>VZSF01007184.1:0-10752 GCA_013398295.1 Chionis minor
AATAGAAAAATAGAAAAAAGAAACATAATAGGAAAGACTACTAGAATAAATAAAAAATTAAAAGCAGCTTTGGTGCTTCAAACCCAAAGCAGAGCCCTGACATCATTGTTTGGTTAATGTTTTCCTGACTGAACTATTTAAATGGAATCAACACAGTATTTAAAGCCTGTTCAGAACAGCACCCAGCTTTATTGACTAATACAAGAGAAGATGGCAAGGTTTTAGTTGTTTTTAAAGTACATCGAGCAGGAGAGCAAGCCCTTACATGAGGCCAGCCCAGAACCTTGTTTCTTATCCATTTCAATGCGTTAATTAGTGAGAATAATTTAATAGAATGATCCAACTTAGAAAATAAAAAAAAACCCAAACAAACCACCAAACTTGTTTTGCTTAAAATACAGCGTCGCCCCCATTTTGCGCCTAGGAAGTACCGACTCACCGAGCTTCCCTGCTGGGCCTCCCTAAAAAAGGGCACTGTTAGTCCCAGAATTTGGGCTTTCCCGTTAGGCCTCCCTAAAAAAGGCGCTTAGTCCCAGATTTTGGGCTTCCCCCCTGGGCCTCCCTAACAAAGGCACTGTTAGTCACAGATTTTGGGCCTCCCCCGCTGGGCCTCCACAATGAACGTGCTGTTAGTCCCAGATTTTGGGCTTCCCCCCGGGCCTCCCTAAAAAAGGCACTGTTAGTCCCAAATTTTGTGGCATTCGGCTTGATTGGGAAGGGGCGCTGGGTACCCCTTGCTCCAACCGTGGCATGCAAAAGCCGCAGGGACAAAGCACCGTTGAGCCTGTTCACTCAGTGCCAACGGAGAGATGCCGTAGTTCACGGGACGCGTAACGGGAATTTAATGCGCTTCCCTCGTCACTTCCAAGTTTAGGCCATTAGTAAGCCCAAAGCCCTTCGCTATCCCACAGCAGGTGGATGGCTCCAAAGAAACGAAGTGATCCATTTGGGATGGGGGTTACTAAAGCAGAGCACTCCAAAACCCCAAAGGCAGCTTCACGCTCGCTCAGCCAACAGCGGTTCCAGCGAACACTCCTAACCAGAAATGGCTTTTCAAGGACAAGACGGGGCAGGGAAACACGCCGCATGCTACTCGTTCCGCAGCTGTTTTGTAGTTTCCGTAGGCATTTTAAAGTCCCCTCAGTTCATCCATTTCCAAGACCAGCACGTTTATATACAGCAAGTCAAAAGCTCGCTCTGACAAATGGTCAAATACCTGATGGCACCTCGATATGATGGAAGTATTTGCATCACTGTTTGTTCAGCTTAAAAAAAAAAAAAAACAACAAACCCGCAGCAGAGTCCAAGAAAGTGATTTATTTCCACTTGTCCTTACAAGTTAAAGACAGTATGCTTTTCGTTAAAAAACAGTATCATGTACTATTTAGAAAATGATTACACCTTTCTTGTCAAAGAAAATACACCTGATTATGACCTCCTGTCTACCTTTTAAGGATAGGTGGGTTGGCTTCTTTTTTTAAGAGTAATCCTCAGAATGTATCGGCAGAAAACGCATATAGGTGAGGATAAAGTTACCAGCAAATGGATAAACGTTCTCGTATAATTAGACATACATTAACACAGAAGAACTCATCCACCAACTAGTGCTCCATGGGCTCCTCTGCCTTTTCTGCAGGTTCATCAGCAGGTGGAGCAGGCTTAAAGAGAGAAAAATGTAGATATATATTATAATAAGAGCAGAAAATGACACTTGACAAGTCATCTTTATTTGGATTGAGCATCATGAGCGCATCAATGCAGCTCATGTCAGCAAATAGCTCCGTTGAGCACAGAGCAGGACAGAGCTGGTCATCAGGAGACTACGGATGCATCTTGGGGCAGGCATGAGAAATACACACAGCCAACTTTTGTTGAAAAAAAATAAAATAAAACCACTACTTGATCATAGAAGAGGAAAGAAGATGACTTTGGAAAGGCCCATTACCAATTCAACAAAAATTGATTGAATATTTATCTTAGTCCCCAGCTAAGATTATATGGTTTTCATCTAGTAACTTCAGATTTTACAATCACGTTCCTAAAACTCTACAATAGTAGAGAGTGTTACATGTCGTAAACACAGATGTGACAGGTCACATATCACAAAATGTTGTCTTTCAACAAAGCCTATTTATTTATATCTAAAACACATACCTTTCTCTGCGGTCTCTCCTCAAGACCTTCTAGGAATGGTGCTACATCATCATCATCATAGATGGTAAACTCCATGTCTTTGCCAACAATTCCAATGGAAACATTCTGTTAAGCAAAGTTTTAAAAGAAGTAAAAAAAATTAGCATTTTTCTGCTAATAACTCTGTGGCCTTAAAGCTTTCGCCTGTGAAACAGATTAAATTTCCTCCCATGATAAAGAAACTCATTGTGCTGTTTGTGTCTACTTAAGGGGAAAAAGGAAATTTTGAGAGACGCCCTCTTTCGTATATTGTACTATAAAAGGAAAGGGAGGCAAATTTACTCCCTACAAAAGTTATTATGTTTCAAAATCTTGTAAGTAAAACCACTTTTCAAGGATTTCAATTTCTTTCAATTTTTCGTTTTCTTTTTAATAACACACATGATTTTTCAGAATGACTTATTTTAATCTTATTTTGCATTTTCATTATTTTAAGAGTTCTAAAAAACAAGATGGGCTTACAATAATTAAAAAAAATATATATATGGAAAAAGGGCAGATCAGCCACAAGCATAAGACCAACTAATAGACATCCCTAGAGTTTTCTTGTTCAACAGCTCCTCAATTCACTGTCAGAAGTTTCTGCAACTTTTTGATGCTGAGTACTCAATCAACCTTCCCTCACCTCCCAGGTGAATTACCAACTGTTCTTACAGTGCAAAGTTGTGATTCTAGTTGCATGTAATGTATCTTCAACACTTACAGGTTTAAAATAGAATGAATAAACTAGGGAAACAATATCTTATTTAGAGAAAGTGTAATTTTTTCTTAAGAAAATTACATCTGAGGTAATTAAAGAAACTGTAGATAAACTGGGGACGTGAAATGAAGATGATATGATCTACCAGTATTCAGCTTCCAAATTCCAGTGCCAGCCATATTTCACGTGAATTTTGTCACAGTAATTTCTAACAAGAGTAGCAGTAAAATCTTGTTAAGAAAACCTGGTATTTACCTTCGTGGTCAGATCCTGTTCAGCAGGAAGAGTCTCTCTCAGAGCACGCAGCCCATGTTTAACTAGCTCATTGAGATTACCTTAAAATGAAATCAGAAAGACATTTACCAAATGTATGGTTTTATCTCTAGACACTCATTTCCTTTTCTCCCATTCCCAGCTGGCAAGTACAAAATCAGTTTGACTTCCAGAACTCCTCTCCTTAGCTATGTCTGGTGCTGATCACAGAGTTGGTTATAAAAGTATACTTTGAGAAACCATGCCTTCCCTACTACATTTGTGGTCAAACGCATTTGGTTTTGGCAGCTGCCTCGCCTCCAGTGTGCTGATTATCACACTGTTTTTTCCCCCCAAGCAGCCATTCAGTTGCCTCCTCATTACCGTTTCGTATAAAAATAAGTCCACCATTTTAAATGCACCACCTAAATACTTGTCCTGACATTTTATCCCAGCTCTGATACAGAAAGAATTGTTCTTTCCCTGGGTTAAGCAGGGCAGAGACCTTTTTCCCCCCCATCTCTGCTTTTCTGAGCAAAACTTCGCCTTTCATTAGATGTAATAAGCATCCTGACATTAGACATGAAGATTTGTAACCCTTTCTCTACAATTTTGTCTTCATGCAGATTGACACTTAAGCCAAAACTTGTCTCCCAAAATTTATCTTCCTATCTTACTAAATGCAAAAGAACAGAACAGTAGCAGAAAACAAACTGCATCATTGATGAATGCCATTAGATAGAGGGTTTCATTACTCACAGTCAGTAAATTCAGTCATGTGTCTCTCCAAGTAAGTTCGCGCTGACTGTGAACGAGCACCAATGGACATTGCTTTGCAGTCAAAATAGTTTGCAGAAGGACAAGTCTGGTAGATGTGAGGGCCCATATCCTACAAAGAGAGAAAAAAAAAAAACCAAACACACAGAACGTGAAACAAATGTATAAATTCATACCAAGTCTGCTGCTGGAACACATGATTTTTTCTGAAACAGTTTTTCTTCATGGTATATTACATAGCTTATAGATACACACATATATGTATTTTTTATATTGCTTATCACCTTGTACAATTACTTCAAAGCTCCTGTAAAAAAAAAGCTATAGTCTACAAAAAACAAACAAATAAAAAATATTTCTTTACACTTTGTTCATTAAAATGCAGTTTTTGTGTGAGCAGGATAGCTGGCACCAAAAATGTTTCTGTGCTTATGTACGCTTCCTACTTCACAGCTTGCGATAGATATTTTACATGTATTCCATCTTATCTGCACAAAAGTAAAAACCTGCTGTAGATTTAACCACACTATTTCAGGCAAGACACCAGTTTCCTTCAACCCTCCTCACATCAAAAATCTTGAGGGCAGAAATTCTGTGTGCTGCATTAAGCAAATTGTTGTTTCTAAACAAGGAAGAGAGACGCCAGCGATGATTTCCACATCCATTCTTTACAAAAAGTACTTAAAAGAATAGTTTGTAAAGCTCCATAATCAATAGTAAAATAATTATTGTCATCGTGGGATCAACATTGTGATCCCTCAATGCACAAACACATCTAATTTTTGCAGCATCTCATGTTGTACCTTAAAATAATTAGGTTTTAATTTTTGTAAATGCATACCTCCTAAGTGTAGGTGGGATCAGCTGTTAATTAACATTTTTTAAAGTTATGTTTTAGGGTAAGATACAGAAAATTATTTCCTTATTCAGAGAATTTGACAAGTCTGCCTCTCCCATCTTTCCCCCTTAAAATCTATTTATTGTATAAAATTGCATTAAGCACATTTTCTTTTAGAACAATAGTAACTAGTGCAGTTTACTTACATCATAACCTGCAATGAGCAGTCCTACACCATAAGGTCTTCTGCCGTAACGCTGCGTTGGTATCTGGGTTTCTTAAGTAAGCTAAGGAAACAAACTCAAAATAACATGCTGATTACCCAAAACATTTCCCTAAGCCAAGCAGAGATGCACCAAAATTGTTATAGAGTCTTTGCAAACCTTTTTGCAGGAGTGCAGCCTATGTTCAAAAGAAACAGATCTCATGAGTTGCAAATCATTGCAAAATTAAGTCGGAATACCAACTTCTTTTTCACCCAAAAGAAAATTTAACAGTTAGCTTTCCTGAAATAACCGGGTGGTAGATTCAACCAAGTCATACAAACAGTTCACCTAACACTGCAGTTCCATTTAATTTCTTAACTTTTTGATTTTTTTTAGGCACCTGACAGAATACAAAGCCTCCGCTGTGTTCCATGCGGAGACAGAATTTGCCACAGAAAAAAAAATATCCAAGTGAGCAGCTGCAAACCAGTAAAAGATCGTATTTTGAACGGTGCAGTCATCTTTCCTCCCCTGCTTCCAAAGGCATGGGGCTGCCTAACAGAGAAACAGTGCTATGTTAAACGTTGCATAGCACTTTATTGCTTCTCTACCAGGTCAGTGCATATTATGGGATGTTCTCGGAAAGAATACAAAAGTAATGTGAATAAAGAAAAATTAACTCTGAATTAACTTTCTCAATTTAACATGATTTTTAAGCTGTGATATACACAAATCATTTTACGAACAAGTGAAAAGCTACCGAAGTGCTACAAGTGTAAAAATCCCAAAGGATACTGCTTCCAATTAGTGACACTAGGCGAGAAACTGGAAGAGGTCTATCAAACACAAATCTAGAATCCAGACACTCCTGACGCATGAAATTGCTAGGACGAAAAAAGAACAAAAAAAGCAAACAATCAAACCAATGCATAGAAGAAAGTCACAGTGAGTTTTTGCCTCAATACTTGTCTGTTAAGGTAAGCATATTTCTGTTTCAGCTCTGCTTGCAGAGAAAAAGGGTCAAAGGCATTACATAATGTAATTTTACCATGACCTATAATTGTTATTTAGAAAGCTGACCGCAGGTTTGAAAGAGTATTATAGTATTTCAGCCATACAAAGGCAAACAAGGTAGAAGTTCACACAGGCAACAGATGAATCATCTGGAGAAAAGCCACAGTTAAATGGTAACATTTCTTTGTAACATTACAGCAATTAAAATTCATTTTAGAAATTCTTCGTATGCCTTCTGTATCCTTTCCTATCAAACTGAGGAACACTCCTCCTTTTGTGTACATTTACCTCATCTGATGAAACTATGTGGCCAGCAGGTAAACAGCAAGCCCCTCTGAAGCCAAAACATACAGCAGTGTATGTATTTAATCACTTTCTTAAATGTGTGTACACAGAAGCAGCTGCTAGAGGGAAATAAGTGATGCACTTTCTCAGACTACTTGGAAAGCTCATCACACTGAGGAAACCAGACAGGACCGTCTTACTGGTAACAAAACCAAAGAGCAAAATTTTGGGCCAAACAAATGAGGTTTCTGCCAACTAGTTAAAAACCTGCCAGAATTTCATGCTGAGGTCTTTGGCATAGTACAACAGAGCCGTAACTCAAGACTAATCCTTAGCTGACCACAAAATTTCATTTGCAATAGTCTACAACTGAACTTTCCCTCATTATTGCAGAACTCTGTATATCAACAACTCAGATACTCACCACAAGAGCCTTGCATCAGCAGTAAGTCCAGCAATTGAGATACCAATATGGTTGTCAACGTACAGGATTTTTTTCTGATGAGCTGCCAGCTCAGACTGTGCTCTCTATGCATAAAAGGAGAAAGCTATGTGGCAGACTGAACTGTTTGCCAAGCGCTGTGGAGAAATCTGCTAACATTTATAGCAAGAACTGAGTATGATCATGAAACAATACAAAAAAAAAATAAATTAAGAAGTTTATAAACTTGCAAGACAAGAAAAACCTAATTCCACTTCCGTAGGAAGCTGTCAGAAAGAAAGAACAGATACTTGGGCCTTGGGAAAAGAAATAAATAGTTTTACTACTTAATAACTAATGAAAAAGAAAGACAAACACACCTTTTAAAGGGAAAAAAAATCTTTCAATCATTTCTTTCACCATTTTGTGAAAATCTGCTTTGCATAGGTACTGAAAATACTTACAGTTCTATACTAGTACTCAAGCAACAGGAAAGCGTGATTGCATTTACATCACACATCCCAGTTCAGACTTTGCAAAACTAATTTGCCAAACCAAAACCCTCCTACTAACATTACTGTCCCAAGAGCACCGTTTTGAAGTTACCTTTAGAGCAACCAGAACAGCATGCGTTTTCGATTTCAGCCCCACAGTAGCTGAGCCTTGTTTCACAGCTTCCATGGCATATTCTATTTGATGAATTCGGCCCTACAGAATAAAATCAAAGGTAATCATTGCAAAATTAAGCCTCTGTATCAATTTCCAGTGGTCTTCTCAATTGTCAGACCTTTGATTCCCTCACTCCAACAGGCACACTGACTGCGTAACACAGTTTAAACCTACAACCAACAGACTTCCTCAATTATCTTTTGCAAACGCCCCACCATTAACCCACATAAATCTGGCCATCTCCGAGCCACTCACTACTGCACACAACGAAACAGGAAAGCTAAAAAGAAAAGGCAAATAACCCCAACATTATTAGAATTGCAAGACTTTTGTCACTGTCTTCAGAGGAATCAGTATTTGACCCAATGTGATTCAAAGACGGAACTTCCAACTGAAGTTGGATGCTTAACTTTTAATCGAGTTCCCTGAAGAAACGAGTCTTATGCAATTGTTGTGTCTCACCATCCATTCCCCAATAACTTCTGAACAAGTTATTAGTCAACTGCAGTGAAGTCTGAAAGAGGAGTAGAGGTCTCAAAGACAACTCAGTCCCCACGAGTTCCGCAAAGGCGGCCAGGAGCTACGCAGGAAAATGAGACGACATCCTTTTATTGCGATCACCGAGGGCAAAGTAGCTCATTTTCGGCACTCTGGTTGGCCAGTCTACGTCAAATAGTCAGCATGTTCGCTGCTACTGCACAAGTACTGGAATTAATAACTGCAGCACACAGTTGCCTCCTACCAGTTATGATGTAGTGGAATGTAGTAGCTATTATAGTGTAATGTACTGGGGATAACCTACAGGAAATCACCTTCTATGAGTTCCATTGTTCGTAAAGTATTAGTACCTTTTCTTTTTTTTTTTTTTGGTAAAAGGTTTTTGATTTGATTTGTTTAGAGGTCCACTAGATGCTTAAAATACCCTAATGTTCCATTTCATCCACTAAGTTATAAATGGAATTTCAATAACATTGGTGATTTCCTGCCCAAGAGCACTATGGAATCACTGTGACCTATCCAACATGTATTTATCAATTTTCATGAATGGTTTGAAAGGCTGTAATAGTGTGAAACCCCTTCTAGCCTTTAATCTCACGTTTCATTTTCTTTACAACAATACTTGAAAACATCCCCAATAAAATATGATTATTCTTTGCTCCTGCATTAACAATGCTAAGAATTATTGTGATATCGTATCACTGCCTCACCTACAGGAATGTATGAAGCAGTAATTGCAACACAGTAGCACTTTTAAATGTCTTTTTTATAAGAGATGTCAATACTATCCATATTTTCAAAGCAATTTATTAAAAAAAAAAGTATGTTGTTGATGACTTCATAATATCTACTAAAGTCTCAAGAGAATGTTATGGTTTTAAACGTAATTTTTAAAGTAACAGATAGATTTAAAAAAATTAGAAATTAAAAGTTCCTGATACAGAATCTGCCATAGAAACGCAGTCACTAAGAAGGATAAAAACAGTTCAAAGCTATCTACAGCCATCCTAGTATTGACTAAAGAACATGCAAATATTCAAGGTTGTCTTCGTATAGGGTAGAAATTATGAAACTTGCACTGTTACAATATATGCTGAAAATGTATTTTTTAAATGATACTACTACATGATGAAGATTTTCAGCAGTAATACAAACACACAAATTAATGATGTATTTTTTACACTTCACACTAATACAACTTGCTGTTTGCATTTAAAATATATCTTTAGTTTTCTAAATCTAGAAACAAGTCAATTTTCAAGACTCTGATTTTCCATAAGTATCCCATCTTAAAATGCCCATGCTGAGAGAAGAGGCAATATTAAACATCTGTAATGACACTCACTTGTAAAATTCTAGAATAGTTATTTTGAAGTCAACACAACCTGTGCAAGTTTTAGCACACACAATGTATGTTTTTATCAACAATACGCAATGTGAAACTGATTCTGAGGTAATAAAATTTCATGGGCAAAATAAAATTGGCAAATGTCAATATAATCTTAAGCACAGAGATAGCCTGAAGCCCCCGTAACATTCCACAACATGGGAAACTAGGAACACACAGCTGCACGGACTTCATCATTGAAGCACGACATCAACTGCATTACAAAACAATACAGCATTTAACCACTTACATATTCTAGCTCTCAATGTTATAATTATAAGCTTTATACATGGAATTTATTCAACAGTGATGTTTGCGACGATTTCGATTTAGAAAATTAAGATCTGTGAATTCAAAAATCAGCATCTCTGATTCCCACATGGGTACAGTCATTCAAAAAGGGGCTTACACGGCAGTAAAAACTGCGTGCACAAAAGAGAAATAGGTGCTGTTATGCCATACTTGAAGAAGTCAGTGCATTCTCACTTAAGCACTAAATACTGACTTTTAATAATTTGATTTTGTTCTGAACAAGTCGGAATACGGTAAAGCTCTTAATAAAAAAACAACAATAACAACAAAGAAAGTTCTTCCCAAACGTAAACTAAATGGTTCCTTTCCAATATTGGCTAGTGAATAGGAGAGAACGACCTAGCAGTAGCCTAACACTGGGGAGATTTAAGCTCTGTTTTGTGCTTTTGCCATACCGTCCTACCAACTTTTCGTTACAGGTCTGTAAATCGTTCATAGAGTGGTCTGGGTTGGAAGGGACCTTTCAAGATCATCTAGTTCCAACCCCCAACAACGACAACATCTATTTTGCACCTCAGGTACATTCAGAAAACAACCACCTGAAGGACTGAGGCAACAGGGCCCACCTAAACACCTCCCATGTCCGAAAGCAGCGAGAAGACGTGCCAGTGGCTTTCTAGAACCCTACAGCCTGCAAGGCGAGGGAACAGACTGCAGTAAGGATAAGGACTGCACCTGAATAAGGATCTAAGCTACTGTGATACTACTGCTGCAAAAGCAAAGGTTAAAAAAAAAAAGAAAAAAAAAACCCAAGAAGCAAGTAAAAAGCCAGTTAGCAAGCTTATGAAGATTTTACCTGCGGGCTCCAAACCGTGACATCATTGTCATACTGGTTGCGAAACTAGAATAAACAAAGTAAAATCTATTAGTGGGACTAATAAGCAGGCAGGAAGAGCATTCCCGAGCGGAGTCCTGGCCGTTTTCTTCACGGGGCCTTTTCCGTGAGGCGTCTGTTCCCAGCCCGAACCGGGGGGGCCGTTCAGCGGCCAGAGAGCTCCTCGGGCCAGAGGAAGCGCACAGGCTCCCCGGGCAGCGCCGGGAGCGCGCTGCCGCCGGTGCCAGGAAGGGAAAGCAGGCAGAGCAGACGCGGGAGGTCCCGGTGCCGGTAAGCCCAACCGAGGCCCCGCCGGCCTTAACGCAGCCGGGACCCACCTCTCTGCACCGTCACGCCGGGCCGAGCCGAGCCGAACGGGTCGCGCC
>VZSF01007184.1:10872-34093 GCA_013398295.1 Chionis minor
CGCGCCGGCCTCGCGTCGCCAGCCCCGCCCTGCCGCGCATGCGCGGTGCGTCAGGGACCGCCAGAGCCGTTGGCGCAGGGGCCGCCCGCCGGCAGCCCGGCACCCTGAGGCGCTGCCGGGGCTCCCCTGCTCACGGCACCGTCACCCCTCCGTCTGCAACAGCCTGGCAGCCTCTCTGTGCCAAAGGTCCCGAACGGCTCCCTTCGGCCTGCCCTTCTCGCCCGCTACTGCTCTCACTGTATTTCTCGTCTGTATTTTTTCGTGTTTCTCTCACTTGAGACAACGCGGCCGGCGTGTGTCCGTCCTAACGTGAAGATTCCCATGTGCTATGCAAAAATGTCCTTACTTGAGGGAAACTTGCTTTGGGTAATTTGAATATTTTTTTTCTTTTCCCCTAACTGAACCCAAACGTTAGCCATTTTACTGGGTTTGAAAAAGCTGTAGAGTTTTCAAACTGCTGAAGATAAAGGCACTGACGTAAAATAGGATGCATGCGCTATTAATTCTCTTTTCTTTGTACTTTGAGAAAAAAAAACCCCTCTTTGTTCTTCATATTTGCAGGATCTGAAGAGCCTGGGAACAAACAATTGTTACAGCCGCTGTTACAGATAGGGTTCAGGTTATGTCAAAACCTCGGCTAGGGATAGGAGTACGTATAGGTAAATCTAACCACAATTACTCTAAAAAATGATCCAAAAAACCTCTCCCCACTGCCAACTTCACAAACGCTACCTCAAAAACCAGCTGTGAGAATTTGTTCTCAAAATTGTGATTTTGTGCACAGATACACCCAGGCACTAAGAAAGATACTGTAGAACCATCAGTATTAGATTTGTACTGCTTTTCCCCCTCACTTATTTTTTCCACTCGGAGGCAAACTCCACTGCAGTCGCGAGAGGGCAATCTGTAGAGCGTGCTTATGCCACCCCAATCTTGTGCGGACAACGAGGATACAAATGGGACCTCGTGGTTCAGGAGGCTACGGAGTCCAATCCTACCTGTTCTAAAACCACTAGAAGAGGTTTTAAAGCTGAATTTCAGTAGTTCCCTTTTATCAGAAGCAGGCGGTTTATGAAGTGGCGTGCTTCCCCATACTGCAGTGGAGCTTTCATGCAGCGTCCGGGCTAGCAAAGGTCATAAGCTTAAGCAGTTCAGGGTAAAAAACCAAATGAAGACAGTTTGGTAGGAGTAAAACAACAGCCACTGTTAATCAGATGTAGCAGACTGGAAATTCTCTTTTATTTCTGTTTTGGGAAAAAAAAAGGGTACAGGAAGTCTTTGAAATTACATAAAGCTAAATGAGAAGCACTGTTACGAATTATATTAGAAAAATATTACTATGTCTTTCTTAATTACAGCTAAGATGTGGTTAAATTTCTAAATGGGTCTTTTTGCTTTCAAAGATAAAAAACTATAAGTGCTTAACAAAAATGAATTGCTTACTGGAGCTCTTATTTTGGACAATGTGAAATATCTTTATACGGTTGTAACTGAAAAGTGAGTTAAAAATGACTATGAGAACTCCTCCATAGCATTGCATGACTCAGGCATTAAGACAAGAGAATCAGTTAATACTGTATTGATATGTTTTAATTTTTCAAACAAGTATCCAGCTGCTGAAGTCACAGTCATTAAAGTCAAACTAGTATTCTAACACATTTGGATTATTGCTGATGACGACACGTTTCTCTTACCACTGGAGAATATTCTCTTTTCTCCCTGGAGAGTGCTACAGTGTTGTCGAGGGGGAAAAAAAAAAAAATCTAAGCAGAGTGATTTGAATTATGCAACTTGTTTTGTTATTTTTAAGCTTTCCCATTAATAACAATTCATTTGATCTGAAATAACTTCCTTTCTTCAACATTGTTTGGTGTGCACTGCAACAGGATATATAAACATTTTATTAAGTGAGCTGAACAGCTTTCCAGTTTCACTGAACTTTCAGTAAATATTCCCCTAGTCTCTGCTATAAAGCCATTCCGTCATAACTTCCCACAGTAATAAGGGACTCCCTAAAGATCCGTTTACTCCACCTACAGTAACAGAACAATAGACAGACATTTCCTCTCTTTTGGCAAAAGTGTGTGTGTTTTGATAAAACGCCGAACTATGCCAAGACACTCTATTGTTCTGTATACACGCAGCAAGTAATGTTAGGAACCATGATTTTAGTGATCTAAAGGCAGGATTTGTAAAACTTTGCATAGAAAAAATGGTAAAAGCTGTATAAATGGAGAACTTTAGGAAGCTATATGAAGTATTGTATAGGTTTGTTAAATAAAAACTTAAGTATTTTCCTGAGCAATCTTTTTTTTCCTTTATTACGTGGGTAGAAAAATATGTTCATAACCAAACCAACCAGATGCCCAGCTATTAAAATTTTATTCTAAAGCAAACTGATTTAGGTCATGTGAGAGCAGAAGGTGGCATGGAACGGGAGCTCCAGCTGCTCTCCAATGCTCCAGGCAGCACAACAGTGACAGTATTCCCAAGGCAGCAGCACACAAGGATGTCGGAGGCAGGAATAATCTCTAGAAAGGGGAAATGCTCACAGTGGAAGGAAGTCATTCACTTCCTTCTGAGTGCTCCTGCTTGCCCTTCGGGCTCAGAATGAGCCCTCAATAGGTAGGGCTAAAGCCAGGGTTTGTCCTGTATTTCTGACGACACCTCAGTGTGTTGGTGTCAAAAAGCACCCAACCTGTTTTTCCCCACTGATGTATTCGAACCGCGAGTATAATCTTTAAATAAAAAATGAGAGAAAGGAATGAATGAGGCAAAATCAGATAGCTCTTTTTCAGATAACAAAGGTGTCAGATCAGAAAGCAAGCATTTTGCATATATTTTGCCCAAATATGGCCAACAGTTACTGAAATTAGTGAAGTTAGTGGTTTGTCAGTCATCCGAAGTTCTTAGAAAATTTGAATGAATGCCTTAAGTGAGAGTTTCAGTAAAAAGCGATGCATAAGCGTTATGTCAGCCTCTGCACCTGGGAAAATGTCACTTTTGCTGTATTTAGTGGTGGTACAGTGGCCCGCAGGAAATGATCTGACAGTTTTAAACAGCTTCACAGGAGATAAAAATCCACATGACAAAAGACCAGGGTAACAGAGATGCAGTTGATAAACACAGCAGAAAACACAGTGCTGAGTGACCAGGATGGCCAGAGAACTGCTGTTTTCTCTAGGCCGTGTTATGAGACTCATCGATGAGGCAACGTGGGACCCAGCTTCCCCTTGATTTTGCCACTGCTGTATCCGAACCATTATTAAATACATAAAAATATAAATACAAAACTGTCCCAATTACCCATATCGCAGGTATTCATTTTATAATACTAAAAGCTATAGGCAACTGCATCAGGTGTTTTCCTTGGTAAAAATCCTAACACCAGCATTAAGATATGCTTGCAAAGGTGTGTAGCAGGTTTGAATTAACAGAAAAAAGAGGATTAAAGAAATAAAAATTTAATTGTAGAGGAAAAAAGTGAATGACAAGCAGCAATCAACACACTACCTCAAGAAACCACAATATAAAAGACTACAGGACTGAAAAGTAAAACTAAAACTATCCTCACATTTAAATAATCTACTTATAAAACATCGATGTTAGGAGAAAATAGTATTTTCTCACTTTTAGTTTTGCAGTTGGCAACCTGATAGTCGGGGTCACTTCAGAGAAATGAATACACAATTGATAGCGCTATGAAAACACGTTCAGTGCTCAGTAACAGCCAAATTAAATGTTAGGAATTATTAGGACAGAGAACAAAATGTAAAGCATTACTATGCCGCTAAATCCACACTGCATCTGACACCATTCAGCCTGGAATACTGGCTGTGGTTCTCGTTTCCCAGCTTAAAACGATGTGGCTGTACTGAAGGCACTGGGAAAAGTGGAATTCAAATTATGGAATGGCTTCATGTAAAGAATGACAGTAAAGGGTAGAAGCCTTCGGTCTAAATGACAGATAAACAAAGAAAGGTGATGAACGCTTGTCAAATCAAAACTGGCACAGAGACGCTGAGCAGATATGATGCTTCTCTCTGTCCTCCAACACCGGTATCGGGTGTCATTAAAAGCAGCAGGTTCAAGCAAAGAGAAGGCGGTACTTGCTGAAACACCTCAGACCTGTGCTGTGAAAACTTTTGCACCTGAACCCGCTGTGGTCTTTCGGTCACGAATTGAGAGAGCAACTGGACAAATTCATGGCCAAAACCAACTTTTCAAGCCACCTTACAACACTGCTGATAGAACGTTTGAACTAAGTGCAGCAGTGAAAAAATGGCTAACTGAAAGCATGCATATAGAGTCTCAAGAGAAATTAATGATACTATTTTGTTCTATGTTATGTTTCCAGCGTAGTTATAAACAGCATCTGACATCTGAGTGCTGGCAGGCATTGCTCTGCAGAGATTAATATACAGGAAATAAAAGGCAAGGCCATTATGCCTCCTCTTCTGCTGATTCACTAGCGGAAACAACATTCCACCACGTCTCCTTTTGGGATACTACTCACCATCGGTCTATGTTGACCATGGTGTTGCTGTGTGGTATAACTCCTGTGGCTGTACGGAGTGTTTTTGGTAAAAGATTGGCTCCACTGGAGTCAGTGGTAACACTCCCAGGGACTGCGTGTTTCGTGCTGCCTAGGCACAGCAGATTGCAAAAGAAGAAAGAAAACTCTGCTGGGCCAGAGTTAGAGACGGACTGAAGGAAGGCAGCATCTCCATCCCGCTGGAGAAGGGGAAGGACAGGTCCTAGGGAGATCACGGAGCCACTCCCATCACATGGGCAAGTGGTTACTGGCAAATAGTGGTGCTGTTACTGCTGAGCGAGGAGGAACGGGCACGTTACTGTGACATTCAACTACCCTACTTTGATTTCTTGGGCCTGTACCTCATAACTCATGCCGTATGGCTTCCTGCACTAAGCAGCTGTTTATGTATGAAAGTGTTATCAATTAATCTCAATCTTCCTCAAATTAAAAAAAAAATAAATAAATCCATTGCTTAATATCCAGCAATTGTTGGGAGTTTGACTATTACTGTTGGGGTAAAGAAGTGGTGAATATTAACCTCAGGAGACTTGAAAGTACTATTTGCGCTAAAGAGGAAGGATGAAGTAAAGCTCACCAGCCAAGCAAAAGCCAGACTGCTCCTAGAATAGGTGGCACCGGCAAGAACATGTGGTAACAAAATGTGAACTGCACTAGGCAAGTAACTCTCAAAGGCTTTATAACAATGCTATCCCCTGTTAAAAGAAGTGTGGGACGCTGCAAGGAACTAAGCACAGCAAAATCCTAAAACACAAAGAATATAATTTGTACAGTTTGCTCCCTTTTTTGTATTGTATGGTGAATTTCCAGTTGACATCAGTCATCTAGGCCAACATGAGAGGAGGTGGATACCTTCTTCTGGAACAGAGTACAAGACCCTCTTAAAAATGATGATCAGGAGAATGAACTGCAGAAGAGAAACCTTAAAATAGTGGTGTTCTTCCTTCCCCTCTTAAAAGAAAAAAAAAAACCAAACCCAAACCACCAAAAAATTGTCATCTCGTCCACTGTAGTCTACAAATACCGTAGGACAGACATGGCAATCACATTTGTTTCAGAAGACTCTTCAAATTGACAAGCTGTATTTATTTGGACTACATTTACACCTAATTTAGTCTGATGTCACCATGGTTGATAATCACTTCACATTAAATGCCTCTTACACTTCTCAAGTCATTGATTTGTGTCTTTTGATTTTAATGCCACAAACCTGGATCTTAATCTCTAAAATAAAACTAGATTTAGATAACGGCCCAAACACCCTATTCCAGACTGATATACGTACAAACATTTCAGCTTCAGGTACACAGGCCGGTTTCATCAAAATAAGACTACTTTAGATTAAATGGGATATTGTCATAAAGCACTCAGGACTGAGCATTTTGACTTTTTTTGAGAACTGTCTTACTCTCTCAACAATGTGAACATTCCATATTTGGATTTAATGCTGGTAAAAAATTTATTTCGTTAATACATATTTTATAAAGTGAAAAGACTACTTAATTGTAAGCATTTGTGTACAACGCTGGTCGTATTTGATGACATTCTCATCAACTAGGTTAAGACTGAGGGCAAAAATTTGACAGCTGCTATAAACGTACATATTTGTCTTTATAATCATTTGAAGATGATCTCAGAAGTGCTAACAAAGAAAAATAAATCTATTGTTTTGTATTTAGTACTGTAAATAGGAAAAAATAACTTGTCTCTATAAATGATGCCAAATTCCTTTCCTGTTCTTTTTGCAAGTTCTCAGTAGAGGTGCAGACATTTCTTTCTCTACGACAGCCTTGCATTCATGTTGCCAAAGGCATTTTTAAACTTTTTTTTAAACTACTGACCGATTTAAAACACTGGTATATTTTGTCATGAAAAATGTTAACCACACAGATTTTTAAAGTCTATTCCTAATTTTTTAAAATCGGTAGCTTTTGTGAACTGACATTGTTTGCCCTTTTTCAGGACAGGCCTTCAGGGCATCTAACCGTGTTTGATCATCAAAGCTGGCGGGGAGTGACCAGGCAATGCTGAAAGCAGGCTAAAATAATCCCCGTGGAAAGAGAACTGCAGAGAAGAGTCTGGTTCTTTTTGTCCAGTCCTGGAACAAATGAGGGGCACAAGGTTCAACACAGTAGAGCTGTTGTAGCGTATCCTGGTCATGGAAATAGTTTTTATTTGTAAGTTCTTGTTTGAATAAAACAAAAATATATTTAGAGAGAAATTCACGTGGATATTACTGCCAGTTATTTCTTGGACCTGAAATTTATTTCTTTGTTCTGAGCGGGGAAGGGTTTCTGTATTAGATTAATTCTACAAGAAAAATCTATTTTGAGCTGTAAATTGCTTGCTAACCTAGAAGTTCTGATTTAAACAGTGTACATAGTATTGTCTGAGTCATGAAATGATAACTGAAGAACTATTATCAGAATTTATGGGAGTAGTATGAAATATATTATTGGAGTTTTATGAAAATCTGTTAAGCTTTTTATTAAAAAAGAATGGCAGTTATTATTTTAAGGTTCTGAGGATAAAAGATGAATTTCAGTGTGTGCATAGCTGCATAAGCTGTTTCAAATATATTAATTGATATTGATTTATTATACTGTTGATTCACATTGTTGGAATTATTTTTGACTATAACTGAATCAAAACTGAAGTGTCATCAAACACTCAGCAGTGGATAGATAACATTTGAGACAGACATCTGTGAATGATAAATGAATACTATGTAAGTTATATTAGTGATGAAATTTTTCAAAATTTCTCCCTATGAAAGAACTAAGTAGAATTGTCAGCAAAGGTTGGAAATCACAGATAGAGTGACACAGAGACACAGAGATAAAGCCTTTGGAATCCATGAGACCACTAATGGATCCCATTTCCTTATGACAGACATTATTGTCATATTAAATTAATGGCTAGACAAAGTATTACCTTCTTAGTCCCACATTTATATTCCATAAATATTTTACAATGAGTACTTATACGTAGATCACACAATAAAATGTTCACAATGTGTTTTTGCCCCATCTATTATTGCCAATAGTTTCTTCTTGAAAAATGGAAATACATTCACATACAGAAATAAATTTGCCAGAGGCTATTAAACTAAGTACTTAAAAAAAAAAAGAAGACAGAGAGGGAAGACCCTAGGAATGGTTGGCGAGACATTAAGAATCTCTGTGACACTTCTCTTCACAGGCATTTTCAAGTTCTTTGGGAGTGTTAAACTTACTGAAATAGTCAGTTATTATTTAGGCAACAATTCTGGTATTTGTGGATCACACTTTTCAAAAAGTGACTCAGCCCATTCTTAGCATGGATTCAGTTTCTGATTAGGAAAGACTACAATACAGAATTAATATGCAGGAAAAAATAGATGTTTGAGTGAACTTTAGTCTTGAAAAGTCTTGCTGTCATCAGACAGTTTGGGTTTTTTTTACTGTTTGCCAAGCTCCTAATTTTGCTACATGGATTTTAACAGCTTTGCTGTCATGCATATCCCTGTTTTCATAGTACAAATTTTATTTGGCGCTGCCATCTTTAGTGCATATATTCCTAAACTAACAACAACGCAAGCAGAAATTCTACGCCTGTCGACAAACAAGAGAACGCTTCTGGCAGTGTAATGTCCATTGTCTGCAATTGTTCTGACAGATCACTGAGCTCAGACAGTGCATCACACATGCTTAAATTATGAACAAATTCCATTGATGTAAGGATAATTCTAAATCCAGAGTATTTGGTGCAACCCTTGGCTTCTAAGCCTGGTCCATGGAAGGATTCAGTGATGGGCCTGAAGGGCTCTAAATTAATTCTAGACAGCCTCGCTATAACCCTGCCTTGAAATGAGCTAGTGAGTATCTAAAAATCTCTGCAGTAGTTATTAGTATATCACTATATAGTCAACACATCTGCACATCTGGGTTTGATTTTAAGAAGTATATATCAAATAAATTTGTGACTACAGATATCTCATTCACAACAGATTCTGTAAAACCAAAATATTTTTAAGCTGTGTTTATCACATCATTCAACGAACAGGAATAATAATTCTTCAGACCACAGTTATTACCAAATGGAAGATTTCATACTTGGAATAGGGCAATTAAAAATAAAAAAAAAAAAAAAAAGAAGAAAAGAAAGAAGAGAGAGAGCATGAAATCAGACAACTATCTTTGCATTTCTATAGACCCTTTCAACTGTCTTATAGTAATAAAAACAGGAAGATATTTTCCAGGTTGGAAAATGAATGCATACCTTAAGATTTTGAAAAGGGACCAGTGATAAGAGGCTATCAATTTTTTGTTATGCAACTTGAAATGCTTTAGGGCAATACAATTACTAGAAAGCCCTGGGTACCTCCTTGTTTCACAGCAAGCGTCAGATATGAATGGATTTATATTTCTTCTTAATATTGTGCGAAATTACATAGGTGAAAGTTGCAAAATAAACTACTCTCAAAAGAATGCTCCTTTTAGCAAATTATGTATTCTCACTATTAACTTTACACAATACTCAGCACACATTATTTAGTTTCAGACAAAAATAGTCTTCTTACCACTAAAGCAAAACATTAAGTTAATTTGTTTAGGATCTTATCCAAAATCCACTTAAACAAGGTAATTTGAAGTGTGCCCTGATACTGCTTCCTTATCAATAATTACCAGTCTTCATTCAGGTATACAGCTTGCCCTTTCATAATGTAGCTTTCTACTGAAGTGATATCAATACATATTTCTAATGCAAATCAGACCTATTAAACATTTCTTCAGAATATATTCAACATGAGTTTTAAAATCCAGTTTCTGAGTTACAACATTTACATCATTATCAATGATATTTCTTTTTCACTGACTTCAGCATAGCCAGTTTTACTTCGATCTTGAACATGTAGTGGGTACTGTCAAATTTAAATCAGATTAAGAAAGTATATAAAGTATAAAAAATATAGTTTATTTCTGCTTTTATTGAAAACTGGTGGGTACATAGGTCTGTCTCTAAATTTCACATTATAGCATTTGCCTTGTGAATTTAAAGGATTAATCTAGATAGTGGGTGTAGGCCTGCAGCAACCTATTTGTGAACGGTCTTTTGGGTTTTGGGCCAAATCTGGTTAGCCACAAAGAACGAAAGAAATTCAAAAATATAACAGGAATTGACAGAATAACAACTAGATTATGCACGTTTGTATTTTTACAAAAGGTTTCAATAACACAGCGTTGTGCAACTATAGCATGCAAGTAAAATGATAGCAGTACTTCATTGCTTAGGAGTGGTTTACCTCTCCTTTAAGAGACTTTTGAACACTGGTATCAAATTGACCAACTTTCTCCGGTTTCTAGCCAGGGATGAACTCATTATATGATCACTTCTACAGAGTTAAGTGAACGTGAGTTTCATAGAATGTTTCTTAGCTCAGGAAATGCCATTTCTTAAGTTGCACTGCTGCACGTATGCATATCACCATTTTAGGGTCTTTTCTTTAAATAGTTGATACCAGTTTTAATATACGTCTAGCTCTGCCTGTGTTGTTCTTTCATACTTTTTTTTTTTCCTCAATGCATACCTCTTTCCAAGATTGGCATAAGTTATGAAGGACTGGTGATGAACGTTCACAGGCACTTCAAAGTTCAAGTACCATTTCTGACCACTCAAAAAGTGTTTGGAAACAGAGGAAACTACAATACTCAGATCCTACTGGAAAACTGGTACATAAAAGGCAAAAAATATTAACAAACCCTTCAAGAAACAATTACTATATATCAACAAAAACAAAAAAAAACCCCACCAGCCTGGAAGTGCAGTGCTGAAACTGCTGTCAAATAGATTGGGCTGGTAGAGGAACCCAGCGCCATCCAGGAAACAGAGCAGAATTCCAGACAATGAAGCCAAGTAAAGGAAAATTGGCTTTTCTGTGTATCACATGGCAAATTATGTGTACTTGGCCAAATAAAATTGACTCTAATTTTTTCTTCTATTAATTAAGGTATTTCTCTGAAGTGAAAATAAAAATTCTCTGGGCATTTAAAAAAAAAAAATCTTCAATAATGAAGTTGAACAGAGAAGTTCAGAAGAAAAGCTGAAATTACGTCAGATCTGCCTTATGTTCATCCTTGGCTATCAGAGTGATCATCATTATCCTATTTTATCTTTCAAAACAACTCTGAAGATTAGAAAACACGTGCATGGTTGATATGAATGCGTCTGTCTCCTTTAACAGTTGATTACAAAAGGGTCTGGAAGACACTCTGGAGTAAAAATGATAGCATTTCCTATTCACGTCCCTGGGAAGAATAGGTCTTGGTTAACCACATTCTTATAGAAAAGTCACCAGAACATTGTCACGGACTTCCCGCTTGTGATAAGAATGCTTGAAATGACCTCATCTGTTTTCCAGCTCATTCAAGAACCCAGGCAGATTGTTAGCAGAAACGTCTGATACCTGATATACAATACTTCTGGGGAGGAGAGCATACCTCCTTCCGATCTCAAGTCACCCAAGGACAACTTCTAGGCAAGAAAGCAAGCATCTGTTACAAAGACCTGGAAGAATGGGTAATTAGAAGAACATTCTAGTAAGAATGTTGCTCAAACTTGGCCACAAAAAGTCTATACTTCAAAAAAAGGGTAAAACTTCACTAAACAACCAGTAGAAGAGTAAGCTATTTCCTACCACTTCTACTTGCTTCTGGTACGATGTTCCAGATTACACCTCTTTGTGATCCATAATGCTCCTTTGGAATGGATGCTAAAGAATCTCTTTCTTTTGAATTGTTTTATTCTCCCTGGAAACACAGAAGTCAAGAAAATTGCCTAGGAAATAAGGAGGAGGTGAAAGCAGAGACTGCTGTCCCTGCTGCATCAAGTGAGGCTTGCAGGATTGTTCTAGGTGACATATGACCCTCAATAATTGGAGTGTCAAACTTCTGGCAAAAATCTTTGGGCAGTAATCTGATAAAGGTCACCAGATGGTCAAAGATCTTGTGGATATAGTTTGAGAAGCACACAAGGTAGTTCCAAATGTGGAACTGAAGGGACGCTGAAGAGTCTGGTTTTTATGGAGCACAAGTAACCCAGGAGTTCTTAGAAAAGTAGCCTTGGAAAGTATTTGTGAAGCACTGAGGGGAGGTGAAGATCTAGATCTAGATCACAGGAGATCTCTTCCTTAAGAACATGGTAATATGGCAACAGCCCATGTTCGGGCTTTCTCAAAAACAGGTCTGACAAGCTTCTCCAATTGCTACGATGGTCATGGACCTGACCCACTACTAAGGTCTTGCTCAGGAAACAGAGGGGCTCCAGTACGAGGTTTTGTCTTTGTCTGGAGTACAGCTCTTTCCCATCCTGACTGAAACGGGGCATTCAAAAGCAATTCTCTAGTTGTGTTGATGGGATAATAAGCTGTTTTGATGCTACTTGGTCCTGAAAACCCCCAAATCCTAATTAAATATACTCCTGGAGTGAGTGCTAATGATCTCAGTGGGCAAAAAGAAAAAGTTACCTAGGAATATGGGCTATCAAAGCAATGGGAATGATTATCTGAGATTAAGAAACAATTGCCAAGAGCAATGCACCTCTCAAAACCCCAAAGCAGAACCTAAACAAAGCAGAATAAAAATACCAACAGGAACTAAAACTCTTAGCTGTAAAAAACCCCTGAAAATGTTAGATCAGTTTATAAAGAGAATATTGAATCCCTGCATAATTCAAACAAAGTATGTTTAGCTTACTATTAACCATCAAGGAAGCTTTTAAAGAAAGCTCCCATAGCCTGTCTATATGGAAAAAAGGGAAAAAAAAGGGGAAAAAAGGGGAAGAAAAAGGAGGGGAAAGAGTCAAAACAGATGACAGATTTCTTACCAGAAGACCCAGCTTTCAACTCTTGAAACTTATGCTTTGCATTCCGTATCTAAAAAAAATTACATTTGCGTTTGTGAACCATGTTCAGTGCTTAAGCAATGAACAATACACGGAACATACCTGATTCTATTGGTTAAGGTTCGCATAAGTTAACCCAAGTTAAATTTCTGCAAGTCCTTTTGTCATTTAAGACTAACTTTCCAAGTAACTGTGAAAGCATGGCATGACTTCACAAACATCTTATAAAATGTCATGTCCGTTTATAAAAATAGTTTAATTACATTTCAGATTAACACAAACAGAAGACAAATGTACTTGTGTGTACTGCTCTGGCAACTGGAATCTTGTTCCCTTACATATGGTAAAATAAACTATTATATACTCATTTAATTTATGTCTCAAGTCAATATATTACTGTATCTGCTATAAAAACAAAGGCTTGTAGCTAGATATCTCAGGAGCACGATCCTGTTTATAGGTCATTATTGCCTAAAGCCTCAGTGTAAAAAAATATATACCAAAGCAGCATTCCTGTCTGTCCTTTCTAAGGCTCTTTTATTTGTACTGGGCAATGTACAGATTGGGCCTCTCAACTCAAAACCTGAAAATTCCTTAGTTATTTTAATTTACATACCAGATTAATATATTTTACAGCAATTCAATGTTTTTCTATTCAGAAATACGTTAATTGCACCGTTAGATTTGGTACAGACCTATTTGTGTAGGAGACCTGGCTGGGGAGGTAACTAAGTAGGATGCATCCCAGGATTTCAGTTGAGACTTTAACTGCCCCGTGTACACTTTGACAACTCCTAAGCTATGAAGCATATAAATTGAGTCTGGAAAATGGTTATCTTTTTTCCCCTAGTATATCAGAAAGCATTGAAATTTTTACTCAACTTTTCCTTAAAACTGGAATGCTGTTTTTCTTCTGCTCTCCACCCCTTTCAGAATGTCCATGAAAAATGCATCAATTGTGGGAAGGGGACATGTTAATAAATAAAAAGAAAAGTAAATTTATGTGTAATGGATAGATTCCTCACTTTCAGCATTAAAGAAAGCAAACATGCCAAGTACGTATTTTAATGAATAGGGCTATTTAAGTAACTTCACAGTAAGTAGTCAAGGCCAAAACTGAAGAACATAAAATCTTGCTTAAATCCAACCTTTAACAATACTACCTGAATTCCGATGTTCACTTTTTAATATAAAAGCGTCTCAGAATTAACAGCAGCAATTTGAGTACATGATGTAAGCAATTTCAGTTAAAGTATGTCATTCAGCTTCTTTGGTATTTGGCTAACCCCCCCGTATGCAGCTTTTTTGTAATTTTTATATATCAGATAATGAAAGCAGTATGTAGTGTTTTAAATTCCAAAGGCTACATGCATCTAGAAGGCCTACATTGAGGAAATTACTACACTGCAATAAAACCTTACAATAATTAAGTACTAAAAAACAAAGTGGCCAGGAATCACAGACTTTCAAACCACTATCAAGCACACATTGGTTCTAAGCAGTATTTATTATGAATTTTAGAGTCTTGGTAATTAGCAGCAGTCACAGAGAAACGGAATACAAATCAGCAAATTTTACAAATCAGCAAGTAAGTAAACAATAATAAAGGGTAATAGGTACATGTTCACTTCATTTACTAATTGTACTGTTTGTTCACTATGCTTTTTTCTCTAGCAGTATATTGACATAATATTCACCTTTAATAAACATTCTAATTCTAGCAAAGAAGACATTTTGAATATAGCAATACGAGTAATCAGGTAAACATAGCACTGCAGTTTGTGGTAGATCAGTGCTGGTGAAGGCTGTATGAGTGAAATTTATTATACGATGTGTATTTCTCTTGAAAAAAATGATTTGCATGCTATGTAAATAAAAACATCTAACTCAGTTAATGATCAATGTTATGCTAATAGTTATAATAAAATAAGATACATGCATTTCATGTAACTTGCAATACATAACGTTTTTTCCAAATGTAATTAAAATTCCATCAAAGTTGAACTGGACAGATTTTCAGGTCTCAAAAAACCCCCAAGATTTTTTTCCCATGCTTCCATAAACTCTTACATGATTTAAGCAATCACGACAGAAATCATTATGGAATGGTATAAATGATATTACAAGCACGTGATAAATAAGAACTTGGTTAATGACGTAAATTTAAATGTAGCTCTTCACTGATACAGTGTTTGAGTTTGTTATATTAAGCATCAGTCATTGCTACCTAGTTATTAGTAGTTGACCGTAAGTGCAAAGATACCGCAATGTCAACTTCTGGGGTTTGTTAATCAGCTGTGGTAAAACCTATTGCTGCGTCCAGTTCGCTCCCTTTCAAGGCCCTTTCCTTTCCTCTCGGGCTGTTGTTATTTCAAACACAAAAACTCCAAAGCAACGAAAGAACCCTTCTAAACGCCTTGCTTTTGGTTTTGCGGCTCAATTATTATTCTTTCGTTGCGAGAAAGACCCAACAGGTGCACATGGCTGATTGTTTCTACATCATTACTTTGCATCCCAGTATGCTGGACACATTTTAGCTATAAATAAGCACATAAAATTCAATCAACTGAAGTTAATACTCCTGCCTTACCTAGATTCAGAATTTGTAAAATTTCCATAGCATACCTTCATTTTTGCTTACATAGTCAATTCAGGCATGTTAGCAGTATTTTCTAAAAGCTCCTATTTGTGCTTACTCTTATTTATTTATTCTTATTTATTTATTCTTATTTATTTATGCTTTATGAATATCGCCTGACAAAAATGAACATCTTGGAAACACTTAAATATGTTTTCACATCCAACTATTCTTCCTCCTCTTACTGTAACATCATGCCTGAAGGTAATACGCACTCGTTTTGAGCACAAAAACAGCTGAGTTAAATGATCAAGGCACTTACCTGTTACTTGATCTGTCTGCTTTACCTACATTTGTTTGCCTCGGACAACTAAACACAATCTCTCCGTGTTTGTAAATAATCGCGATGTATCATTATACCGTACAGAGCAGAGAAAAGCAGCAAAACCATCAGCTACAAAAGCATTTCGAGTCTTTAGCTGGTGTGCGGTTTCTGATGTGGTAAATTCAGGCTCTGAATTCAACAAACTGTGAGTGGTGAAAGGCAGCAGGACCTTCAGCTAAAATTCTACCAGCAGGCTGATAAATTCGTGCAATTGCATGCAGTATCGATTCCAAATGCTAAACACTATTGTTGCATTACATCGTGAAGTAAAGTAACTTTTACCTAAATAAGTAGAGTTAAATAGGAAAGATTACTGAGACAAGCTGTTTGAAACAGGAACACTTTTCACTGTGTGTCATGACTTCCTGGACAACATGTAAGGCTCAGGTTGTGTACGATGAACAACTTGGCCTTAACAATTAATAAAAATAAAATTAACCTAAGAAATGCTGGTGCCATGCTTAGGTTTTAGAGGACAGACATAAACCACATAAATTTATCATTTTAAAACCAGACAATTTCCGTCTCCTACCACAATTTATTCCTGTCTGCTTTTTTACTCAGATGAATTCCTTCTGTGGTTAGAAGGACAAAATACTTCCACAATAATAAGCTAATTAGCTTAATTGCATAATTTTGCTATTTTTTTAATCTCATGTTGAATCTCCAGAAGAAGTAGTTACTAAGTCACGATTACAGCATTCTGTTACTTTTCTCCTTCTTTTGCAGGGGGAAAAAAAAAGTTTCATTTACATGTTTTGTTCTGGAGATTGGCTTTCATAGACTGTCTTATTAGGCCATCATTACTTTGGATGCTAAAATAAAATTAATCTCCAAACATTTTAGAAGTCAAGATAATGAAATATAATAGGTTATGCTAATCTTTGAATGCTTAATATTCAACATAATAATCAGGTTTTTTGTATTCAAGGGGCAAGATATTGTACATATTTCGACATATTTTCTGACAAAGCACTATTATTCAGACATCTGCTGCCTGATACTTCCAGCCAAGGGTTTCAGTTTTATTTAATTACGAACACAACAAATAGTGACTCTGTCAATACTATTCTCTTCCAGGTCCAAGCTTTTACAATACTTACCATAAAAAAGCATTAAGTATGATGGACTTCTGAATACATTAAGGCCTATAAGGGTTTCATAAACATAATTGAATGAAATAATACACCCAAACAAAATAGTTGAGATTGTACTTAAGCATGTGCTGAAACACAGGCCAGACCCTGAAGAGGTATAACTCAACGCAATTTCTTTACTGGGTTGTTTTATGCCTGCTGACAATCTAATGTAATTTTAGCAATTTAACAGAATTTAAATGCATGTTAATTAACAAGGACCTGTCTTAATGATTTAGGGTCAATAAACTGGGTATCTGAAAGACATGGAAATAAGAGAAGCTGACTGAATGATTCAGCTTCCTTTTTTTTCCCCCCTCTCCTTCCCAATAAATGACCTGACTTGGACTGATTTTGATCTTTTTCAGAATATATTTATGCAGCTGATGCTCATGTGTAAAGTCAGACTTCTCTGAAAAACCAAACCAGCTCCCAAGTTAGATTTAATATTTAGCACTATTAATGAGCAGAGTCCATAAAATGCCTCTATTTCAATTCAAGACAGAAATTTCAATTAGCAAGTTGAGGACTAAATTGCCATAGAAATATTAGTATGTATTCTGAAGTTTAATGCTGTTTCACTGAAGGTGTAGATTTTATAATAAAACATGATTCAGCATAAAGTAAACTTTTTACAGAGACGCTACAGATGAAAAAAGTCACCTATTTTCTGTTTTATTATTAATCTTCAGTTTTGCCTGTACCTAGAATGACAAATTGGACTTGAATAATCAGCTTTAAAAAAGTGAAATCTGGCAAAAATTTCACGTTTGACAGATTCCTGCATTTTTATTGTAAAAAAATTAAACTATTCCACTATTCTCCAAATCAGCTCATGTAAAAAAAATCAGCACCATATATAATTACACAGTTCTCTAATATCTTAAAGCCAGAATTTTGACAGCTATTTCTTGAACTTGATAGCCCATTACATTAATTTTTATCAGGGAATAAGCATCCAAATTCATGGTACCTTGAGGGAAAAATGCAGCTAAAGAATTCTTCATTTACTTAAATGGATAATTTCCAAACCACTTTCCTTTCCAAGCCACTCCCTTCTTCTATACTGCATAAAAATTATGTTTTAAAAAGTTATGCAATTCCATTAAAACTTTCCAAAAAGCTAATATGAAGCATTACACTATTAATGTTATTTGAAGGAATACACCGATGATACATGGCCTGACTATTGAAATTGCATCAGCATCAATAGATTCTGCTTGCAAAACATTAAAAGTCATTGCCTATTGACAATTTTACCTTTAAAGTGAGAGCTAAGGTATGACCAAACTACATTTCAGCTGTAGAGGTGCACATCGTTACATGCTTATCTGGAGATGCAGATGTTGGTCCATTTGAGAAGAGTCCAAGTTTGTTCCCATTAGGAGATTGATTGCTTAGATTTAAAAAATATAGTAGTAGAAGCATCTGGATACAGTAGCGGAAGCCAGCATGCTGCCGCTCCTCTTCATAAAAACAAAAATATGGGCACCAGAAATAACTTGAGAGACACAATAAAGACTCGTGCCCTCCCAGTTTCTAAGAAGTGTTTAACGAGGCTGATACAATAATTCTGCTACTCACTGACTGTTCCTCAAGTTCGTTACTGCTGAGCTACAGCTTGGAGTGTGCCATCCTTCACCAGAAATGGTAAATCTCACCTAACGGTGACATACCATGGCAGCTCCATCTGTCTAGTGCTATCACCTGCACTTTTCAAACTGACAAGTGCTATATCCACTAGAGACATCTTATCATGCAAGGAACAACTTTTCTCCACTACTCCTTTCCAGTTTTCTTTGCCACGTGCCTGTTTCGCACGCATTAAACTGAAAGATGTAATTTGCAGTAACTTTACCTTTGCTGTGATGTGATGAAGATCAGAATGTTGTGACGTAGCTTTGAAACCGACTGCTTTGCCGAACATGAAATGCAACCAGATCGCTCTTTCCCACCCTTTGACACGGCAAATACATCGGCAACACCTTATTGCAAGTATGCTGACATCATGCATAGAGAACACACTTCCATAAGAAGCCTCTTTTACCTGTATTGTTTTCTTCCCTTAGTGACTCCATCTTGGTATCCTTCATCCACTTGTTTCCAGTATGTCCAGTTGCCTATGATGCACGGCAGACCTCTCTAGGCCTTTAGCACTGAAGACATACGGACACCTTAGCAGTTGGTATCACAGCCTGCTTTTAAGATACAGCTCATTACACGCAGATAAATCTGAGCCTGCCCAGGCAGCACCGGTCGCTAGCTGCAAGCACAGGTTCGTACAGTTTACCAAACCCAGCAGCCACGCCGTTCACCACAATACAAACTTAGAAAGATAACGCTGGTGTTCCAAACATTCACTCAAGTTTGGTTAAGACTTGGTTTCCCTAAGTGAACTACACTTGTATGGGTTTTCTGGAAGCGTAACATTTCTTTTGTTTGTTGGGGTGTTTTTTTTGCTAACTGAATACGGCTGTAATAATGCTATTTCTTTATTTATTCAAGCATCTGATGTAAAGCTGGTAACAAAGCTGAGGTACACACAGACAGTTACTGCCTGCACCACCTTAACCGTCTTTATATTAATTTACAAACCAATTTCTCAAACTGGAGTATTCAAAGAAGAACTAATGAAAAACATGATATTCAAACATCAACTTCCTCATGGATATGAATGAAAGAAAGGCAGTAAGTGCAATAACTTATTAACTCAGTGCTCCAACACAAATTATTTTCTCTGTTCCCATCTTTTTTTTCCCCCCACGTGCATACTCTACACTATAGGAATAGTCAGGTAGTAGAATATTGTTCCCTGAACAAGGCATGAATTTACCCATTCTTCAGTTATACACAAGAATTTCTACGCAAATGATCCCAGATTATGATTAGAAACCCAAGCTATTTAAACCATGTAGCTGGTTTAAATTTCTTTTGTTCCCAATTTCAAAGTATACTTTGTTTAAAGAACTTGATTACATCCAAGTCCATTATTAAAAATGAATCTCAAATACAACAGATGCATTTTGCTAAAGATAAAGTTCAGTCCTCAAGAAAGCTATCAACCGAATCCGAGACAATTTTGTCACAGAAGTACACAAAAAGGACAATGTAGAAAGCACTGATGTGCCTCATAATTTTCTGAAATATTACCCTGTGAAAGTTTCCAAGTTAGGCACCATATTTTTAATCCCTTTTCCCCATGTAAAAAGGGTAAGGATTACAGTCAGGGCACAATTACATACAATAATAATTAGATCCAGTTATTATTACTTTGATTAATACAGTATGGAAGGCTTGAAGCAAAACTTTGAAGAGGACTTCCTAGAATTTGATTAATGTTTCTCTGCTGACACAAGAGAAAGCACAAAATGATTTTCTAAAGTGAAGGGCTAGGCAACTGTGTCCAAAGGTATTAAACAGATGCAAAAGTTGCCCACATGGTGAGAAACTGATGGGACTTACAGGACTAAATTAGGAAGGAAGAATCAAATGTCTGTATTTAATGTACCTAAAGAAGACAAGACAACACAGGTACTTAGAGGTGAAAAGCACAGCAATTTTGAACAGAGTTGATCCCTGTATACACCAAGATTACAGGGCACACAACAGCCAGGGCATTGACAAAAAAAAAAAAAAATTGGGCAGTGCAAACAGAAGGGAATGATTAAAACTTAGAAATATTCAAGTGGATGTGGTAAGATGTAGACATGTTCTGGATGTGTGGGTCAAAGGAGAGAAACAGGCCAAAGAAGATGCCAAGATTACAGCCTTGAGTGAAGACAGTCATGGTTATAGCTCTCTGTTACTCTATTTTGGAATGGAGAACGGACAATGAAAACAATAATTTAGTATTTTGAAATATTATAGCCCAATTTTCATTTAGAAACTTACCAAACAGCAACGGCAGACATTTGTATGTTGAGATCACGGTATCAATAACTACTGTTAAACGGATGCCAGTATTATATCATATGTCACCTTAAGAATCAACCAAAATCACTGCACTACTTATTTTCTTTTGTCAGTGAAACTGGAAGATGACAAAAAATATTACATTACCCTGAAATTAATTTATTCATTCCAACTTAAATAAAACACTTTCTATTTTTCTGTAGTTGTTTAAGGAATATGGACCTACCAGTAGTAAATGAAAGGGTATTTATTCTTAAAACTGTTCTGTCACAAGGAAAAGTTTCGTTAATGCTCTTCTAATTTATGGCAGATGCTATCCTACTCAAACCAAGTTTTCCTTATACTGAAATTGTTCATCATTAGATTGTAAATTCCTCAGAACAGGGGTCTATTCATAGCCATACCCTTATGCTAAGAAGGGTACTATTAGGCAGCAGGGATGCTACTAGAGAGCAACTATATTCCCATTACATTTCGGAATGAATTGTGTATACATTTCTTCAGGGTGTTTTTGCACGGACATACCACTGAAATAAAAGCTAATTATTTCATGATAAATGATCTGAAAACAAACAAACAGTAAGGTGATGAAGTAGGCTGTTGATGCTAAGTTAATGAAGGTAGTAAAAATAGAGCTGGCCGAGGGAATCTGCACCCAGCCTCACAGTCCTGAGTGCATTGGCAGGTGAAATTTAATGGAGATAACCGTAACGCAAACACAGAAAAAAATCCTATCCTTACCTATAGAACTACTTAGTGGATGTAGATGTTAACACTCAGAAATTATATCCTGGGATCTCTATAGTTAATGCCACGAAAACAATTTTCAATGTTTGTTCAATGTTCAACAGAATGACATTCAGCAATGCTCAGTTTGTCTGCTTTCTGCCTACTTAACAAAGCAAAACAAAGTAATGACAGGAATTATAAGGAAAGAAATGGATAATGACATTAAACCCATTATTCTGACTGTTCTTGTATCTCGAATACTGTGTGTAACTCCTTATCTCCAAAAGCATATAGTAGTGCTTAAAAAATATAAAAAAAAGAGAGGTTAATAGTAAGCGTGAAAAAAAATCAAATAGGCTAAAACTCTTCAGCTTGGAAAAGACAAGACTGTGGAAAGGTATAAAATCATGAGTTGAAGAGAGAAGGTGACTAGAGAGCAACTGCTTATTGTTTCTATCAAAATGAGAAGAAAAGCATCCAAGACAGATAGGAAACTGAAAAAAAACCAAAAACCCAACCAAAACATTTCACACAATGCATAGTCAAGCTGCATTGAGCATGGACCTCTTCCTGTAGTACACTGCAGATGCCAAAAGCCTGCGTAGACTTAAACAAACAAACAAAAAGATTGTGCAAATTTGTGGAATAAAAATCTACTGAGGCCTGTTAAAAATAAGACACCACTTCTGATTCAGAAAGTGCTAAAGCCGCAAATGGTTGCATTCAGGGTATTAAGGCATCATATGATGTCCTATCTCTGTGCTCTTCCTTAGGCGCTTTCCAGAGTCCACTGCTACAGACATCTATACTCAAATATGATACTTTAACGAAAACTACACTATCTAACTATTTCTGAAATGCATTTATTTATAGCTGAATTCAATGGAATAGAAAAATAAAGATACGCATAATAGCAAGACACATCTCAGTCCTGAAAACATTTACATATACACTTGATTGTGGTCCAATTGATGTCAAGAGCGTACAAATAAAAGTCAACCTAAGAATATAATCCCCAAAGGAACTTCACATTTTCTCTTTTGAAAACTTTTTGACGATGCTTCTGTACTGTCCTATTGGTACTGAGTGTACCCAGTCAGGACAGAATTTCTTTTTTCTTTTTTGAGGAAGCATGTAGGAGTATTTCCAACAGAAGAAGGTGTACGACAGTGCTAAAATTTTTCATCAATTTGATCTGCCTTTTGAAAAGCAAATCATTACTTATTTCCGCCTTCTTATGTACAGCAGTTACTCTGTTTTTTCCCCCTGCGTATTGTATTTTCTGTCGGTAACCGTGCTGGGCGATTTGTGCATATCGTCACTGTCGAGGCCCGTGTCCTGCAGCGGCACTTCCTGCTATACCACAGCTTCCCCAAAACAGCCAAACGCAGCAAATCACAGGCAGCGGCCCCAAGCCATCGCCAGAATTCCTGGTTTCGCTAAGCGAGGAAAAAGTGCAATCACCGACTCACCTGGTCCGATTCCTAAACCAATTTAGGTAAAGCAGCACGGCGCTACGTGGAAACGTGGCTCAAAGGACGTTTATTTCAAGTAACGAAGTAAAGGTGCACATAGTTATAATTTCCGAAGCGCTAAGCAGTTACTCCTCCAGAAAAAAACGGGATGAATGAGCAGGGGCATTACTCAAAATCCCATTAGCTGCCCGTTTTCACTTAGGGCAGTCTGAACACTTGTCAAAAGGGTCCAAAATGATTATTTTGATCCATTCCAAAGGGATTAGCTGTGCAAATAGTCCAACCTGGTCGAGCAACGCGCTCTGATCTGTGATTTAATTAACAAAGACGGGGGGGGCGTAGAAAATTAATCCATACTCATTTTTCAGGTGTTAAAAAAAGGGGGAAAAGAGAGAGATGGTCCTCAAAGGGACCGTGACGCCCACGCTAGCGACTTCTCCGTGGCATCTCGAAACGAAAAGCCACGGGAGAGAAGAGGCGGTTGAACCACCTCGGCCCTTCTGCTCCGAAACCGCTTCACCACACGCTGCGGGGCGAGGCGGGGGGGGGGGGGGGGGGGGGCCCCCCCCC
>VZSF01007184.1:43045-147964 GCA_013398295.1 Chionis minor
AGGAATGAAAATTTAAGGTAAAAGTGAGGGCTTGGATTGATCAGGGCAGACTGCAGAATATATGAGTGAATGTTAGTGAAGCATAAAAAGGATCGATAACTTTAAGGATCCGGTGGAAGTAAAAGAGTACTAGAGCCTTTCAAACAGACAGGAACCATGGATGCTAATAAATGAGAGTTCCCAGGGTAATAAGTAAACTGACAGATGACAATGGTATTTGGGAAGGGGAAGTGTGACAGAAACAGATTAGAGGCATCTGTCCTTAAGGAAGACCAGTTAAGTGAACAGTCTTATTGGTGAATGTGGCAAAATGAAGTGTACTAGGAACTACGGAACTAGTTTCCGTTCTATGCAGAACATTCACGACTACCAGTGCTAACCTCATTTTGTACTTTGTGGGGAAAAAAGCTGACATATTTCCAACTAAATGACTGCTTGAACAGTAATCTTGACAAATTTTGTTACCCAGTACTCAGTTACCAGCCTTAATGTTCCTTTATGCAAACCGAAATACCTTCACTAAGTTAAAGGCATATTTGCAGCAAATGTTCCATTTGTTGTTCATTTGACAAAGAAAAGTTTGTTTTATGGAATGTTAAAATTATCTTTATTGTATATAATTTACTATTTTTAAGCTATTCAAGATACCATAGAAAACGTATCATATGAAGCTGTATTTGGGTGCTTTGGACTTGGTTTTGAGAGATTTTCCCTCTTTTATGAGGAACATTCCAGGCTTTTTGGTATGGATTAGAAATATAGGTACATTGGTTTACCTATATCCATGCTGGTAATAGTAATTAAGGAATATACATGAGGTTTAATTTGGGGTGAGTATTTTCAGTATGCTCAAAACAGCCAGTGCTGCTCCCCGATCCCAGAGGAACTGTACCACTGCTAGCTGGTGATACAGCAAGCCTGTGTCATACCTGCCTATTTATATATATTGTCAGTACAGTTTTGTCAGCAAACTTCATAATACAGAATAAACTTTTCTGAAAGTGGGTGAAACTTAAGGTTTGCAGAGGGAAGTTTTATCATTTTTATTGAAATAACAGCTGAACTATGACTCCCTGCAGAGGCAATATGGTACTAGAGTGTTTCTCTTAACCTTCAGTATTGGTCATGTTATATTTTCTTTTTCAATAGATTAAACCCTTTTAACAGGACAGGAGCTAAACTAAAGGCCAAAAAAGGCATTCTTACACTAGGGTCACTGTCTGCATCTTTAGCATGATTTTTATTCCTATGTGACTTGAAATTGAAAAAGGCCAGCGTTTACATTTAGGGTCCCTTTATTTTTTGTAGAGTTAGTTTAATATTACAGATTCAATCATAGCCTATTTTCCAGGGGGGTTTAATTATTTTATTTTCTCCTAAGTACTGTTGTGTGATACCTGTTTACCACTTCATGAGTATAGTTTTGTTCCTTCTGTCTAGCAGATTCTTTTAAAGGAATTCTGAATTTCTGTGTACTCTTAAGTTACTAATACAGGATAAGAAGTACAGGTTTTTTTAAGAACGGGTATCAGTGAGGTTTTTCTAGTACTTTTGGATCGCCAGAACAGTTTCTATCCTTTCACACAAATGACGATATACCTACTGTTTTTCAACATTTGATGACCAATAAACAGTAATCCTCAGATATCTCTCTATCTTCAGTGTGAGAGATGTATGGTGGCCAAGGAACCTTACAGAGTGTGTGCTTTGCAGAAGGGGATGGCCTCTTAGCCGGCTCCTAACTTTGGAAGGGATGAATATGCACAGACTTTTTGTGAGCTTTCTCTGGGCAGGGATTAATCTCTGTATTTATAGGGCATCATTAGTAGTTAATAAAATTCAGTGTCATGCGTGTAGTTTAATGATGCTAACTTTGAAAAGAAAGAAATGTATTTGAGAGAAGTCTTAAGTGATTATTGTCTTGATTAATGTTCACACTAGCCTTCATTTCATTTGGTTTGCCGCCTAGACAGCATAATGGTAAATGCATTCACAGGCTTTGATATCTGTTCTTGCAATTTCATAGTATGTTACACATCCTCACTCCCTTAGAATTGTCCTCATTGTGTAGTATGAAATTAAATTTCAGTTAATTTAAACTGGGGTTTTGTAGATACAAGCAGTTATGGTCTTATGTGTGGGTAGTAGGGGAGAGAAGTTTGTGTTGAAACCTGGAGGTGTGATTAGCAGACTGAAAAACTTTAGATCCTGCTGTGCCTGTGAAATGCCATCTGCTCTGGCACTGCCCTGAAGGAATTGGCACAGACTGGCAGAAGTAAAAGCACACTAGGATAGTTTTCCTCTTGACTACCTACCTGGACCTGTGAGAAGCAGGCTTTATTTTGCTGAGGGAAAGATGAATGTTAATCTAGGGTCTACTGTTTACATTGAAATTGTCCATACAAATGCGCACTGAAACAATGGTGTACCTACACTGTATTGCTGCTTATAGACTGGGGTAAATATGTTAACGATGATGGGGGCTTGGTTCTTCCTAACGTGTCAGTATAGGATAGAGTATATTTCACATCTTAACTAGAAAACACAAGCTTATGTTGTCCACCCTTTGTGTCCGTTTTCTGTCCTTGTTTCAACTAACTGTGTTTTTGGGGCAGCGTGATATCCATTTGGGGATCACTGAAGCATGCTTACAACGCAAATTTCAAATGGAACTTGCAATGAGAGAATTTAATTTGATTACGCACAGAGATGTTTAACTAGGCATCTTCTAGTCTTTTTTTTTTATTAATAGTAAAATGCTGAAGAACATTATGCAGAATCTTTTGAACAATTAAAGAAATGTAATATATCTATCTGAAGTTAAAATGAGCGATTACCATGATGTAAATAACAGCTTTGTGCTCTTATGGCAAAGCACAGTTTAAAGTACTTTGATTACAAGTATCTGTATATTACAAGTATATTATTTTTATGTAGTTATAGAAGAGCATGAATTAGAATGTGTTTCAGAGATTCTTGCTACTTTTTATTCACCATAGCAGGAAGTTTCCATGCCATGATAATATTGAAAAATCTAAATTTTCTTTCTATTTGGAGTTTCTGATTGAACAAGTTTGATTAAGAAAGAAGAGTTTGGAACAGCTTTTGTGTTAATGACCAGTCTTTTTTATCATCATTTTTTATAACTAGAAGCCTGTTTATTAGATGCCAAAGAATTTTTAAAGAAGCTTGAAAATAATAGGTTTGCAAGTGATTTTCTATGACGTCAAGATGAAAATAAGAAAACAGGAGTATGTGAGGAGAGGCAGATGCTGGCTATTGCTTTTAAAGGTGTATTGTTTTCAAACCCTCTGAGACAATGACTGTTGTATCAGAGCCACCTGCAAAATGGTCTGAAGAAGAAAACAGTACTTAAATCTATTGTGTGAAGGATAATAATTTTTTATGAAGAATAAAAATCACAACTAGTTAAAAGACACTAAGCTTCAAACAATCTTGTTAAAACTGAGTAAAACTCTGCTTACGTATGAAATTTGCATAACCAATTATTAAGATCGTTAAGGATAAAATTTCAGGACAAATTCATTTAGAAGATGTTATATCTGTAAATATGAAATTGAGGTCATGTTCAGGAAAGTATCTTACAACTTTAGAAAAGATTCAAACTCTGTTTCATGTAATAGAGATGCCATTTCAGGATTAACTGTAAAAGTCAATACAGCTTTAATAATGGACCTATAAAGGTATATAGTTAGTCTTATTTAATTTTTCTTGTACAAGACTAGTTGCTGTTAAAATCTCATTGCTAAAGATTTGTAGGTCTTCTATACTTGCCTGAACACATATTGTAGTAAAAATCTCCCTAGAGTCAGCAGGGCACTTAAGCTTTCAAGTGGAAAAGAACATGTGTTTTACAGTGTTAAGGACTGAGATTATAGTCCTTACTTCTTTAAGAATTCCCAGCACTTAATGTAATTTATAACTTTATCTCCCTAGTAGCAAGTGTGAACATTCTCAAATTAATACCTTCTTAAAGCTATGTTCCTTTCACCTGTCTGGTGATGGACAGGATTCATAGAATCATAGAATGGTTTGGGTTGGAAGGGACCTTGAAGATCAGCTAATTCCAATCCCGCTGCCATGGGCAGGGACACCTCCCACTAGACCAGGCTGCTCAAAGCCCCATCCAACCTGGCCTTGAACACTTCCAGGGATGGGACATCCACAACTTCCCTAAGCAACCTGTTCCAGTGTCTCACCACCCTCACAGTAAAGAATTTCTTTCTAATACCTGATCTAAATCTACCCTCTTCCAGTTTGAAACCATAACCCCTCATCCCATCACTACACTCCCCGATAAAGAGTCCCTCCTCATCTTTCTTGTGGGTCCCTTTTAAGTACTAGAAGGCTGTTATAAGGTCTCCCCAGAGCCTGTTCAGCCCAGGCTGAACTCTCTCAGCCTCTCTTCATAGAAGAGGTGGTCCAGCCCTCTGATCATCTTTGTGGCCCTCCTCTGGACTTGCTCCAACAGGTCCATGTCCTTCTTATGTTGGGGCCCCCAGAGCTGGACACAGGACTCCAGGTGGGACCTCACAAGTGCGGAGCAGAGGGGCAGAATCCCCTCCCTTGACCTGCTGGCCATGCTTTTGATGCAGCCCGGGGTACAGCTGGCTTTCTGGGCTGCAAGTACACATTTCCAGCTCATGTTGAACTTCTCATCCACCAACACCCCCAAGTCCCTCTCCTCAGGGCTGCTCTCAATCCGTTCTCCACCCAGGCTGTATTTGGGCTCGGGATTGCCCTGACCCATGTGCAGGACCTTGCACCTGGCATTGTTGAACTTCATGAGGTTCACATGGGCTCACTGCTCAAGCCAGTCCAGGTCCCTCTGGATGGCGTCCAGGTCCCTCTGGATGGCATCCCATCCCTCCAGCGTGTCAACTGCACCACACAACTTGGTGTCATTGGCAAACTTGCTGAGGGTGGCACATTTTTATTTTTAATTATTTGGGTGTTAAAAGTACAAGAAGAATGATTTCCCAGGATATTAATGTTCAATGTAAATTGCTTACTTGTTCATCTTGTTTTTTTTGAAATGTCAGTTTTCTTTCTCTTTCCCTGTCCTTGTCTGTCCTTAATTTTACAATAATTTTAACACTTCTTCCTTCCAGTGTGTTCTTTCTCTTTTTACATGTTACAAGATCAGTAACATAATTTGGTCCAAAACTGCAGGTATCTTTCAGCAAAGACATAAAAATGTTCTGACTGAAAACATTTTACTCTTTTAGAAAGCTAGCAATCAAATTAGTGTTTAAAAGAAAAATGTGTAGAACATTTTGTAATATATAACGTACAGAATAGAATAATTAAATATTTCTTTGCATTTACAGCATGAAAATGTTTCTAGAATCCCTTATTTCAATACTATGTAAATGTCCATTATTGACAAATGATATTTAAGTAGACTACACTTGAAAAGGTGCATACATTTATTTTTGACATACACCTACATACCTTATCCTTTACCTTGATACTATATAATATTGTAAAGTTTGTAAAATTTGAGTTTTTTAGTTCTGCGAGATAGATGCAAGGTGCTTATTCACCTGCTTTCTTCTCTGTAAGCATAACTGCAAATTTATTTGTAAGATCTGAGCTCTTAATTTGTAGGCTTTTATAGTTAGGAGCTTATTCTTTGGTGTCCAAAGAGAATCTGTATGTCTGTGGTAGTTTCAAAGCTGAAAACAATCCTGTTTGTTTGCTTCCTGGATAGAGGGGACAAAGGTTTTCTAGGTTGTTGGTTTGTTGTTTTTCAGTGGGTTTGTTTGGGCTTTTTGAGAAGTTTAAGCCTTTAGCCATCTTGTTTATCTTTTGCCTAACTTTCCTGTTGTAAGCAAGCGAGGAGGGAGAAATAGGAGAAGTATTGGCTCAGGTGCTGTAGTTGTAGCAAGAGTAGCTGGCTGGCTAATCGTAACCACGAATGAGCCATGCCTCAAAAAGAAATACTGAACATCTTACTCTCTTTACTTCTCCATTCATAATAGAGGGAAAGAATTGGAGGATTTGTATTTGTCAGTGTAGCTTCCTGCAATGTTTGAGAGCTATAAGAAAGCTTTGCCTCATCTTCATAATACTTAAGTTAATATATGAATTTAATTGAGGTATTTCATTCTGATTACAGCTTCAGTTGTAACAGGGTCAGCAGGAGTGGAGGAATATTTTCTGTCCTGATGTCTTGAGTTTTATTTGCCTCCACAGGGCAAGCAAGTTTAACTGGACTTTTGCAGATTTTTTTTTTTAAGGAAAATTTGAATTTTGTTTCCCATTTCTACGTAATACTTTGGCTCAGCATGTCCATTAGATTTCCAGCTGTGTCCCAGGTCTATCTTTTTCTTCCCATCAGCTCTGCTTCACTTTTTGAGATGTTCTGCAGTGGTACCCCTGCAGATTTCAGGAAAGGGGGAAGCCAGATTCAAAAAGAACAGAGAGTTCCCTGCATCTGTCTTGACAGGAGCGTCATTTGGGAGATTATCTATCTTGGTGTATCTTTCCTCTCATGTCCCAGTGAGATTATAGCAGGACACAGAGCTGAAGAAAAACTGTATGTGATGATGGTGGATTCCGTAGTTAGTGGATTGTTAGAAGGCAGATAGCAATTCTGAGTATTGCAAAAGTACTAAATCTCTAGTATTTGGACAGACTTGCAAGCATTGTAGAGACTAACCTATGCAGAATGTTCTTGTTATATATCAATTAGATAACCAAAATGGTTAAGTAATTTGGTGCCTATGTTCATATTTAGATATAAGTATTCCCTAGTGCCCTCTGGCAGAACTTGTATGTGGATGTTCCTCCACTTGGTTCTAATCCGGAATCTGGGCATCTAAAAACTCATTTTATCAGCAACCATGTTTTAGTTTTGGAGACACTGTCTGAACCTTGAATCCCATAACCTAAAGCCGTCATGTGGCTCATGATTTTTCTCAAGGCTTCCTGATCCATTGTTGAATAGGGTTGGGGTGTGAATCTTTTGTATCCCAGCATAACCCTGCAACCACAGTCTTGCTGGTCTGTGCTGGTTTGCTTCCCTCCCCTACAGGGATATTGAGGTTCCTCAGCATGTCTTGTGTCATCACACAAGGCCTATCATTGCCTCTTTGTCCCTGAAACTTACTGATCTCTTCCTGGAATTTCCATAATCGCATACCAGGCTACTTCCTTTATTTTTTTTCTCAGTGGGCTTTCCGTTCAATTGCTGAAAATTGTCTATTGGTGAAGAAAACACTTCTTTATTTTTTCGGGTTTTTTTCCTGCCTTCCTACCTTCCTTCCTATGTAAGTACTGCGACATCAGAACCAAGAGCAATGCAGATGTATGGGAAGAAGCTAAGAAGTGATGCAGAGGAAAATTAGACTATAATAGAGTCGAAGATGCTGTTGACAGAAACATCTGCATTTAGAGAAAAACATCGCTGAGATGCCAACAAGTAGTTAATTGCTGACTAAGTCAGAGTGTTGATCATACCGTGTGAACATGATAGCGCTTTTTCATTTCTTACTTTCTAGAGAAGTATAGTTACCAGTGCATACCTGTGTACTGTTCTAAGTTTTATTTCAGGCCGCTTGTTTGTGTGTACTGGACTTTTTGGCCTAACACTTCATATTTTATGTTTGTGTTTTGGGGTATGGATAAATTATTATACTGGATTTGAGCAAGAAGGCCTCCCCAGAAACTGGAGAATCCATGATGTATTTGAAGGAATAAGACTTCCAGATACTGAAAAATCAGGACTGTTTTAGGTCTCCTTTTAGAGTAGTTCTAACTTGATCAACCTGGTCTTCTGAGTAAATAAGCTTTTGTGAAAGAAATAGTGAAAAGTCCCTAACGTTGTCTCCTCCCTGCACCTTGACGTTTTTGATACCTAGTTCTCTTTAGTGGTCAGGAAGCTGCTGTGACGGGTTGTTGTGGCGGGCTGTTATCTGTCTATTTCAGAATGCTTTAGGGGATTTCCCACTTAAAATTGCACTGCACTGGGTAGGGCAGTCAGTGAAGGTGGGAGACTTTTTTTTCAGCAGTAAATTTCATGTACATTCTGCCTTGGAGAAGCATTGCCCTGAATTTTTAATCAAAAAATATTGCATTTATCTTGCCTTTTTTGCTTTCATTGTACTCCGTAACCATTCCAATGGTACGGAAAACCAGTTCTGTTTTACACCACATAAGCACCAATATCAGCACATTAAAAGCACTGTGCTGGAAATAGTTTGTTTCATGTTTATACATGTCCTGAAATGACCAAATTAAAATTTAAAAATAAACCCTAAAATTACCCTTTTTTGTGTGTGTGCAAAATATCACCAGAAAGGGCCAATATTTGCCTTTCTTTTTTATTAAGGTGTTTGATTTTTTTTTAATTTGCTCTAGAATCTGCAATTCCCTTGAAAGATAGCTCACTGATGAGATCCGTGCTGTCCACATTTTTTTTGATTAAATTGTGATTTTTGTTTTCCTTGGTGTATACAGTAACTGGTTTATGATACATTTTAAAAACATGTTTCCTATTTATATATGAACACACGTATATTTGAAGTGAATGAGAAGTAGTTTGATAGATCCTCTTGATGTTTATACCCACAGTAAATTAGACACAGTGTAAAATCAGGAAAATTTGAGCTATAAAGTTAAAATCAGAGATACAGATAATTCAATATTTTATGTAAAATCTGCAGATGACTAATTTTTTTAAACTTAATTGGTGGCAGAAACTTTCAGTAGCGCAAATGCAAATTGAAATATCTATTACTCTTTTTTTTTTTTATTTTAGATGAAGTTTTCCTTCTCATGTTTTCCTTCTCAATTAACAAGAAAATGCGGTGTAGATGGCTACTGTTAAATGGGAGAAAATTAAAAATGCATTCATAAAACATCAGCGTAAAAGCTAACTTATAGGTACGCTGGGTTAACTGCAAAGATGTTAGTCAAGGGTTAAACTCAGTGTGTTTCGCTGGCTGCTGAGTGAAACAGGATGCAGTGACTACATTGTCAGACTGCTGGTGTGAGTGCAAACAGATGAGGAAATGCTGGATCAGGCACTTGAGCAACTTGGGCTGTTTCCTAGGAAACCGCTTGCGTCATACTTGCCAGCAATTAGCTTACAGTTCTTTTATTTTTGATAGTGTTGCAAGCTGAACTCGACTGTTACAAAGGAAAAGACTGGCTTCATCTCAAGCTGTTCGGTTGTGACTGTGGCTATGGCGCTCATGAGAATTTGCAAAGTGCTACTTCAGCTAAATTGAAAAATTATTTAAACTCTCCAGCCTACTTCTCCAAAGAACATTGTAGCTACGCTTGACTCTGAAAGATGTACAATCAAATTCTTGTGATCTGTATGAAAATCATCTTCCCTAGTTACCAAAATTAAGTGCTATGCAAGTTTCCCCAGTGTTTTGGGTATCATCACCTTTTCTACCTACTATACTGTTCTTGTATATTACATATGAAGACATAGTTTTCAAAATGAATGTTACCTGAGGTTTAACCTCTAAAGCAAGGGATTCTTTTTCCAAATACTTTTTTCCTGTGTTCATTAAAATTCAGTAACTTCCAGTGGTGACCTAGCCACTAAAATAAACCAGTTAATGTTGAAAGTAGGGTGTGTTTTATCTCAGAAAAGCATCACGTCTTTTGCATTTCACTTAAAAACTGTAAACAAATTCACAGTAAATGATTTAATATTGATATATGTTGTTAGTATGGGCATTGCCTTATGACTAGCTTTTTAAGGAAAAATTATGTAGTGACAGGTTAAACCAAGAGTGTTTGTCACTGTATTTTTACCTTTTTTTTTTGTTTTTTGTTACACAGACAAACACACAAACTTAGATTTTAACAAACTAGTATTATACTAATATACTTAAAGGCTAAACTTGTTAACATGTCAAGGTTAATACAGAATACACTGGTGTTCCTGTGTTTGTGTGAAGCTTAAAAAGTTAATATATTTTAAGTGTTTGAATACTAGGATTTTCAAATTATTTTGGAAGAATTCTTCCATATAAACTCTCCACGTTTTCTTCCTTGTTAAAAGAATAACTTTGACAGATCATCAGAGCTGTGTTAATATCTGAAGTCTATATGCAAAGCTCTTGCAGGGGGGAAGGGAGGGGGAACCCAACTAACCAAACCTCCCTAACCCCCCAAAAAAACACCCCAAACAAAAAAGCTCCACCCAAGTATAAAAAAAACCCCAACGAACTCCAAACCCAGCTCTTCCCCCACCCCTCCACCCCAAACCCTTGAGTACAAGGCTTAGCAAGATTATCTCTGTTTCTGCACATTTATGATAAATTAACTTGGCTTTAAGAGTCTAGCAGCCCTTTTTTTTTTTTTTTAGGGCATTTTTTACACTGTAGGCCAGTGTATGGTTAGGTGGTCAGTGGGGTTGCATTCCCAACAGTGATCCCTATCTACCTGGCCTGGGGATCTTCGTATGGGGTTCTCTTTGATTTTATTTTATTACCAAGAAAACTTAAGAAAGAGAATTTGTGTGGGGGTGGCAGTGGCTAAAGCACTGGGATGCCATGGTAAAGGAAGAGCAACTGTTTTTACTGCTAGTTCAAAATTGTTTGACTGACTCGTCTAACCTCACTAACAGATGTTGTTGCATGTGGCAACTGCTTGGTATGTGCTCTATTTGGTATCTATTCGTATTAGCTCGTTGCAAGTTATGAAGTTTTCCCATTGAAGTCAGTTTTGGGATTTAAATCTCTATAATTAATAAACTGCTAATGCAGATGTTAGCAAAGCAAGATCTGGAAATCTCAAATTTGAGTTGTGACTTTTGTCCTTAATCTTCTTTATCCCTTCAATTCTGGGCAGTAAAATGGAGGTTGTGGTGTCATCAGATCACCATCCGGTTCCATGAGCGTATGTTCAGTAACTTTGCTGTTTATTTAGGGCAATGCCTGCAAGTTGTGCAATATATCAAACATATTGAATATTTTGTTTTATCCTCATTTAGTATTTTAGCCCTGTAAGCCTTGTCAGTCTTCCTTCAATGAAGGAGGTGGGAGTTACATGATCAAATACTTATTTTTCTGCCTAACTTGTAATAATGTTTAATTATCTGAATTTCATCTTCTTTCTGGCACGTGATAACTATTTTCAAAGTGCTTTTATGAGCTGACAACATTCAGTTGTTGTTTCCTGAATGTCACATTCTCAGCCAGACTGTTTGGTATACATGCTTGTTTCAAAAAATAAGTCTGTAATAACAGATGGAACTGCAGCTTAGTAGGACACTACTGGTCTGTTTAATCTTTCAAGCATTACACTAAGGGACTGCATTTTTTTTTTTTTTTTTTCAGCAAAGCATGTGAAGTTTTGAATGATTTCTGCGGAAGCATTTGGTTTTTATCTGTCATAGTCTTCTGACTTTTTAAGTCAACTTGTCTGATACACTATGTTCTGTAATTTACAGAACCAGTCAGACAGGTGGGTGCTATGCAAAAGAAAAGGGGTTAAGGTCTCTTCCATATTCTTCCGATTGTGATTTTCACTGAGGAAAATAAACCAGTAAAATGTTCTTTGCAACTCTTATGCTATGCAGTATTTTGTAGAAAATCCACTGAAAATATCAAGAAAGTGGCTGACAGTGCATCATTTCTTTCATCTATATAGCTAAACCGGCCAGCAGTCAGATCACCTTGCATGGATATTTTTGTGCATCATGAATATTGTTATGCTTTTCTGAGCAACACAAAGGATTTTTTCTTCGTTTTGTTTTCTCATCATATGGTCATGTTTTTAAATGATCATTAGAATTGCCTAAGATGGGCAGGCTTTTTGAAAACATTATTATTCTCATTGTCTAACTTGGATAACTTTCTTCCAGGTCTTCTTGTTTGCAAACCGTCTTTGCCAGTAATGTTGGGTTTTTTTTGTTTCCATGTAATCATTAAGCTCAATAGAGGAAATTATTTAGGCTTAATTCTGTTCACCAGCCCCTTTCTCTTGATAGTAAAATCTCCCTCTTTCATCTGAATAGGAAGTTTCTCTACAGCTCCACCGGAGGACATCATAATTTCAGCCTGCAGTAAACCTGCCATTGGGCTTCTTTGTTTGTTTTGGATTTTCAGAGGATAAAAGCTAGGGGGAATTACAAGAGGCATGCCTTAGCCATCTCTAAATTTTCCTGGCATGTCACAAGTTTTCCTTCTCTATTTTGTGATTTTTTCACCATCTGTGTCCAAGTAACGAAGTTGTTTCCAGTTTCTTCAGTGTCAGGCTTTCTCTCAATGTGTTTGGTATCTACATAAAATTTGAGTCCTTTAATCAATAGAATGTAAGAGTTTGCTAAAATCTTGTGTAATGGAGAGCTTGTTTCTCCTTCTGATTGCCTTAGATGACAGTTGCAGGTGATTTGTCTCAGTCTTCATATACCGCTACAGTTTTCTTCTGGGATAGTAATTTTATAAACATTTCTGACTTAAAATGTTGTCCTCTGTGTACTGTAACTATTTAGAGAAATGTTTTTGCTAAGATGCACATTGGAGGCCAAGACTTCAATGGTTTTTAAAGTCAAGTGATACAGCAATATCTTTTCTATACCTGCCTCTTTTCTCCTCTCCCCCCCCCCTTTTTTTTTTAAATTTTGTAATGCTGAACTTTTGTATATGTCTCTGGTATCTTCTATTATGTATTTTTTTTCCCCAGCCTTCCTCATTGTTCCTTCACATTTTGGTGGTTTTTGGTTGGGGGGGTGGGGGTTGCCTCACTTTTTGCTGGTAATACCAGCAGCAGAACTAAGTAAAATATGTGGTGCCACAGCAGCTTTTGTTGGCTGGGAGGTACAACTGCAGTGTAAGTCTCCATTAAAATTTTGAGTTCTGGGGTCAGAGCGTGGTAATTTTCTGATGCAAAGAACTATGTCCAATTTAGATTGATTTTTATGTAGTTGCAGAAAAAGGAATTTTTTTGTTTGTTTTTGACCTTTGGACATATCTGTTATAATTTGAACACCTCTACTCAAGTGTTCCAATTCCGTGAATGTTTTATGGCACTTCCACCGAAAGGAGTGGTCCTTCCCAGCTCTGTCTGCTTGTTCCTGCCCTGGCACCATCCCCCTTTGTGCTGGCACAAGCATTCATGGGACTACACAGCAAATGGAATTGGGGAACTAATCCACGTTAAAACTAATCAGTTCTTTTTGTAGTTCCTTGCCACGTGTCTGCATGAACACTACTGCTGCATAAGAGAGGGAGTGACACAGGGACAGCAATGAGCAGCTGAGGGAGGGCTGGACTGCTCCTTTATTGTGGCAATGCCAAGTTGTGCTGATTTAAGAGATCGAGCGGCACTGCAGTGTGAAGAATGGATGTGCTAGAACTTCCCAATAAATCAGTCAAAAGAGCATCCCCTCACACTCAAAAGCTTCTGTATTTTTTCTGTGTCTTGAGTGATCTGTATATTCTGCGTTCGTCTACTTGAAGTAAAAGGAACAGGATGCTTCAACGTTGGATAGCTGAAACATGGCAGCTTATTACTTAAAATGTAAGGTATTAAGCAACGGCAGTCAGGTGCGTTACCACGCTTGCAACATATAACATCATATATAAAGTTTCCACAAAGACCTTGAATGGAAAGGTGCGATTGGATATCTATTAGACTTGTACAGTAAATGGGACAGAGGATTCTTTTGAAAAACAATGTAAGATTCTGTGGTAACAGACACGAGAACAGAATGAACTGGGAAAGGACACATGTGAATCAGATTCTTCCTAATACTAGAGTTTTTGGCACTCATTTAAAATAGTACTTTAATACTGTTGTGTTTATGTGAAAATTCTTTATTATTTTCATAGTGAAATAAAATGAAAGCATTATAAAACTGTAACAACACTCTTGTGAGTCGCCTTATGAGACTTGGACTCTTAATTGATCCATCATGCTTCCATCTACAGAACTGAATATGTAATATGGTAGTGGAGAAAAGCTATTACCTTAGAATGGAGAAGTGGAAATCCTCTCATGCTGAGTCAGGAAGTGTGTCTGTCAGTTTTTGCTTCTAGGTACTTGGATGATTTTTCTGCTCCCCTTTTTTGGGTACCTGAAGTTCCCGATAAAATAAGTTGCTAAAGTAAGGAAGCTTCAATCTGGCTCTTTGCAGTAACTCTCCTTGGTGCTCAATTTTTATGTTGCCAAAAGTTCACATATGTGACAGCAAGAAAAAGGAAAATGTGACTAAAATGACAGTTTCTTATTAGTAGTTCAAGCCCAGACTGAACTTCATGGGACAAACTGTTCCTGCCAGCTTCAGAGTTCTATGAGATTTACAATTTTCTATAATAGGAATTGTGCGGTCTCATCATGTGTCACTTACTCCTTTCATAAGAACTCTTAGTCTGCTCATTTTATAGAGGTATTTGCTTATATGTTCCGTCCATCATTCCTGTAGGATCACCAGTGTAAAAGGCATTAGCCCCAATGATAATTTTTTGTACAAGGGCTTGGGAGTGCAAAATGGAAGCAGGTCCACCATGTGTCTCATTTCAGCTTTTGAATAAATTAATCTGTTGAGGAGTACACACAAATGGCTTCAAGTATCTGTTTCTGTGGTGAACTTTTTTAGTTTTCTTCTCCTGTATGCTCGAGTTGGGATCAAAGAGAAAATCTTGTGAAAACACCTGTAGTCCTACTGCTTTGAGTTGTTAGCTCTACCCCTTTATGAAATCTGGAATATTAGATCTTTCATTGTGCAACTAATAATGCTTTCTTTCCTAGTACAAGGACAGTTTCTCATCACCTAATTAAATTTTTTTTTAAATAATATTCAGGAAGATAAAGCAAAAATTTCCTTTTGATTTAAGTTCACATTTTTTTAAACCAAAACATTAAAAAAAGAAGTTGATTATATAGGCGCTTGACAAAGAGGAAACTCAAACCCAGGAGAAGTGAGAGAGAAATGAAAGAAATAATAAACTGAAGAGAAAACTTCAATCATATAAAGAAGAAACAAGGCTATAGAAACATAAAGTTTGTAAGTAAAGCCTGATGTCAAGCTGAATTCGCTTGATAATTTTTTTGATCTTCCACACCAGAAGATGGAGTTAGAACACTTTTTATTATTATTATTATTATGTCAAACTAAGGCTTTAGCAATTCTTAGGGCTTTATCTATTTGCTAGTGATTGCACAAGATGATCTGTTCTAGACAATCCTGTACGAAGTACGAAGGATGTGCAGGGTCCTCTGTCACTGGAATTCCCAGAATATGGTCTGTAAGATCTTAAATGAGTATGGCTGGTTGGCAGAAATATACTTAAGACCTAAAATAGTACAACTGAAAACATTATTAGAAATATATTGTAAGAAATAGTTGCGGGGATTTATTAATTGACAGAGATGGTTTCACGAGTGCTTTTGAAGAGTGTAAGAGTGGCCCTTAGCAGTCACCCACTCTGACTGCAAAAAGACAGAATGACCCTACAACATCTCCAGAAAAGGGGTACAGGAACTGCGGTTTGTGGTGGCTTTAAAACAGCTATTTCTAATGTGGCTAACAGTACAGCTGAGACAATTTGCAGCATACTGTGAAACCTGCTCAGGAAATTGGGTGAACATAGGTGGATGTTTTGTGTTAAATTCTATCCCACCATTAATCTTTTTGATGAACTGAACATTTGGAAAAGTAGCCTACGAGGCTTAAATATTTTGCCAAAACGCCTTGTTGTGGCTGATGAGCTGTCAAAAGTTGAATGTTCTGTGAAAATTAGCCAGTGTTTTCTGTAAATGGTCAATGCTTACAGGGATATAACCAAAAGCCAGACTAGGCAATTCTAATCTGATTTCCTTGCCTTATTTTCTATGCCGCTCTATCTGGGGGCCTCCTGTAAAAAACTTTTCTTATATGTTAAGGGCTTTGCTCTGAATGCAAATGTACTGTGTGCTGATTTAATTAATTAATTAGCTTGCTTACAGTCCTGTATGGGCTGAGGAAGATTAAAGATTACCCTTTTATCTGTTGGTCAGAAACATGCATCAAACAAGCAATTTCAGAATGTCTTAAGTGTTTGATTGTATTGGTATTTAATATAGCTTGATCCACAGTAAGATTACAGATTTCACCGCAATGTTAGAAAGCTAAAAAAACTGTAATGCTTTTGTATTTATTAGATTTCGTTATATAAAATACACCTTTATTCTTTCTTCTTGGGACACTTAAAAACCATTGCATTTTAACATTTAAAACATGTTGCTTAGTATTCTGACTAGTTTCATAACCTATATGAGCTGTATGGTATGCTTTGGTTTAAGCAGCTGTAGTAGTTTTTGGTAACCATTAATACACACTGAGAAACTGCATTTTCTAGTTTGCAAAGTTGTAGCTCATTTTCTGTATCCTGAGGCAATTAATTAAACCTGTTTTAAGTGTGATAGTGAGAGTTAACATTGTTTAAACATAATAGTGTGAGTCAGTCTTATGGTGTTTGCAATAACAAGTTTCCACCTTCTTTTTTTTTTAAGCACGCATATGAATTTTCTTTTCATTGAAGAGTAAATCAATTGAACGGTTCCATTCTGCAAATGAATCAGTGTTTCTTTTCTAAGTAGCTTTTTCTAGTCTTAACTCATTCATTTTTGTGAGCTCCAAGTTGTTTCCTCTGGACAACATCTTTCATTGTTAAAACTTTAGTCCTGAACTTGGACTGCTTCTTGAAATCCTAGTCCTTACAAGAAGCTAAAGCATCTTTTAGCTATGGAAATGTATCCCTAAAGCTTATGTTACAAGACAAAAAGTGTTTAAGAAGTAATTTCCTGTCTCCTTTTGTTGGTAAATATCTGTACTTGGTGAGGTATTTTTGTTCCCTTACCATAGGTGTCAGTTTTCCAGGTTATCTTTTAAGTGCCTACCTTCTTTTTGAGTGTACTTCTAGAGGTCAATTTATTGGCAATATAACCCTGCATTAGGTTGTGACCTTAAGGTTTTTTAAATGTAGACAAATTTATGTATGTGCATGTATGTGTGTATGTGTGCACACATCATAGACAGTTTTAATTACTGTTTTGTCATGCGATCCTCCATCCCTAGTATCTCTGAATTCATTAGCTTATTTCAGTTAAGTTTGCCAGAGGATAATCATCTTGATTAATAAATTCCCTTAAATTTAGTGAAAATCAGTAGCCAACAAGAGAAAAGAGCCTACTAGCAGCACCCTTGTTACAAAAAAGAATGAGGAAGCCATAAAAGAGAGATGTAATGAGTACTCTAAATACAGGAGAACGGGGCACTTAGAGCTTGCACCTGCAAGTTGCCAGGTAATCTAGTCATAAGGCAAAAGTTCCAAGGATTTAATAACTAGTACTCCTCACAGAGCTACTCATCCCTTTTTCTGAAAAAGTGTGTTTACTATTCTGATAGCTGAGGCTCCTTGTTGAGATGTTTCACTCAAGTTTTGGGAAGGTGGTCTTCTATGTAGTGAAAACATGACAGTGTATTTCTCGTCATGTTCCAGGGCTTAATTTACTATTCTTCAGTCTTTACCTGTTACAGAAACAAGCTGTCAAGCAATGACAGCTCCAAGATAAATGAAATGCTGTCTCATTGATTGGCTGATTTATTTATGCTGTGAGCCTTTCTCGCAGTAGACTATAACTTTTTTTGTTTGTAGCAGACTACTAGATGGGAATGGCAATGGCCAGTCTTTGAAGGAGGCGCTCAAAGTGGTGTTGACTTAGCATGAGGCATCCTTCACTGCTGTCGCTGGGATGGGAAAGCAAGCTGTCTCATTGGTATTTTATTTTGTGTTTTACCTATTCAGAAGTAGAAGAATAGGTCACAGTCTATGCCTGTGGAGCCCTGAATAGTAAAATGGACAGCAGATTAAAGGATGTAGCAAAGAAGCTTACTTTTCAGGGAAAAGATGAATTTTCATAGAATTTCTTTTCTCGGAATGGCCAGAAAGCCTGAAGTTTTATTGGCGTTGATTCCCACTCATTTTCCTCACAGTCTTTTGTGATGCTCCAAGTTACTTTTTTTTTCCCCCTCTTAAGAAAAGTAACTTATATGTGAGTGAAGTACGTTTCTCATTGTATCTCCAAGTTCACGTTTTGTTTGCAGATAAGATGGTTGGTGTGTCTATCGTTATTATATTGTTTATGTGTATGTGCTGTCTAATTCAGAAGTGAGCTGATCTATTTTTTTAAATTAACATTTTTTAAATAGCTAACATTCATGAAGGAGAGGGTGAAGAAGCAAAAAAGATGCTTACTTAAAACTTGACCATTTCCAAGATCAGTTATTAGAACAACAAAATCAATCTCCCAGGAAGTCTTGCCTCATTATGGGATACAAAGCTGGCTTTGTAGGAGCATAATTCTAACTAGAATTCTGCAAGTGTGTGCTTAGTTCATTGGCTGCATTTTTGTTAACAACTGTACATTTGCTTCTGCATCTTTGCTTCCTATTGCAAGTTATATTTAAAAGATTATCCAGATGGTTTCTTAATGTCTCTGTATGGGAGGTTTACCAGCAGTCAGCCTTGGACAACAGTCTCCAGCTGGTGCTGTCCATTGAAGCATGGTTGAACTGTGTTCTAGACCCTCAAAAATTCTCAAAGTATAGCAGTCTGAACAGCTAGTTGTTCCCTTCGGCACCTTGATTGTTTCCAGATACAGCAGCAGAAAAATGATGCTTTGTTTCCCAAGGGAATTAGAAAACTGGCAACTCAGTTCTCAGCTGTCATGGTGGGAGGTGTGATGGGAAGTAAATTCAGAATCCTGGAAAAGTTGACTTAGACCCCATGTACAGGAATATAAATCAGAAAGCAAGCTGAAGCAATTTCTGAACTATAACTGAATCAACACGGAAGGCTTTGCTGAGTTGAGTAGAGCCAATTTTTTCTTCAGATCTCTCTGCTTGACTTCCAGATAAACTACGTAGACCTTTGGCTGGTGTCAGAACATTTCAGTTTGGGATCAAATAGCTATTCTTGGCCCAAATTACTTCTGGATATTGTCCAGAGACAATATTCTTTAGGGGTGCATTGAAATCACAGAAACAGTCGTCTTCTGCTCCTGATAGCAAACTGAAAAAATTACTATGAGACGAATGAAACCACGCGTTATTTACTTCAGATCAAGTCGATGTTACTTGCTCCTTTTTCTTGTCTTGTTTTTAGAGAATTTGGGCATGAATTTTGTAAAACTGATTGCATGTCAGGAAGTTAATATTTTTTAAAAGGGGATTATCCCTGTGGACTGTCATTTATATAGTTTTTCCGCTTTACATATGGATAGTGGGTTTCTTTTGATACGGTGAAAGGGGAGTATTCCTGGCCTTGATCACTTTTTTTTTTTTGATCATTTGATATAGCATATATTCCAGTTAACCTTCCCAAATTTACAATAGTTCTTATGTTAGCTTAAAGGAAGAGGCAGATTGTGTTCTCTTTCCATGCAATTTTTTGACTGGAGATGTGTACAGCAAAAAGCTGTGATAAATGCATACACAGCTTCTTGTGTCTGAGTAGCTAATTATAGGTTAGAGGTTGAGAGTGACTGTTGAACGTGAGGTTTCATATTGGAAATGTGTCAAAAGAATATGAAAATAAGCATTCTGTTTTTTTGTAATATTGACTCATATTATTCAGTTTTCTTCTCTGCAATGTCCTTTTTTTGGCCATTCTAGTTTTAGCTTCTTCCTTCATGTTTTCTCAGAGCCAGCAGGAGGAATGTGAGCACAGACTCTCTCTGTTACGATGTCTGACACTATAATGCATTCCTATTCGGACCAGGTCTGATGAGAAAACTGCTTAATTTCCATAGCCTGAAGCTGCAAAATGCTTACTAGAGGTGTAATACGTAAATCTAGCACTTAACTTTAAATAATGTTTTTTGAACTTGTGCAAACTAAGCATTTTTTCCCCTTCTTCTTCAATAGATTTCCAAAAGTGTACAAGTGGTTAGAAACTTCATAATATGTTCTTATAGAATGGAAAGTATCAGGCTACTCAAAATTTGGGCTTTATTTGTAAATTACTCTGGGCTAATAAACAAACTTGTACATACAGTTTTCACACACATTCTTTCAAAACTGAAATTCTGTAGCTGTAAAATCAAGTTTATCTGGGAAGCTGTCTCAAACAGCTTTGCAGCTGTGTAATTTTATGTTGTTTATTCTTGAGGGTCTTCAGAACAATTTTTGATTGAGTTATTTAAAGTAGATCACTTCCAAGTTCCTTAAATGCTAGACTTTCTAAACATTTGGCTATTTAGAAAATAGTGATGGGATGATTATTTCTACTGTTGCAGGTTGTTTTGTGAGATCTTTTGTTTTTCTGCTGTGGGAACAACAGTGCTTTGTCCCTGTAAACAGTTACCCAATGAAGTTGTTACTGGATTGGAATTTTTGTTTACAGATTAAACAGAAGTGAAAGAAACTCAAAGCTTGCATTCCAAAACTGATGACTTTTTTTTTTTTNAGTAGAAATTGTGCCATTTAAAATATAGAAAAATAAATCTATTACTCTTGGTATTCGCTGCAAGATATTTAAGAAGACAAACATTCTTTGAAAATCCCATGAAGTTTTAGAAAAGATCTTTTGTAGTTTTTATTTATAAATTTGTATCTCTTTTCCTGAAGCTATGGTGAGCCCTGCATACTGTCATTCTTTTTCAATTGTAAACATAGTTTCGGTACTACCACTTTTGCACCAAACGCTGTTCCTAAGCGACCGCTGACGTCAGTTGGTGCAGCACAAGAAGGTTTGTGTGTTTATCTGCTGTGGGCAGACTCTTAGAAAAGACGAAAGTATGTAACTAGATTAGGCCAAAGAGATCGCTGCTTTAAATAAGCATACATGCTGTTTGCAATGTCATACTTTATTTTTTCTGTATTTTATTTTGATTAGCAGTTGTATCTTCTGTCACATATGCTACAGTATCTAGTTTGCAGGAGACGATAAGGAGGGTTATATGTTCCCTTTGATATTGCTTTAAAGGGGTAGCCCTTTTTCTTCTTTTCTATAGCATAGCTAGAAGGAGAATTTAAAAGGAGTATGTGTCATAGCGTAAAGCTTTCACATACCTGATCTCAAGGTTAGAAATAGGACCATTAGAAATGAAAGCAGGCAAACAATTTCCAGTTAAAGCAAAACGTATTCACTTAGAGATTTTTGGCCAGAATCTATACATTTGGAAAAACTAGAATGATACTTTTGCAATATTTTACCGTATGCCTTTGTGTCAAACAGAGTTGGAGCGGAGCTAGCTTAATGACCTTTGTGATTTTATTTCGTCCTTGGTTATACCTGCAGCACACCCACACAGAATAAAAATTACCTATAGCCAAAAACTCTTTGTATGAAATTTTTTCTGTGAAAGTAAAGGAAATAGTACTGGGACTGCAGTCATGCTAGGCCAAAGAGTCAAGCTAAACCGTTTATAGGAAGTAGTAGTACCGGCTGGTTTAATAAGGCAGGAAGAAAAATGACAATCATAGAATCTCTTCTTCAGGTTGAAGAACAGAAGCAGCAACCTTCAGAACTAAATAAAAGCTGAGAACAATTGCTCCAAATTAATTTAAATTAGATAAAAATTAAAGAAAATGTCTGTGGGACATAGGAGGACGTTAGCAAGCATAGAGGTGGAAAGGTCAAGCTAAATAAGGTCCACTTTGATGTGGCTGTTGTGATGGTCTTACTGGTCTTGAAGCCCACATGAATGTTTTTACGTTTCCTCTACTGTTGTATTGTGCTATCCAGTCTGGCCATGAAAACCTTCAAGTATGGAGGCTGCACAGCCTCTCTGGGCGCTCTGTTTCACCTCGTCCCACTGCTTCTGTGTCCTCATAGTCAGAAATCTTTTCCTTATGTCTAGTCTGAACTTCTCATTTCAATGTTGCCTCTCATCTTCCCACTGCCCACCACTGGGTACAGCCTGGCTTTGTTGCCTTGATGGTCTCCTACTAGCCACTGAGAGGCAGCTGCTAGGTCCCCCCGAAAGCCATTCCTTCTCCAGACTGGATGAGCCCAGCTCCCCCAGCCTCTGCTCACAGGGCAGGTTCTCCAGTCCCATAGTTGTCTTGGTGGTCCTCTGCTGAATCGATGTCTGTCTTGTACTGGGGAGCCCAAAACTGGCTGTAATGTTCTAGGTATGGTCTCAGGAGAGCTGAGCAGAGGCCTGACGGCTGTGCCCCTCTAAGTATAGGCCAGCATACTGTTGGGTGCCTTTGCTGCCAGGGCACACTGTGGTCTCGTGTTCAACCTTTCATCCTTTTCAGAAGAGCAGCTCTCAGCATGGACCGTTGTAGGGGACTGTTCCTTACTAGGTGCAGGTCTTCCTGTATGTCACTGTTGAATTTCATTAAGACTCGTGTTCACTCATTCCTCCAGCTTGTCTAGGTCCCTCTGAATGGTAGCCCTGCCCCTGCATGTACTGTCTGGTTCCCCCAGTCTGGTATCATCTGTAAGCACGTCTTGTAAAATTTCATTTTTTGGAAGAACATAGTGGGTTTTAATTCAGGTTAATAGAAGTTAAATAGCTGTAGATGCTATTACTCATTTGCCCTTACTGCTGCTGCTTCTTTATTCATTCCCTTTAACCATACTTTTTTATTATAAGAAGCTTTTATCCAGCTTTCAATGGCAAAGGTAGAATTAGGAAATGACATTTAATTCAGTAACCTGTTCTTAAACAAATGCTGAAGTTACTTGTGAGTTTTGTTAGTATAAAAGCACAAAAATGGCTCAGATTAAGAGTTCATTTAGCTTAATATTCTGTCTGTAATCTCTGATCTTTGTATAAGGTCAAGTTTAACATCTGTTCCTATCAGTTAAATATCTTTTACATCCTTGACTTGAAGATGTCATATTAAACAGATTTTTGGGACCAAAAGATGGCTAGAACTTCTTCTATCTATCCTATGCATCTCCCAGTTATTGCAGTGTCTCCAGAAGCAGCACACCAGGGGAAAAAATCAATAAAAACAGTAATTGTAAGTTGCTGCTTATCATCTTCCCTTCCATTACAAGGGCTAATGTGCAATTAAATGCATTAAAGTTCATGGGAGGAAAAGAAAGTAGCCATAATCAGAGGACAATGGAAGGATAAAAATATGATAACATATGATACTCTCTTCTTTTTTTTTCCTTTTTTTTCCTCATACCACCTTCCCACACTATCCCAGCTCCCACCTGTTTTTGGCTCAGGGGACTTCCTAATGTGGTTTAGCTATTTACTTACAAGTGCCTGTTCAGTCTCCTCTGCAACTTACAGGCACTTCCTCCCTTGCCCAGTTTCCCCTTGAACTTATTTAAACTTTTTACATCCGCAATTTCCTTTGATAGGGCAGGTTACTCACTACCTGTTAGTGAAGAACTGTGTCTTTCTTTTTGGGCCTGGCTTGTCCTAGCTCTTTCTAACGGCTTCTGGTTCTTGTGCTGAGAAAAAAAAAAAAAAAAAAAAAAAAAGTAGTCCATTGGATTTAACTTTCTACTGACCAGTTCCTTGGGTAGAATCTGCAACAATCATGAATTCAGTGTAGCAATATACATGGCATCTAGCAGTGGCAATAACAAACTTGTTTAAAAATTATTTTAAGATGATTTTAGAGACCAGCTTGATATGTCAAAGTTCATGACTTCGTATATTCTTAGACTGAATATATTGCAGTAATACTTGGTTTTGTTTCCTGGAGGCTGATAACTGTCTGCCATTACGATCTTTTGTTGCAGGATGATGCCACTCAAAGTTCTGTCCAACAATAGCAGATATTCTTGTGCAAAACACCTGGAGACTGAACAGCAGAAAAACCTGCTCTCTGAGAAATGATAGCATGCTAACTGTGTTTGCACGCTTACAGAGAAACAGCTGCATCTTGGGCATATGGTTTGGGTTCTTACAGGTATTTGTTCTACAGGTTCTGCCTTGCTCACAGAGGGGAAACTTTGTATGTTTTTGTAAACAAATGGATTATTCAAAAATTTATCCTCTCAGTGTTACTGACTTCAAAAGGCAGCCACAGCAGAGAACCCAAATGCAGTTTTATAGACAGAGAAAAGATCACTGTTTCCTTGTTAGGGCATGTGTTAACAGTAAAAATAATAATGATAAAATAATTTTCTAAAAAGTATCTCATTGTTAATGACTTACAATCTTACAACAATCCTATTCCAAATTTTAAAAGCTGTTGCTCTGGGACACTATGCAAAATACGTTGAATTTCTATAATGTTTTTTTTTTAATGATCGAGTTTAATTTTTTGAACAGTTTAAACAGTTAGTATAATCTCTCCTTGAATTAAGGGTATAAAATATTAAAATTAAATTTTCAAGAACACCTGTGGGTTGACCATAATTATCTTAAATTGAGACAAAGCAACAAGCTTTTATTACACTCCCTAATTGCAGTCCAACCTATAGCAACCATTCTTGTCTCAGGTTTCTTAGTTACCATCCTGTATGTTCTGTTAGTTTGTGAAAGTGTAACTGGGCTCTGATCCAAAAACTTCTGTCTTTAAATTTATGATAGACAAGCTGAGAAGCATTTCTCTCTAGACTGGCAAGAAATACCCATGCTGGTTCTTTTTGATAAGGTATTTGCTGGATTATTTTTAGCAGTCCAATGTCACTATTCAAAAAGTTACATTTACATTGCAGTATCATAACATATTAAAGCTGTGTTATTTTATCATCTAGACTTTTTTCGATAGGTTTTCAATATATCTTAAGCTGGCAACCACAATTTTAAAATTCTGAAACACAGTGTAGAGTCAACAGAACTTTTCAGAATGCTTCTGCTCATTTACATAGGGAAAAATAAGTTTTAATAAGGAAATGGAATAAATTGGGAAGATGTGTGATGTTAGTATGAGATGCTGGGAATGGAATAATCTTTCACTGATAATTGGCTAACAGTAAGATTTTGTTGTTTTGCTCATTGTTTATACAAAGATTATGAAAATGTAAATTTTGCCTAACTTTGATACTGTAAATTTCGTCTTCCTACTTTTCATTTGACTTTTGCTTTTATTCCATATATAAAGCTAAACAAGTATAAAGCTAGTGTCTTCAGAAACATCCTGAAAAGCTGGGAGACTTCAGCAGATATAGCTTGATTTTGGTTAGCGTGTGTTATACAGCAGTTAATAGTAAAGTCAGCTGATAAGGTGCATTTATAAAGTTTCAAATCAAATATATTTCTACATAAGCGGTGAAGATCCTTTTTGTCCCTGTAGTCCACAATAAACACTTCTATGAGGGTAGTTGACATATGGCTGCCAAAAAAATGAAAGGTTTGTAGATAAACTGGGTGTGATGTCTGAAAGAATTTGTTTCAACTCATATATGGTAATGCCTAATGTAGTCTTTGGAGGCAATTTGGACACATAGGCTTCATTTTGTGATTTCCTTTTGAGTTGTTCTTTTCTAGAGGCAACTGCTTTAATGTATTTTTCCTAGAGTGGATTCATAGCATGTTTTGTGAAATATTAGTTATTCTATTTCTGTTCTTGGTAGCTTTGCCTCATTGCCTTATTTCAGAAACTGACTGTTCTTTTTGGCCAAATGGTTGGTTCTCTTACGTGTTGTACAGCAGTGATCCCAAAACTATTTGGGATGGCTAATGGTTACCATCCCACTTTGGGTTGTAGCAGTTGGAAGGGAAATTCCATCCCTGATGATAACTGCTTGTTAATATTTGGAGTTCTAACCTAGCAGAAATAAGGCTTGAAATGGAAACTATCACAACAAGGCAAATAAAATTAGCAACTACTCCTTTTGATATAAAGGTAAGATTGGGATACAGGATAACATCTGTTCTATCTTAGAAAACATCTACTATTGACATATTACGACTCTATGACCTCTTGAGGTCCTTTCAAACTGAATTATCCTAGAAGACTATGTACCTGTTGGTGTGAAATTTTGTGTAGACATAGCTAACTAGCTCAGGTACTGCTGAGGGCATGTTTGCAGTAGCACGTAATTCTTCTCAGGCTGTGAATCCTGGGAAAGGAGCTGAGCAAATATTTAAGTACTGAGTCAGTGTTGAACTCCAGCCACCGTGGCTACTGAGCTAGCACTACCTAAGTTTTTGATCTTGTAGTTCTCTAGGAGTTTTCTAACGTACTCCTTTCTAGCTTGTATAAATGAACTAGAAAGTCTCAGTACCTTTAACTACTCCTCATAACCCTTCTGTCATTGTAGAAGTAGGGCCGTACAACTTTGTATGTTCCACCTTTCTTTCCTTGGGTTTTAAACTTGCAAAAAACTTGCAAAAAAGAGAGATCCTTGTTACTATAACCAGTACCTCAAACAGTCTGTTAGCTTACTCTGTTAATTTAAACTTATCAGCATGTATTAAATCTATGTTTCAAAAGGTGGTGGGAGCAGACTAGATGTGTAGTGTTCTGAAACATGCACTTCAGATGCCTATTATCTGTTCTTGCTGTATAGCGCAGCAGTTACAGCAAATGTGTGTTCAAACCACATTATGACTTTAAATATTGAAACCTGAAAAATTCTGCTAATGTGATATAAATCTTAAGTTGCACTCATGTTTAACTTAGCATTTGGGTTAAATCTTGTGAATTTTGGAGGAAAATGTTCACATGCTTTAAATATATGTTGCAGTGCTCTGACTGAAGCGTTTAATGTCAGTGACTAAACTCTTCAAAAATTAACACCTCTTGTTGATATTTTTAATGTAGTTCTCTTGTCCCCACACTGGTATGAAACTTTTGTTGATTTTGGATGCTGCAGTTTAATGCTGCTGAAGTAATTAATGATAGAATGAGCTTTGAAGTATATTTTGCTTTAAAGCATGTCTGTATCTTCTTTTAAAGAACTGTGTTCTGTATAGGGGAATTATCAGAAATTTGCACCTCCTAATCTGGGGAAAGAAGTGATACCATGGGATTCTTGTCCTTCGGTAGATTACATCAGCAATGTATGTAATATAGAATGAATAAATTACATACGTGATTCACATTAGACTTTTTAAACTGTTTTACTCTGTAAGCACAAAATCTACTTTAAAATTTTCAGTTTGTGAATCATATCGAATTTTGTTGTCTTTCATAAACAGATTACAGGTAGATTTTGAACACTCTGATCTTTAGTTTAACTGCTAGCACTTGAGCTAAAGAAATAATTCTGAAACCCCGTAGTAGACCTGTTCCTGAAGAAAGATTTGATTCGTGTTTACCCAAATAATTAGTGAACCTTGGTGTTTTTTTATGAGTGAAGAACTATGCAGCAAAGCAACCCTGGAGTAGGAAAGGTGCTGGATCGCACAGCAGGCTGAGATTTCAGTGCTTGGGCAGGTTACCATCTAGTAAGGCCCTGCTAGATGTCACTCTCCTCCATTAGACTGAGGTGCTGCAGTCTGCTGAGACTTCAGTTTTGAAGCTTGTTAATAGCTTCATTAACTATTATAAGGGTTGAAGCAGATGTTGGATGGACTGGACTACTAAGAAATCATTACTAAACATTCTGTAACAGAAAAATGTGTTTCTAAGGTCTACAAGAATTCCTCTTTGCTTCAGTAGTATACTGGATTTATGTCATAGGACTTTAAAAATTGGTAGTCCCTTACACCAGGCTTTATCAAGAAAGTTAGAAATTAATAGTAGTATTATGGGTATAAATAACACAGTAGAAAAGTTTGCAAAAACTGTCTTGCAAACCAGTCTGAACAAAAGAAAGAACAATATTGTTGTTTTTTACAAGTTGTCATCTATGTGTTTAAGATCAGTGAAAATCTCACAGGTCTAAAGAATCCAGATAATTGTGAATTGTTAAATATTGAGTGAGTTGGAGTAAATATCAATATTAATTTTGACTGCTAGATGAGTTACACATCATGAGAGTTAGAAAAAATATTGGAAACTAGAAGCTTTTCATGAAGCTGTACTGTACAGTGTCAATACAGTCAAGAGTTATTTCTGAATATTGAAGCAGATGGCTTATGTGAGTTAAGAAAATAAATGTTTTGTGCAGAACAGGTGAATATGTCTTCAACTGAGTATTCATATGAATACTTATGGAAAGTCTTGCAGGTATTTGTCCATTCCTCTGCTGTCAGTTAAGAAATTGGATAAAGAGCTAAGAATTTTTTTAAATGTTTCAATAAGACTCTTTCTCCTTCAGAGTTCTTGCATTTTGCAGCACCTTAAGAAATTTAAAACTACATTAATGAATCTTTATGTAGATGGTTTAGATTTGGCATGAGGGTGGGGTGCTTAGATTAAATCTTTAGATACCATCAATAATAGCTTATTGAAGCATCCAATCAGAGAAACCAGAAAAGGAAATGCAACTGTTAACTTCTTCCTGAGGAATATTTAAGATCTACTTCAAAATAGCAGAGAGCACCTCTATAATGATGATTGCAATGGCAGTGATCATTCAAAATTGACATTGGAGCAATGGAAACCAAAAGATTCACTACGCTTGTCCTCAGAAAAATTGTTAAAATAAAAGGGGAAGGTAAATAAAGTGGAATCCCTGCAGGTGGCATAGAGACTGTCCAAAGACGTCATACTGGAAACTTGAGACAAATGTATGCCTTTGATTAAAACAAGATATAAAAAGAAAGATGCCATGATTAAACAGGCCTCAAAGGAAAAAGTAAGCATTCTTGAAAAAAGTTGAGCTTGTATCTAGAACTGACAGGTTAAATGTATTAGTCCAAGGCAGATCAAAAATAATCTGAAGAGCAACTTGTAGAAAATGTAAAAAGTGATTGATAATGTTTATGCAAATGCATTAGAAGCTAGAAGCCTCCCAGAATGCCTGCAGGACTGGTAGGTTCTCAGAAATAGAAGCAGCATTGATATAAGATGAGGCCAGAGCAGGAAAAGAAAAGATTCTTTTTGATAATGTTTGCTGTGGGAGAACCTGGAGAAAATTCTTATGCCAGCAATGTTTCAAAGGGTATAAGTCGAATGTAAGTATTGTAAAAGAAAACTATTTAAAAGGAAAAACAGCAAAATGTCAGGACCAGATAATGCATGCCCAAGGTTCTTGAGAAACTTGAGGATGAAACAACCAAATTGCTGAATGTAATGTGAAGCTTTTTACTTAAAACTGATTAGGTCCCAGGTGACTGCAAGTTGGCCGATGTCATGTCACTTTATGAAAGTTCCCAGGAGATCTCTAAAGAACTGCTGGCCAATAATCGTGACTTTCATAGCAGGGAAATTGGTAGAAATCACAACAAACATGGACATTACTCATTTCAGAAAAAGATGATGTCACCACTGCTTTTGTTAGTGAGTCTTGCATCAAACAAACTTAGGAGAATTTTTTAAAGGAACCATCAAGTTTGTAGAAAATAAAGATCCATCTGATATAGTCAGCTTGGATTTCTAAAAGGCAAGACTGGAAAAGGGAAGAGAAAGAGGTAATAGGGTTTATCAAAGCTATTGGAAACCCTTTCATACAAGGCACTATGAGGGCTGCTATGGGGAAAGTTAACTCCATCTCTGCCAGACTCAATACAATGGGCTGTGACTGCTGTGTGCAAAAATAGCTATAGGGAGCATATGGCAGTGGTTTGTGAAATCATGAATGGCAGAAAAAGCCCTAAGAGGCTAGCGGTATCACATGTCTGAGCCTGCTTGTGATGGTGTGTATTTTAAACTATTGAAACTTCTTTCAATAAGACATTGCAGATGCCACAAGTTTAAGGAAGTAAATTTGTTGAGAGCTATTAAATATAGTGTCACTTTGAGGAAGCACTTCAGCTGCAGGGTGCTGGATACTAGAAAAGTTCTGGAGAACAGATTTTTTTATTTCTCTGAAGATCTTTTTATTTATTCTGTTGACTTGTGAAAGACGAGATCCTTGGATAGGGAGGCTTGTGATCTGATCCAGTGGAGCTAGTTTATATTCTTGAAGTGGACTTGGCCTATAGTTTCAGCTCTGAGCTTGGGCTGTGTCCCAGAACTGAACAGAGGGTGGTTTCTTCTGTGCTTTGTCTTTCCCTTGCCTTGTCTTGCCTGATTTAATTGCAGCTGGGATAAGAACAGTAGGTGTGGGGAAGAAAATAAGTTAAAATATTTTGGTAAGCAGAAGGGAAGAAGTTGGGGCTGAAGGAGAGGAGGTTCAAATGGTGGTTTGAACTTGAATGAGAATGGGATAATTTTATGTCTGGAGTAGTGAGATTAACATGCTAGACAAGGAGGTTATGGTGAGAAGGCTGAGAAGTAAACATAGCTGGAGATACCTGAAGAGTGAAAATGGAATAAGGAGGTAAGGGATGAGTCTGGATTAATGCTGGAAGGGACAGGGCTGTAAATCTTGTATTTCAAAGAACAAACAGAAGTTTGTGTCTGCTCAGGAACATTGCAATCAGGAACATGAATGACACCATCTCCCTCTGCTGCAAGCAAACACCTGAGAAAGGCTCCTAGTGCTTTCTAGTATTCATCTGAATAAAAGATACTAACCTGACTTCTACCATTGCTTGCTCTACTGAAAAAGATCTTTGGTGACTTGTCACTCCATCAGTGTGATGCCATATGATGGAATTCAGGAGTTTTGGTTTGCCTTCTTGGGAACAATTAGCCAGGAGCAATAAAAAAGTTAAAATGTTTCTAAAGGAATTAAAAAATTAAGTAAATCTGTAAATAAAAGTGCTTATGCTTTTGCAAGTCCTAGTTGTATAATTCCATACATCTCTCCTGTCTCCCCCTGCTCCCCAAATCCTGAAATTTTTGGTGCATCGCAGTGAAGAATGAGAGATTTTTTTGATTTTTGCACAGTAGTTCCCAGTTCTCTGTGCCCCCAAATAAGTGTAAAGGATGAGTCAGAGGTCAGGAAAAAAAGAAGAGATGGGCTTAGGCTTGAGGTAGTTGAACATTGCATTGGTGAACTGAGTTTTATTCTGACTTTGCCACTGAAATTCCTTGTGTGTGTGAGATCCTTAGAGAGTCACTAAAATCTAACTTTCCCCAAGTAGTTACTAATTGTATGTGTGGTTTTGGTTTGTTCTTCTTCCCCCCATGCCACCACCCTCCTTTCCCGAGACTATGGATCTGATTTGCAGTAATGATAACCACTCTTTGTTGTAGCTAAAGACTACCAACCGTACTTTGAATGCCTAAAGTCTATGTACGTGGTGAAAGAAACTGAACATTGTTGAACATCCAAATTTAGCAAGATTAATTTTTTTTAAGCCGAGTTACTAATCAGCAAAGTACTGCAATATTTTACAATCATTTTGTAACTGATTTTCTAAGAATGTTTGTGAATATTCAGGTGTTATCGTGGTAAGCACTGTATCAAAGCCAGAGGAAGTAAAAAATAAAAAGAGTAGTTTTGAACTGCATTCAGCAAGTAGGGGGCCATACACTGAATAATAAAAAAGCAGAGTACTGTGCTTTTTCTGTGGACCTGATCTGTTGTCTTCCAAGTGTGGCAACTCACATTTGCTGTATTCTTTGTTGATGGACAAAATTTCTATCTTCTTTGCCCATCTGTAAATCCCTTAAAACTGTCATCTTAGTGTATTGACAACGAGTGTATTTTGCTTCTTTTTCTATTTATACACACATTAGCATGCATGATACTTTCTAAACATAATAATTGCATCAAACTTGAGGCTACCTTATGAGACTGAGGATTTCGGAGATGCATTTTCTACACTGAAATTTGAAAAATGCTTTCCATTCACTTGAATAAGTGATGACGAACTACTTGCATCCATCACCAAAAAGGAATGTGACAGCTAATTAATTGTTCTGCTGCAATACAACAAGTTCTGTCAGTCATGAATTGAAGTTTTTGTTTATAATACATCAACATGCAGCAGTGGTACTATGATCCTAAAATATTAAGCACAATATTTTTACTGTCTTGAATACTGAGTGCTACTTATATACTACTCTATTACAAATATACATATGTATATTATACTATACATTACTGTACAGCAGATTTTTATATATTTCAATTCAAATATTGGAGTTATATGTACAGTAAAGCACTGTGGTGCTTTTAAGAAACCTGCATTTATGCTTTGTAGTTTAGCTTGAAAAGTTACAATACTAATAGCCCTCAATTCACTTTCATTTTATGTGATTATGATAAAGCCTTTCTTTTTCCAGCAATCATTTATCTTTTCTTCCAGGTATAGGCTGGATGTATTCAGAGAAAATAATCAATGTAGATAATTAGAGGTATTCAATAAATTCTGTAGTTGATAAACTTTTTAAGAGCTATGCCTTGGGTTTTTTTTAGAGTTGAAACTATCCAGGGAGAAAGGATCATTTTATGGTTGTAATAGCTGAATGACAAAAAATCTTTGTCTGATACAGTGTTGTTATGCTGATAATTAGTCTATTTCAACTGTCTTTTTGTCTTAGCCTGTCTTTAAAATATTTATCACAATGTTTTCATCTGTCTTGGAGAAGATGGGGAAGGTTGGGGTTTTTTAATAACATTTTAGAAAACTCATTAGAAAATTGATTTTCATTTTATTCACAGTTTGGAAGATTTATGGTAAAGAGCGTATGAGGACACAATAAATGAATGGAATAGAAAGAAATATTGAATTGTTTCTTTACTTAAATGGTCTAAGTTAACCTTTTATCCCATAATCATTCAGACGTGTGGGTGAGTATGTTACTATGGTTTGGCTAGTTTATGATACATCAGCTGTTCTGCAGTAATTGCCAATGGATTTGCTTTTATTTCCAGTGTAGTAATACATTCCCAGTGTATTTTCTCTGAGGGGTGATAACTTGAAGTATTTGGTTTTTTTAAAAACAGTAAGAGGCTTCAGATGGAGCAGCTGAAAACTAGCAGCTTGCACCACACTAATTGCCTAATGGATGAGTCTGAGAGTGCTTAATGGTTAGAAAAATGTCCCACTTCACTGGTATAGAATCAGCTCTGCATGAAACTGCAGCAGTTCTCGTATCTTGAGTCATGCATTATCAATCTATTTCTACCAGTTAAGAAACAAGGTAATTCACATTTCCTGGACTTGAGAGACGTATATATTGAGAGCTTTTGATTTATCAGATTGCTTCAAAAGACTATAATAATTTTAGTCCTTTTATTACTTTAATCACAATTTCCAAAAGCTTACTTTGCACTTTATTTACAATACTACAAAGAAATTTGTGCTACCACTTGCACAGCACATGTAAGACTGTTAAATGGGTCAATTTATTTTATTACAATGCTAATATTAGGAATCTCAGAACTTATATTTGCTTTGAGTACACGTTCAGTTAATTTCCGTCCTCTTGATTTGACCCAATGGTTTCACATGCTGACTGACAGTTTTAAACTGCTGGTAAAAGTCTCTTGAGCTGTTCTTTTCTTCAGAATATTTCAATATTTTACATATATTCCGAAGATTTAGATTAAAATTGCTGACGTCCAATGAATATCTAGTTGGAGAGCTATCTCCACTGCTGTGGCAGGCAATTTCTGTCATTTACTCCAGTGGTATCCAAGTTTTCCTAAATTATGAGCGAAAAAGGAGTCTCACACCCTTTCACTGCATATATTGGTGTAAACATACTTTTCAGAATGGCAGCTTTTATCTGCTCAGTAGTATCAGCATCAGTAGTATGCTGATTTCTCAGCAGTTTAACTTCTTTTCCTCTCCCACCAGCCTGTAGCAATTTCGTTCAAGCATTTGCATGTTAATAGTACAAAAAAAAGTCAAATTTGCATCTTTTACCACCAGTAAACTTTTTCTATACAGGCTGATGATGCAGTAGTGAACCAGTTATGAGAGGGCAACTCATTAATATAAATAGTCCCATTTTACAAGTATTTTGCCAAGGTCAGTGGGAGAGAGGAGGGAGGTCAGAAGTAGCTCCTTAGTCACAATCACATCTGGAGCTGAAACAAACTCTTCCTTTGTCTGTAGAAATTTGGCAGTGTTTTAGGGTTGCCAGAGTTTAGATGATAAAATCTGGGACAATGGCAGAGAACTAAACTATGCATACATAGATTAACTGTGCATGAAAAGTGCAGTTTATCTGCATAATAACCACTTTTTCAGGATGCCCCATAGCCTTGATTTCTTCATGTTTGGAAAAACAACTCTTACCACAGAAATACAGGAAAAGCTATATCCTATATGCTTTTCAAAAGGCATTGGGTTTGACAGTAGAACATAACGTCTTAATTACACGGGACATCTGGCAATCCTATGAGGTTCAGTCTGCATTTTTCCCTCATCACAGAAAAAATATTAATGCATCAGCAGAAGCATTCTTTGGATACAGTGATTATTGTTCAAGATAGCACTGCTGGCACTTGGTTTTGACCTCTAAACTTGTTTCTGTTTGGCAGTGGCTTTTGGTATTGTCCAACTGCAGACTGGTGTCTTCTCAGATAAAAAATATTTTTGTTTTCTCTTATCTGTCAATCTGTCCACTTAAGTAGTCTCTGTTATCATAATATTTTAAAACGCAACTCACAAATTGCCTCTGAATGGAAAAAAACCCCCCACCATGTCTGCAAGCTCCAAAAAGGGTGGTGCTTACATGATTCTGTTTTGCAGTTTCTCAGTTTAATATTGAATCTTAAGGAAACTATCTTGGGAATGTAAGCTCTTCAGGAGAAGTGGGCACAGGTTGCCCTAAAAAAAATTTAGCAACTCAAGAAGACAAAAAGTTTATATTATTGCCACAAATAACACCACAACCAAGGGACGTGGTGGTGGGCGCTTTCTAGAAAGTATTTTCCAGCAAAAAGAGTCTCCTTTTCTTTTTTTTTTTTTTTTTTTAAATGTATAGAGCAGTTATTTTTCTTCCATATCCAAGATATCAAACTGGTGGAGTACATGAACTTTTTCTATAATTACTGACTACTCCCGTAGTTTCACTGAACATATATTTTACATTTGACAGTCATTATAAATAATCAGTCTGGACTAATGCCATAAAGAGGAATTGGTGAATATATGCTCGAGGAGTGAGATAATTGGTCCTTAGCTATCTGCTGATGAATAAACCAAGCATTGTGTCCTCACATTCCCTGAAATATTCCCACTGGTTTAAAAGTACTCTTTGGATATAGGACTTACCAGTTTCCAAATTCAAGGCTACGGTTCAGTGTAAAACTGTGTTGCCATATAGATTTGGGAAACTTGAAGTACTTTTAAATTACCTAATGGCCATGTGGTAAAAGGCTTTAAACGTGTTTAGTTTTTTCTGCTGTGGCAGATAGGGAATGGTTCATAATCTCCTGTTATCTGAGCTGGAGTAAAGGCAGGAGCAGCATTAGCTTCCTGTGGGCATCGTATGCCCGGTGCAGCAGCCTTAGCATGTTACTTGATGAGTCCAGAGAGAGCATTAAGGTACTTGAGATATTTCATTTCTGGTATCTCAGATATTTTCTTAGAATGGTAGCTTGAAAATAGGATATATCCTTAGACCTTTGAAAGTTTCAAATGATAATGCTGTTTGAAGTTAGTGTTCAGTAGTTGCATATAACTTTATGACCAGCACGGATATTACACCGTGGTGGTAGCCTTGGTAGTATCAGAAGCTCTGACCATCTTGAAGTAGGAAAACTTTTCAGGAACTTTTTTGGGAAAGACATTATTAGCCTGCTTCCAAAAAGGCTCATTCAGTGATGAGAAAGCCATAGTGTAAACTATATGGACTCAATAACTGTAAGCCATCAAGTAATTTTTTTTTTTTTAAACCACTTGGAATCAAAGCAACAAATAGTGGAAGAGGAATGGTGGAAGGAGGCATTGGATTTTTTAATGAAAATTAAGAAATTGATGGTGAAGAAATAAGCCTGTAGGCTTTTTATGTATATTTTCATACCACTGGAAATATCTATTGGTTACATTTGTTTTGTATTTTAATAGTGAGTATTTATATACTCCTTCTTTTAATTCAAAATGTAACACCTGGTATAGAAAAGTAAACAAGGCAAAAAGTTCCTATTCAAGCAATGTAGTGTATATATATTTATCAGTGGTGTGACCTCTTACATGATGTTTCACTATCCTCCCAAAAGATCATAACTAATTTCTCTCCTATTTCTAAAGTCGTTCAACATGTTTAAGTGTGGACATACAGGCAAATTTTTATAACTTTTCCACAAAATGATGTGATGAAGTGAAAAAATGTTGGAACTTGCTCAAATGTTTAAAAATCTCCTTGATCTTATGTAGGACTACAGACTTGTTGTGCACCAATCTTAATTGTGCGGCTCAGAGAACCACGCAGTGGTTGAGGTTGGACAGGACCTCTGGAGGTTCCCTGCTCAGGCAGGACCACCTAGAGCTGGTTGCCCAGGACTGTGACCAGATAGCAAATGATGGCCTGCACTGGAAGTAGCTTTTTGTCTGGGAAGAACAGTAATAGGAAAGCTGTTCCTCTTGTGGATTTTTCTATAACAGACTAAAAATTTTATGCTGTTCATTATTTCTTATGAAGATCAGATATAACATAGCTAGAAAAACTACCAGAATGACTAAATATTTTCAATCTTTATTTTAAGACTTAATAATTTGTTGTTGTTGCTCGATTTCAGGAAGATTGTGCAACTGAAAACATACAAAAGCTACAGCTAAACTTGTAGATTTTTTTAAAATATATTATCTATTACATTGAAAAACTAACTGCTAAAATTTATTCAACTGGATGTTTTGAAATGTGATAGCAAGGCTTAAAATGTGTCACTGTAGAATAAAGTTCATTTCTCACGTAATACTTTTGACCTTCCTCAGTTTCTAGCACTTTGATTTTCCTGCAAATATCTTTGTCATTGTTTTAACTTCTTTAAACACACAAGTACTCATTAGGGGGCAGGAGGGGGTGTGAGTTGTTTTTTTTTTTTAAAAAAAAGCACTTGGCATTATTATAGCTTAAAAAATATCAGAAAATAATTATTTTGTATTTTTATACACTTAAGTTGTATTGTTACATGTGAATCATGTTCCTTGCTTTCCACTTTTCAAGTTAGACTTCATCTTTGCTCAAGTGGACTTCATTACAAAAACTGATATCTTACTCTTTTTATAGATTACACAAACCTTGTTTATATTGCATAAAAATGCATTTTCTTTTCTCTGGTTATTATGCAAAATGATTATTTATGGGTTTAAGCTGCCCATAAAATCAGAAGTACTGTGAGGTCGAATGGGAACTTTCATAGCTGTGCCCTGATATGGCTGACTAAAAATGTCCATCTGGCCCTTCAAATGCTTGTAGTATGTTAGTGTCTGACAGATGACTTGTTTGTTAGATGGTCTAAAATGGTCACTCCTCAGCTTATACTTCATGATTCTATTACTGCCGTTACTTTGTTAAGCAAATGGGCAAGCCTCAATACATGCATTTCCATCCTGTCAGGTTCACTTGCCATTCCTGGCAAGTGTTTATGCTATCTGTATCAATAATGAAGTAACAGCATGCCTAGAGGAGGTTTTTCTAAACTCACTTATTAGTTGGGTAGGTCTTGTGTCATAGATGTTTGCAGGTTTATATTTTTAAAAGGTTTTGGTGGTGTTTGTTTCATTACTTAAAGGTGGCAAACGTAAGTATTGACAGTGCACCTTGTATCTAAACGTATTAAGGCTTACAAAGCTAAATTTAGGCTGGTACATGTAACAAAACTGTACTATGGCTGAAGCTAGCGATAGCTATAGTCCTTAGCTGAATCTGAGGGGTAACTGCACGACCTCAGCGTTTCTGCGTGATACGGGAATAGAAAGATGGAGCAGTGGCTGAAGAGACACTGCAGCTCCTTTACATCCCTTAAATGTTCCTGTAGAGGTTACCTGACACTTTATCATGTCATTCACAATTTTGGCATTCTAGTTTCATGCAAAAGATAAATTTAAACTGTTATATTTCATTTTTTGAAAATTAGTAGTGCAAAAAAAGAGGAAGAAGTGTAGAGGAAGAAGTATGTTTATTCAGTACATAGTATTGCGGGTATAATACATATTTTAGCTCAGTTTCCAACAGAAGTGAAGCTTATATGATTCTGTCTTGCAGGCAGAAAAGTGTAGGAGAGTGTTTGTGCTGTCTGTATTTGCCTGTACATCTGTCCCCTCTTGCCTGCTAGCTTTTGAACCTGTTGCATCATTTCAAAAAAAGATGGATAATAAAGTAGTTATTTCACTGATGATCCAGTTCCTCTAAGTTTTGGGATTGTAGGTATTAAGGATTTTGTTGTAAGCTTCTGTGTGAGCGCTACTACTTGATAGAGATTACCTATGGGAGAAAGACCTCACCATTTTAAGTGCATCGCAATTTCAGTTTCAATTTAAATTTTTAGTGTATTTATTTGACTGTTCCCTTTTGATTTTTTATCATACAATATTTCATTGAATGAATTTTGGAACATTCATCCTGAATTTTTGTTTTTCAACTTTCTCACTTTAATAGCAAGCCCTTTCCGAAAGATTTGCTAAAATTATGAGGAGCGGAGTTCCTCTCTGTAAATCTTTAACTACATTACAGGTGCCAGGTAGTCAAGCAGGAGTTTTCCTTCTGCCTTGTTATCCTGATGTTTCTAAATATGTGGAGTTCTTTATGCTTCTGTCTTACTCCAACTACTCCTTTTCTATTCTAAATATGCCTTGTTGAACCAAGTAGCTTGTTTGAGAAGGTGTATGACTGGTATGTACCTCTTTGAAGTTGTTCATATTGTTGGAATTGAAGTTTACCAAACTAATTTTGTTCTTATGGTTTCTAATATACTACTTCATTAAACGTAGTTATAATGATTTATTTTTTTATTTTGGCTACAAATGTGAACAAATTACTAGGCTTTGTGAATAATTTTCTCTATTTTGGAGGGGAGGGAGAAAGTAAGAAGGTAGAGAGATGACCTATTTAGACATTTCCTCAATTTTTCTAGTTTTGAAACCTAAACATAACTTTTATACTCTTATCTGGGGACCTGATGTTAGGATAGGGCTTATAACAGAGGTATAGTTGCATACATTTTAGAGTATCTTCTTCTGTAGTAACGGTTGCCAAGCAGTGATACTGTAATAATATTTTGGCAAACAACTATTCCTGGTATGTTAGGTAACAAAACAGAAAACCACCACTAAATAAGGCACACTTACGTGTTTAATAATGCTTCCATTTTGATTTTTCTATTATGCATGTGGATTAGTGAGTGTTCCCTTATAAACCTAGAGATAGTCTCCTAATAGACAGTTCTTCCAGTTAATCTGGCAAAATACAAAGTGTGGACTCATGTTTTTAGCTCTAACGTAATCTGACTTTTTCGTGGTGAAGAGAAGGCTCCCCAGAGATTGAAATGTGCAAACCTTAATTTTCATATATTTTGACAATCAGTGAAAACTTTCTGTGAACAAAAGAACATTGAAAAAAATTTTTTTGATATGATACAACTGTTGAAACTTACTCATATGTGCTCAACTTGAATCTTGCTTGCTATCTGCCGAAAAAATAACCCTGGGTGCTTTTCAGTTCATGGCTGGAGAAGATTTCTTAATTACATGCTTAAACTATTAATTTTTTCAAAGAAAAGATATATGAAATTCATATGGAAATATTTGAAATAAGACAATAGAAATAATCTTTGGTTTATTTCCTTCACGTCAGTAGGGTAGAATAATGTCACTTGTGTAAATAATTATTGACTCTCTTGTCTTGAATAAGTACTCTGTGCTTTTTGAATGAAACATAGTATTGCATGAGTCTTGGGATTCTTTTACACAAGATAAAGTGGGACTCTTCCCACTTCATCTTGTGTAAAAGCTGGTAAGACGGAAAGATCAGGTGGGGCTGCAGCATCCATACACTGTAGTTGAATGCTGTGAGTTCCTTCAGGCTGTCTCATACTTTCTCAGCCCTGTTCTGAGCCCCAAGATTCAAAAATGCTTGCATAATTGGGTACTGTTTTGTGACTTATTAATTGCTCTCTTGGGTATATAGTTGCATGTGAGCCAGATTGGCTACTTTCCCAGCTTGCATCACTGGCAGCTGTTTTGCTTGAGGCAGATGGCTTGTAAGAGAAGCACCCATAAATTAGGGCATTGCTACTTTTTTCAAACCCTTCTGTGCGAGAGAACCTGATGAGATGATGTTTCAAAGTATTTTTTTGTACACCCTGCTAAACTTCTTTGTAAGTGTCTAGTAGCACATTTTACAGTGATCTTTATTTTTTAAAAGTTTTTCGGGGCAGTACAGGCACCTGCAATGTAGTCAGTATGAAAATGTTAAATTATATTAAGAACCATTGGTGATACGTCCTATATTAAAGAAGGTTCTGAAAAAAGAATTCGTATCAGAACGAGGAAGGAGCCATAATACCCTTCATATAATGAGAGCAAGAGCATTTTTAAGGGCAGTAGCTAGAGAGGAAATGGAATAGTGTATGATAGGAAAACTTCAATGGTCTACTCAAGTGTTTTAGATGTATTTGTGTGTAACATTTTTCTTCTGGTCTTTGTGCTCACAGTTCCTGTTTAGAAGAAAACTACTTCTAAGGAGTAGTATGAGACTTGTGCATTTTCCCTGTAGTTAAGAATTCTGTTACTGTGCTTCTCCATCCATATGTTCATTCTGTAGGTGTGTGCATACTACTGCTTTGGAGACTGGAAAATTTCTCGCATGAGCAGGGTTCATGGACATGCATGCGCGCACATGTGTGCACACACATACCTCCACCCATCCCCCCTGCCTTTCTATGTGTCTCCACATGAGCATAAACCAAAAATCTCATCCTAGAATTGTCGTTTCTTAAAACTACTTAGCAATTTTAAGCTGGAGCAGTTTACTACTTTTGCTGTCTGGTTATTCTTTTGTTCCTGTACTGTTGTATTTTGTTAAAGCAGATTAATTTTGATCTTTTCTGTTTTGTTCCATGAAGGTTCTTCTTTAGTGTTGACTATGCCTGCGATCCTCCAGTGGATTTTAAGAACCACCTTTACTATACAAACTGCTCCTGAAATTCATGTCTCTGTGTACATCTTTGAAATAAGGCATGCATTTTAGAAATACGATATTTGATTTGGACTCATACTCCAGGAAATAAAGGATTATTAGAGGAATCATCAATAATTTCCTCTAGTAAAGTTCTAAGCTTTTGTGCTGTAGTGGCAAGTTGGGAAGGTTTCTAAATCTAACTGAGGCCCAGTTAGGACATGCTATAAATGGGGGAAAAATAGGTTCTGAAAAAGAATTGGTCTCTAACCAAATTTAGCTCTGAGAAAACAGTTTTTTCCTTCTTCCCTGAGGAAATAATCCTCTTCAGCTGAACTGTGTCAGAGCTTTTGATCTATAGTATTGGTCCAAGCTGCTTTCGTAAGTGGACTACTGTTAAATCTCTGTGTTTCATTGCCTTTTTGCCCTACTGTGAAGAAGTACTTGGGAACAGCTCTGCTTACAAACTGAGACTTTGGCCACAGAGCCAAAGTCTGTCTGTCTTTATCATGCTGTTATTTATAAATTGTTTTTTATTTGTTAGAACATTTAAATAGCTTAGCGTTTGTGGCTATGACAGATGTCTTGATTCTCCCTGCCCCCGATATTTTTAATTCTCTTGAAATGCTAGGTTTGTTCACTTTGCTACTGAGAGGAAATGCTGAAATGTAATAGTGGCCTTCCTGCTCTGCTAAACTTGTTATATAATTCTTTTTTGTATATGCAAAAGATCACAGAATCACAGAATGGTCAGAGTTGGCAGGGAGCTTCAGAGATCATCTAAGTCCAACCCTCCTGCCAAAGCCAGTTCACCTAGAGCAAGTTGCACAGGAATGCATCCAGGCAGGTTTTGAATAGCTCTAGAGGAGACTCCACAAACTCTCTGGGCAGCCTGTTCCAGTGCTCTGTCACCCTCAAAATAAAGAATGTTTTCCTCATGTTGAGATGGAATTTCCTGTGTTCCAGTTTGTGCCCGTTGCTCCTTGTTCTGTCACCAGGCACCACTGAAAAGAGCTTTGCACACCAACCAGCTCTCTTGCACTGCCCTTCCCTCTAGAGTCTTAGCCTATGGGATTCCTCCAAGTAGGTCTTTGAAGAGGCCAAAGTCACCTCCTGAAGTCCAGCGTTGCAATTTTGCTTTTTGCCCTGCTGCTTCCATGCAAGATTCTGAACTCCACCGTCCCATGGTCATTGCAGCCAAGGCTACCCCCATTCTTCACATCCCCAACTAGTCCTTTGAACTTAGCCAAGGTCCAGCAGTGCACCTCTCTTTATTGGCTGCTGCACCACCTCTGTCAAAAAGTTATCATCAATGCTCTGAGGAAACCTCCTGGACTGTGCATGCCTGGCTGTGTTGCCTTTCCAGCAAATATCAGGGTGGTTGAGTTCCCCATGAGAACTAGGGCCTGTGATCCTGAGGTTACTTCCAGATGTCTGTAGAAGGCCTCATCAACTTCCTCTTCCTGATCCAGTGGTCTGTTGTAAACACCCACAACAGTGTCTCCCATATTAGCCTGCCCCTAAATTCTTACCTGTAAGTTCTCAACACGTTCTTCATCCACCCCTAAGGCAGAGCTTGATACGTTCCTGTTGCTCTCTCACAGAAAGCAACTCCACCACCTTGCCCCGCTGGCCTGTCTTTCCTAAAAAGTACATAGCCATCCATGACAGCATTCCAGTCATGCGAGCTATCCCACCATGTCTCTGTAATTGCAGTGAGGTCATGGCCCTGCGACTGCATGTAGATCTCTAGTTCTTCCTGTTTATTCCTCATGTTGCGTGTGTTGGTGTACAGAGAGGTAATCGAGCATGCAGGTTTCCCTACAGGAGTTCAAGAGGATCCACCATAACCATACACACCCTTGAGGTGGTTGGCCTTCTGCATCTCATCTTGGGAGTCAGCTAAGGAATATTTGTCACTGCTCTGGTTGGCCTGGCCTGTTCACCAGTTGGATAAATTGGATTGAGCATTGCCACCTTGGACGCCAGCCCCCAAGTCCAAGGCCCCCAAGTTTAAAGCCCACCTCACCAAGCTGGCCAGCCTGCTGCCAAAGATTCCCTTGCCTCTTTCAGACAGGTGGAACCCATCCCTCTCTGCACTGTAGGTACGTGCATATTCTTTTCAAGGTGAGAAGGATGTTGGAATCTGAAGATAGAGATGAACTATCTCTTGCTTTAAGTGTTCAAATCAGAATTGTTTTTTAAATAACAACAGTTTTGGGAGGATGGGTTTTCTGTGCTCCCACATAGTCTATAGAGATGAGGTGATTTAGAGCACTCCTAGTTAGACTGCATATGACAAAATCTAGAGCAAATATTTAAGACATTAGTTCACACATACTCTCTTTCACCTAAAATTAGCTTCTTTGAAAAGACCCAGACTCATAAAAAATAGGCTCTGGAGTAAACCAGTTGGTAGTTACGGGATGGGTGCAGAAATTACTACAATCTGTTCTGTCCTATATAAGTAAAGAATAAAAATGGTCCCTTTGGGCCTAATATTTCATAATGTTTGCGTATCCTGTTTTATCTTCCGCTGCTAAAGCTTATCCTGGCTGCTCTTACTTCTTCAGTGTTAGAAGATAATTTCAGCAATTGGTGGCATAATTGAAGCACAGGAAACACAGGCAGTGTGTCACTCCAAAGAATTGTATCCTGTGTGTTTGTATTAACCTGAAATTAGTAATAGGTCTTTAATGAGCTTTACCATTTCTGGCTGATACCTGCCTAACCATCTTCACTGACCAAGAAAGCACCACTACGTAGGTAGATCTGGAAGGATTCAAATCATAATCCTCTGAAGGAGCGAAGGGGGTCAAAATAAAGGCTGTTTTGTGGGTTTGTGGTTTTTTTCTTGTAAAAATCTGAAAGCAGGAAGAAAACAACAAAGGCTGCTGGCAATTTTCAGATGAGTTGTGTTTGGTTGTTGGTTTTGTTTTTGTTTTTTTAAAAAGTTTTCCTCAAAATGTGAGAGAGATTTTTGGTTAGTTTGTTTGTTTTTCCTGCCATCTACTTCCTACTGACATCTCTGGGTCAGAATCCCTAGTAATATGTATGGCAATTAGCCTGTGTCTTGCTGTTCTAATTGCCCTTATAGGCCAGCTGCCTGTCCCTGGCAGAAACAAACACAAAAAAAGTTAAACAGTATGAACAGACAGATTGAAAAGAAGGGATTAAAAAACCAAACAAACAAACAAAAAAAAGAATGGCAAAAAAGGTAACATAGAAGGAATCATTCCTTCTTTGCATACATTTCAGACAAGGTTCTGTCATCTGTTTCTGTATTTCTGAGTTTATGGCTCCCTGACTTTATTCTTTTGTTTGAAACATTTGATCTGTAAAGTATCTTTATTTTCAATAGCAGACATGACATATAAACTTCATGTCAGTGATTTTCTTTCCAATTCCATTAGCATAAATAGAACTTTTTTTAATAAAAAATTTGTTCATTTCAGTCTTAAATACAGATTTTTTGCTATAATATGGTTGGAGTGAAGAGACAAATATTCTGTATCAATTTACCACTACTTTTCACGGGATTAAGATGTTATTTCGGTTATCCTTACTTCAAAACATTCCCACTTGAATATGAGAATAAAAGTAGTTTAACCTTACATTGTTATTTGCAGTTGGGCAAAGAAAATGCTGTAGTGATAGACATGAAGAAATCTAGCATTGTTGAAAAGAAAACATACCCTTCACTTGAAGATTTGCTGCTCTCCACTTTCCCTGTCATAAGACCATCTGTATTTAAGAGGACATGTAAACTTACATTTAAAAAGTGTTCTTTCAGGTTATTTGATCCAGTACAGTGGAATGTGCTCATATGATAATCAGCCATTACCACCAAATTAAAAAATAAGCAATTATGTAGATAGAGCAGATGATGGACTTTTGTATGACAATTTGAGCAGTCTGTAAAATACATTTAAAATATTAAATAATTATTTTGAAAGAAAAAAGCAATTTAAGGAAATTTAGAGTCTCACCAGAATATTAGTCCTTCCTTATTTCTCTTTTCACCTCCATCAAGCTGCTGATCATCCAGTTTCTCTCCAAGCAGTAATAGTAAAATTATTGGAGGATAAAGAATGGGGAAAGACCTGAGCTTTATTCCATTTACGACTGTAATTAGAAATAAACACCTTTTAATTTAAAATTTCAAACACAGCTTCTGAAGGTCACCAGCTAGTTTTAAGGAAAGTGCTAATCTCCTTAAGAATTCTTACATATCTTTTCTGAGTTTGGGTTCTTTTAAGCTATTTGGTGATACAGTGTTCTGTTTAGAGGCGTATACATTTTGCCTTTTAAAGCAGGTATAGTTACAGTTGTGACGGGGCCTGTCATCTTCAGATTAGGCTTCCAATTTGCTCTAATCTTCAAAAAGTAGGTGCTAATTGGATGTGCTGATAATAGATTCATCAATGTGCTTGTTTAGTTAAATAGAATTGTAAGCAAGTTCTCAGCTTTACTGGCTTGCTATTTGCAGCTTGGTCCAGTTTTGTGTTTATTTTAATATTTTGTGTTGCATTCTGTTACTCGGAGAACTGTGCTGCTGGAAGTGCTGCTCTTCTCCTTAATTTGTTACTATTGAACCTTCACCACTATTTTGCATTACCAGCCTGATATTCACATTTTGAAGGTGTAAAGAGAAAAAAAAGTTGAGATGCATTAAATGAAAAAGCAAAAGTTCTGTAGCTTACTTTTTCAATGAATTTTCTGAGCATTATGCAAGATCATATTTTAGTGTGTTTCTTCACTTATTTTATTGTTACTTAGTTTGCTGGTGCTCTAGTATGACAGGTGGTGATACTGTAAGTGCAATATGTTTTAAGAAACGTTCATAATGTGATTAGATACTTTATATACCCCTTTCTGTAGAGTTTGTGTGTATACGTGTGTGTATATGTGTGTTTAAACATGTACATACATATACATACATATATACGTATATAAAAAGGTCAGAAAAGGAAATGTGTAGGGCTTTTCCAAGCTCTTTGATCTGTCTTGTATTTAAGCTTTGAAGAAGGTACATACTTAGTTATTAGTGGTGGAAGTCTAGATCATTAGTGTCAATTATTCACCAAATGGAACAAATGGATTAAGTCATATTTGCTGTAATATAAACAAATCTGGTGGATAGTATATTTCTTTTTAACTATATTTCTTTTAAAGGGAATGACTTGGTCATGTGGAACTCTCTGGATAGAGTAGGAGACTGCTGCTGCCCTTGGGAGCGTGTTGGGTGGGGGGAAGAGGAGAAGCTTCCGGACTACAAGCATGGAGGAAGAATGAGATTTACAGAAAGGAGTTGGAGACCTATAGTTCAAAGATGGATAGGTGAGAGGAGCAACTCCATAACCAGGCCTCAGAAGGAAACTTCCCAAGGATACAAAAGGATAGTACAGTTTGCTGCAACTAGGAAAATTGCTAACATGGGCCCATTTTTATAATTACTCATTTTGCATTAACAGGAGATGGTATCAAACTGGTCCCCCCAGACCAGGCTTTTTATGGTTAACCATAGTCAGCAGTAGCGTTTGTTTCAGAAGTGGGGTTTTCCCCCTCTGGGGTTTTCTGCCATGTTTTGACAAATTACAGTTTGGGCCATCCTTAGCTAGAGGATACATCTGGGCGGTGGTGAGTAGCCATAGATTGATCAGTCTCTGTGAACTTTTTTTAACATCTTTGGTTACATTTAGTTTCTGTAGAAACCTGCAGCAATGACTGCAGTAATTTAATTATGTAGTGTGTGAGAAAAACCTCTTTTTGCTTGTTTTAAGCCTGCTGCCAGATGATCTAATTACGTGGCTCTCTTTCACGTTCTTGTGAACACGACTGACTAACCATTCCATATTTACCTTCTCCATAACATTAGTAACTATAGAGCGTTGTTATAACCCTCTTCTCCTTGTGCTTGAGGGATCCCAGTCTGTGTAGCTCCCTGCAGTAGAAGCTGCTCCATATCTTTGATTTCTCTTACCATCCTGTCCCCTTTTTTATTTCTTCTATACTGCTGTACCTACATGCAGCATTCAGACTCTGGGGTGTAGTGTGGATTTATGCAGTTGACACTGTTTTTTCTGTATCATTTGTTCTTCCTTTTCTAATTATTTCATTTAACATCTTTGAGACTTGGGCTGATGCAAATGACTTCAAGATCTCTTTCCTGGTTACTCGTGATGTAATATGAGCCCAGCTTTCTCTATAAATAGTTTAAAATGTATTTTTGTTCTCCGCATTTACTCATTAGTAAGTGCTGAATTTCAGCAATATCTTATTCCCTATATCAAGATCTTTTGATGCTTTTTCATAATCAGCTCTATTTCTGACTATCCTCGGGTATTTTGTGTCTTCAGTCCATATTGACACTTCAAACTTCTATTGCCTTTTCAATTCATTTTGAGTGGGTTGATTAAGATAGATCCTAGCTTGAATCTTTGAGGAAGTCTCTACTGGCATTTTTTTTCTTTTTGTGAACTTTCTATTCTTATTCTTTACTTTCTATATTTTAACAAATTGCTAATCCAGAGGAGATCCATCCATGCATTCCCATGTAAATGTGATTTCTTCAGGAGCATTAGGGGAGACTGTGTCAAAGTTTTGGGGTTTTTGGGGGTTTTTTTGTTTGTTTGTTTTATTTTGTCTTGAATCAAAGTACGCTGGCTGACTGGTTCACTTTTATTATTATGTGTGGTCTGTTTCAAAGGAATCCAGGAGTTTTGTTGATCATGGTATCCATGTATGAAAATCCTACTGATTTTTGTCAATGTTTCATTTGAATGGTGCATTGATAAATTCATTTTGTGGGATTCAGCCCCCCCCCAGTTTTTGTCCATTTTCTCTGACAGTTTCTCCGCATTCTTCTGGATCCCTTTAAAAGCTGACGTTATAGCTGCTAGTTTCTAGTCCTAGAATCACACAACTTGTGATTGGTTATACCACATTGTACAGATTTTACTCTTTTGAAGGTTACTATAATAAAATCTTATCTTTCATGTGTTGGATCAGGCATGATTAAATATTTGAGTATTTATTTTGGCCAGTCTATCTCCTAGTTTAATTTGTATGTGCTTTACAAGGGTATTTGATTAATATATACATTTTGAATGTCATAAGTTAACTGATACATTAAAAATACTCAAATAGAGAAGAAAAGCTAATTGCTACATTTCAGTGTAAAGATAGTAAATAAGTGCTGTAGAGATATTTGTTATATGTATTAATTTTAGAATGGAATCTATACTTCCTGTAATCGAAAAACCCTTCATTTTTAAAGCATAAGTTGTATAGATTTCAGTTTAAAAAACAAACCAAAACTATACAACTATTTGTCTTTTTCATAAAGATTATGAGGGTTTTTTTAAATGGAATAGACAATTACAATGGTCTGATGGGTGTTGTAAAAGTTTTTCTGGTTGCCTCATTGGGACAGTATTTTTCTATTCAGATATTGCTGGGAATCTTGGCATCTCATTGTTTTTCTATGGTTAGTGTTAGTTTTAAATTCTAGGCATTTTACCCTTTTCTGCTTTAAAACCCCCCCCAAACATATGCAAGTTCTAGGAGATACTGTTTGAGAGTTGAATTTAAGAACATAGAATTAATTGCAGATGAGCGTAGGCTTGGTTTTATTAGGTTCTTCTCATTAATAGCTATTTTGAAAACATAGTCTGAAAGAGACTTCATAGCAAACACATTAAAGGCTATTAGAAACAGGGTGAGAAATTAAAAAATTAGTGTTGTTCCCAAAGGAAAAGCTACTTTGGATGCATTTATAATATTTGATGGATTTATTGGGCATGCTACACTGCAACTTTATTGTAAATAATACTTGTCCCAAATGGCCAATGATCTTCTCGCTGCCAATGTTGTTCTCTGTAAGCATTTATGTAACTTTCACTATTGTGATGATTTTGCTAAAAACATCTCACAGTTTAAAAGAACATCCCAATACTATTCTGCTTGTATAAGAAAGGCTGGCGAGCTATTCTTATTATCTTACATTCACTGGAAGACACTTGACCATCTTGACCTCCTTCTTTCTTATTAGTTTCTCCATCTGAGTCATGCTACCAAAATGGAAAAAAAAATAAAATTGTGTTAAGTCTGGGTATTTTAAGATCAATGTAACCTGATAAATCACAAGGTTTGGTTTATTATTTTTTTTTGGGGGGGGGGAGCGTATCTATTTCACTCATTAAAATCAAAGGAAAACCTATTATAGAAGCAAAAGTCAGTAGTTACTTAGAATAAGGAACAAGTCAACTTCACTATTTTTCATTATTCTCTTTTGTGCTAGAATTTCATATGCCTGTATTCAGAAACCTTTGCAATAAGAATGTTGTACGTAACTGTAACTTGCGCTTTATGAATAGGATAGTGAAGTGGCTTAGAGTTTAAGTCAAAACAGTGAGTGAAAATAGGCTTTTGGATACAGTTTTCCATTAACTTTACGTCTAGTAGCTTGTACAGCTATGCCTTCAAGTGTGGCGGAGTCCTGTGACAGTTTGAACAGCAGAATGGAAGATAATTTATGAAAAAGTCATTGAAAGAAAGAACCTGTAGTTTTGGAGATGCTGATTGTGGGACAAAGATGATTTTTCTTCCCTGGAAGCACATCTTTAGTTACCATCTTAGCAGAGTGTGAAATTTCACTTATGTCTACATCAAGTTAATAAATTTCGGGAGGATGTGCTATTAAATGTTATAAAAAACATAGCGTTTCACAATGACTTCTGGAGTTTTAGGGTGCTGGGGATTCTTTTTCCCTCTTAACAGATATCTGAGCTTGTTCATCCCTCAGTCTTTTAATAGAGAATTTTTTCACAACAAGATGAGTAGCTGGTAACAACTCCTAAAGGTGTCTGACTGCATACTCTCTTCCCAGATGTTAGACGGGTGAGTTTATCATGAGGCGAGGTAGAATGGTGCATGTGGCCCTCGCTGTACTGCTCGTGGTGATGCCTTTGTTCACTTTGCACATGCAAGATAAGCCTGACATAAACAGTTATCTATGCAGGACTTGCCATTTGGGGGACAAAGTGGATCTTCCAAAGTAGTTTTATTTAATCTAGGTATCATCTAATGTTAGAACAAGTGGGAAGGTATCATGGTTCTTTCTTTTTCATTTAGAACAGCATCACACCATTACTACATGGAAAAAGATTTTCTATGTTTTTTTCAATTCTGCTGTTGTTTGAGATTTTTCTCAGCTGCTTACGAAGCTGCCAACTAAAGTACTACTTAACATGAATACATTAGAGGAAAGTAAATTGGCACTTTCTGTAGAATGCAGCAATTTGCATTCCCTTGTTCTTCTCAGTTTCTGACAGCAATCTGTATTACATTCTTCAGAGTTTCAATATTTTTTTCCCCTGAGAGATCTCATTTTGTCTTTCCTGGCACTTCAACCAGAAACTTGTCCATTAAGAGATTTTTTTTTTTTAGTACTGATTTAACTTTTGCTAACACAATTGCTCTTGTAATCAGACTCATAATTATACTCTCTCATCTGTTTTTAAATGATTGCTTTTAATTCTTTAGCTTGAGCAGCTGAGAATTTAGTTAGTTCAGTCCCCATGTATAACTTCCAACCACAGCACTGCAACAATATTTGCTTTCCTTTATGACATAATATCTTCTTTGGCTTCTTGACTATTTCAGCTTACTTTCCTAACTGCAGTCCGTGTAATGTTTCCTTTTCATCATCATCAACTTATTGGAAGAAAATAACACTGATTTGTGTAAAGCTTGTACCTTGTGGCAATTTTGTAAATAAAAATCCTTAAGACAACAATTGATGCAATCAAATAAAAAAGTGGCCGCGTTTAGCGAATTAGAGGTTTTGCTACTCTGAACGTGCTGTGTCCCTGAACGAACTGGCCTGAGAGATTTGAAAATACGGCCTCCTAGTCTGAAAAAAAAGTCCCTTGTGCCTGAAGTTAGCTGGAGAAGCTTTTGCAAAAACAAATAGTTCAGTCGGTAGACTGCATGAAAGTGTTGCTGATTGTTTACTTCCTCACCGCACAAATTCAGCGTTGACAGATTCACAATGAAAGGGAACTTTGCATAATCTGTATTTAACTTGTGAAATGCCTTTGTGGATGATATTGAATCTGTCAGAAGTTTACGTAGATTCTGCAAAGATGATCGGAGAAATGCCAAGGTGAAAAATCTCTTGACCTTTGTGATATAGAGAGGCGTGCAACTTGAGCTGTGTTGCTGAGGCTGAAAGAATATTCTGAGAATTAGCACTGCCTACTTAAGAATATTCATATCTTGAGGCAGCTGCTTTTGCCAGTGGCAAGATACTGGACTAGATGATCATTTGGCCTAATTCATCTGATGGGAGTCATTCTCACATTCATGTTAATTTTTGGCTGAGAGAGTTGTGCAGCTTGATTTTATGCTGATTGTTTTAGAGGGGCACTTGGGGAGAGAGGAGAAATGTGTTTTATGAGATTGTAAAGAGAAAGTTGTGATAAAAATCTTTGTGAAAAAATCAGTATCTCTGTTTCCTTAGCTCAGTGCTGGGAAAAAAAAAGCGACTTGTGGTCATATGAAATAGTTTCTCTTCATTTGCTGAAAAGAAAAAGATCTGGGTTTCATTCCTATATCTCTAGTGTAATAGGTGGAAAAAACCCACTTGATTAAAAAATGTAAGTCAATAGAGGGGGAAATTGGTTCATCTCTAGTAAGTGTTTTTAGGTACTCCGTTAAGAATATATCAGCATACAGCAACATGCTCTAGCATAAGATTTGTGCACATCCTTCTGCTGAAAGATAAAATTTAAGGTTGCTCTCTCCGTCTTTTCCAACATGATACATTAACAGTGTGTCAACACAGCAGTAAAGGCTTTTACTATGTATAATTGTAAAATAATGCCAATAGGTAAATGTGAAAAGGATGTTTTGGGAGCAATTTCTGGATTTTGCTTTTTGTAAAATAAACACAACTTTCAGAAATGGTTTTAGGTTTTGGATGACAGTAAAAGAAGTACAGAATGCCAGAACACCGAAGCAACTGTGCCAGATCAGAGCAGTAATCCACCTAACACTATTTCTTCTCTTTGATGGTGATTAGAACCACATGCTCGAAGGGAAAATGCTTATAATGGGCAATTAAAGGATCTGCACATAGCAGGCTTTTTCCTTCTGCCTTCCCTCCCCCAGTTGCCATAAATTACTGGTTGGCCTTTACTCTGATGTGCAAGTCTCACAAAACCTAGAAGGAACAGGAAATGACCTAAGTGTGGTTTTAGCCAGTTTTTTTCATTACCTACATAAGAAGAAAAAAAAAAAACAAAAACCATCCTCCTTTCCCTTGATAGACAAAACACCTTTTAGAACCTTTTTGAAATATTTAAGAATCTTTAAAAATATTGAAAGGAAAATTTGAGTAAACATAACAAGCAATAAGAAAACTGAAAACTTTCTACAGCAGACAAAAGTAGAAGCTGACCTGCTGATACTCCTAGTTACAAAAGCAGAAGTAGCACATCTTTTGAAAACAAACAAATGAAACAAATACATAAAAAAGAAAGAAACCCCCAACCAAACAAAAAAATACTTTTCCTCTTGCAGGGAGTAATAATAACTTTAAGAAGAAGCCTGCTGAATACTTATTTGAAATTACAGCATAACAGTGGAGCGTTTTTGCTCTGTTTTTCTGTCTGTGCTGAGGACAAAGTTACTGAAAACAGTAACTAGACACATGAAGACTCTAAAGTGACTCGTTAAAGTTTACTTAGGTGCAGCTCTTGCCGAAGATTTGTATTTGCAGGGGAGATCAGAATACTGTGGAGCCTGGTGAAAACATTACGGTGGCCAGACACCTGTATGTCCCAGTGTTGTTCGTATGTGTCCAGCCAAGTATGTTGCAGGTACTATTCAATGTATAGAATAATATTTACTAAAACAATTAAGTAGATACAAGTATCCTTCCATTGAAGGAAGATTTTAGACTTCTTAAAAAAGAGAGGATGATGCCTTTTATGAAAGAGTTCAGTAGAGTCAACGACAGAGTCTAGGATAGGGAATATGACTGTTTCCTTCAGTACACGTGTCCAAACCTCAGAACCGTGAAAACACACTCAGTTTCTGTTTAAAGATTGTGGCTATCTGCAGACTTCAAAACCTATTAGCTATTTTACAACCTTGGATAAATAAATTGTATAGAGTCAGGAAGTGATAAGTATTAGGATTCCAAAAATATCCCGGTTTTTTGCTGTCCCATTTATTTTCATGGGAAGGTTTAGTGGGTGGAGAGATATCATTGTGTCTCTAAATGCCTTAAGGATCATATTGAATGCTTTTCCAAGTGTGATATTTTGTCTTGATTACAATAATCTACTCAGGCGGCTGTTGTTTTGGCCTGCAAGATTTCACAACAGAACGTTGTCTGTTGTATCTGAATAATGCTACTTCTGCTTTGACAGAGTAATTCTTTGGTTATATCACCTTTAATCTCATACTGAACACAACTACTTAATAACACTGTTTTTCAAAATCTACCTTTTCTACAGAGAGAGAGAAAAAACATAATAAATAAATAAATAAAACAAGACTTCTAGCTTGTATACTGCTGTGTTTGTTTTTGTATCATTAAATTATATGCGTTTAAAGAGCTAATTGATCGTAAGCTGTTAGAAAAGACTAATTTAGAAATAAAAGCAGTGAATCAGTCTTGTTTGAAAAGCAGTCATGAAAAGAAATGGATATGTAGTGTAAGCTTTTTTACATTTTACAATAAATTAGTTTCTCATCTGGTTGTAGACTTTTGCTTTTGAATGAGGTGATTTTTTGCAGAGTTGGTTTCTGAATCAAGTTGCTATGGTGTTGCTTTCATTGTTTAGTTAATTCTACGCTTGGTTGCTATGGAAATACTTATTTACGGAGCTAATGTCTAATGGTGTCAAACAGATGCTACTAGCAACTAGGAATCTTTTCTATTTGATCAATGAAAGACTCGGTCAGAAGTAGAAATTCATTTTTGTACTCATTTTTTTCTCCATTAAAATTTTGGAGCATGTAATGTGAGTGGGTGGTGTCAAATAGGACAAGTTTTCTTTTCTTAACAGGCATTAAAGCACACACTGAATCTCCTGAATAGTATCGTCATTGAAACTAAAACTTCCCACTTACCTCATTTAGGAAATCAAACAGCAATATTACAGATCTTCACATTCTGTATGGCCTTAGATGCTGTGCACATTTTAGCTTAGGGCATGGAGTGCGTGTGTTATTTATATCGTGGTTTTAAAATTGATTTTTAGATTTCTAAGCTCTGAAACATTTTTTTGTAGCCCTGTTGTTTTAAGTCTCTGTGTAAGTATGAATATTGTCCTTAGTATAACTTTGCACAAACATAAGTAATTCTCAAGTAGCTAAGATGATATGATTTTGTATTTTATAAGTTAAATTATTCTGAAAATATCATTACACAGTTATCTAGCTAAATATAGCTTGAGATGAGCATTAAAGTTTTTTTAAAAAAATGTTTAAAAATGCTTAGTGTACCTTTACGGTAATTTTAGTAGTTTATAACTTGAGAAAAGTAAACCCCGTAGCCTTTATTGCACTTAAACCTTTAGAAGTTGAAAGTACTCCTCAAACATGACTGGCCAAACAGATCTGTGGCAGTCATGCAAAGAAGATCCAAAAGAACTCCACCCTCCATGGCATCACTGGCTTCTGAAAGACACATTGTTACAGGCCCTGGAAACACCGGCTGGGCTGAGATGGGAAAGATAACTTTTTATATAGAAAAATCATCTGAAAAACGAAACAAACCCCCTGAAGCTCTGTTGGTTTTCATTGACCATCTTCTCCCATTTCTCATCTAGTTTTAGTTTATTGAGACTATAAGCTTCTCAGAGGAGCACTATTTTCATTTTTCTTTGTAAAAATTTATAGTGCCTGTTCCTATTGCTGTTTGAACTATAAGTTGTATTAGGGAAAGCCTTTATTACTATTACCTTGTGTACTTTTTTAACAAATGTTTCTGATGTTGCCGACAACACGTGCTTTGTAAAAGTGACATCCTTAAATTTTGGTAACTCTTGGGTTGATACTCAACAATCAGGGCCTTTGCCTTTTTTTTTTTTTTTCCTTTTTTTTTTCTCTCCAGTGAATAGATGGATTAGAAGTAGCGTCAGATAAGTTGATTCTAAAATTCTTGTGTTCAAATTGCATGGCAATTCCTCTGGAACATAGGGAAAATCTGTTTTCATTGTTTGAGAAAATATAAACAAAGGGTAATACCTGATGCCTACTGTCAATTTTCCTGTGTATTTCCAGTAAGTGATATGTGTTTAAAATCTCCTTAGATTTGACTAGACATCCATAGAACTGAATATAGTGTTCATTCTTCAGAATAGCAACTCTGTGGAGAATTTGTTGAGCTTTGACAACTTTTTTTAGCCTTAAAAAAGTGTATTTCCAGTGATGTAAATTCCCTCTGTTGTTACTCTTAGCCTGTTTCAAGTGGCATGTTTCACTTTGACCCAAACCTGTCACTTGTCATTGGCTGATGGTGGCCAAATCGGAAAAGGTCACTTGTAGTTAAATGGTTTTTGTAAGCTGGTTTGTCTTCTTTTAACTGCGTTGAAATTTATTTCACAGGCTAAATAGATTCAATTGTTATAGTTAAACATAAAAGTCCTTCAAAACCCTGATCAGCTTTACAGGCAGTTAAATAAATCCAGGCAAGTGTGATCATTGCTCTTTGGATGGACTGGGAGACTCTGGGGTTAGAGTCAGGCTGAGAGAACAACTTCTCCAAGCTGGCTGGTAACTTGGTGCACACATTTATGGGGGGAGGGCTATACATTTCTCAACTTTCAGAAGTTCATCTGCAATATTAGAGCCCGCTGCAGTTTTATTTTCAGACGCCCTCCCAGATGTGTGATTGCTATGGTGTTGGCACTGACAATGGATGCTCAAAAGCCGAAGCGTGCGACTTGCTAAGCAGAGGTTTAAGTTCTGGCTTGGAACTTTTATGACTCAAGCCCCTCCAAGGTTAGGTGTTTTCTTGTTGGAAGAGGTGAGGAAGAATGGTATGTGCAATGGATTACAAAATCTTAGTATTACAGAGTACAGATCTTTCTGCAACAAGTCTTATGGTTGCAAAATCAAAAATTGCTCTGCCTAAGACCTATTTTAAGGTCTGTTGGTCTGTTCACATTAAGTCAAAATAAACTCTATCCTTTTTACTCCTGTTGTAAAATTAGTGCAACTCTGGGAATACTTTGCAACTTTTGTTGATGGTCCACAGTAATTAATTAAAACTTTGACTGCTGAACTCTCAACAAAAAATAATGCCAAAAATGCTACTTTTTTAGTATCCCAGATTTAACTTGCAAGGCACGGAGTTAGGCTAAACTGAGTCTGGTAGGTAGTGAGAAACAAAGCAGTTTCCTTACAGTTAGTTTCTGAATGGGACAGTAAGGAGTAAATTCTTCTTTAAACAGAGAAGCTTTTGTCAAGAAGCAGAACTTGTCAGCTGTTAACCTTTAAAACTGTCACTCACATTGTCCCTCAAACCTTTTCAATTCTGCAGAAGTTCTGTTAAGGAATATGCTGCTGGTTTCTATTCCTTTCTCCCGAAGTTGTTTCTGTGAGGGAAGCTTTCTGGATTTGAGTGCCATCTTGTGGCGTGTTGCAAGCATCTAAGAAAAGTTAACAACCTGCCTTGCATTATTAACCTGTACGGATTTGATTAGTATAGAGATGTACCAAGTTGTATTTACCATGGAAAAAACATTCATTGTATACTAATCCGTATTTTTTCCATTGTGCTTAGTAGAAGAGATTGCTACTTTGTGCCTAAAATTTTCATCAGCTTGTTTTAATTACTTCAATGTGGGGCACATGGGATGAGCCCTGCAAATTCTCCAGCTAACATAGACTATGGCAGCCTGTTAGCTGTCATAATATACTACACCTGTCTTCTCTCAGGAGGTATGACTTCTAATTAATGGTGATGTCTAGTGAATTAAAAAAAAAAAAATCTGTTGGCAACATACGGTAAACTTAGGTTCTGTTTATTTCAAAACTCTTTTAGTTTCTTTGCTGTAAAAATTGGTATCAGTGGAGAAGCTTAAATCTTCTGGTCTAAATGCCAACAGAAAGTTTTCTATCATGAATTCAAGCTGTGTAATTTTTCATTTAAGTAAAATTGTGTATAAAACGGTGCCCTGCCATTTGAAATATCAAACCATTATTTGCATTGGAAGTAGATTTTGCATGAGCTGTGCACATTATTTTGCCTTGTATATAATGGGTGAGTATGTGACACAAGATACAGCAGTAACAGTTTCCATTATATATTTTCTGCCTCTGCAACTTTCAGCCTGTTTCTTTACTATATCAGGGTTAAAGCCAAGAAGGAAGCATTTCAACTTTTTTAGTCTTAACAGATTGACCCCCAAAATTGTAACAGTAAAGCTTATGTGAGTGCGTGTGTACATATACGTGCACAAGATCTCCCAATGGCTTAAAGGATGAACCAAAAGAGGTTACATCAGTAAACGTAGTTGCAGTTAAAGGTTTGGTACAGAAATTCTGAGTTAGCAAGAGCATAGCTATTTTATTAAGATCTCATTTACAACAAATAAATAAAGTGAGCTAATATACCACATATTTAAAAGAAAAATAAAATACTAGAAGAGCTGGGGGGGAAGGGAAACCTCTTTTGTGTCTGCTAATGGAGGTTGCAAGATTGCAAGCAAGCTGATGCAACTTCGTGGACCATTAGGATCAAAGGTTGCTAATCCAACTGACAAAACTCATGTGGACATCTGATCTTTGTTGCTGGTTGAGTCAAAAGTCAATGAAGCAGATTAATGCAGTCATGCGTCTGAGATTGAGAGGACAGAATGAAACCAAAAGATTTACCGATGTTTGATACAGTAAATAAATGTCAATCTGGAAAGAGAAACTTGAGAATAAAGAAAAACAAAAAAATCCAACCTGCCCAGATGGATGATTCTTTCTAGTTTGTTATGGAAGAAAATGGCCTTCATCTTTACAATGATCATGCTAAAACCAAATGTATCATGCGAAATGGGTATGGCCAGATAGTGGTGGTCATTATCTTGTCACTGACAGGCTAAAGAGTCATCTCCTATGCTTAGGGTTGGGTTGTGGTTCTTTTTTTTTTTTTTTTAAAAAAAAAGAAGATGAGATGGTAGCTAGATTAGCTAGATTAATCACTTAAAAAGACAAACCCCTCAAATTCTTAAATTCTTAATTCTTGATTTAGACCTGCTTGCTTTACATGATATGAGTTTCTGACATAGCATAACTTGCTTCCAGTTTAAGCACACGCTTAATGATAGACTTCTTCACTTTTCATAGCAAGTGGATGTCACAACTATTAACTTTAAATGCGGTTTAAAGGTATCTCTATGAAGATAGCAGAAGAGAAAAAGACCCTTTAAGTGCTGCCCCTGCCTGGGTACTGCTTACACTTCAGCCTGTGTTTCTTTATCAACACTTTCTGCACCTTCTGCTGAACAAGTGCCAGTGTGGAACATAGTGTTTTCTCCCTGAAAGAGTTGTTAGTCTTAGGGGAACAAAACAAAACATAATTCTCACCTATGAAAACAAACAGAAAAACTTGGAGGACTGCAGAATATGAACTACCAAGTGGGGTATTAGCACTTTATTTTTGCTCTGTAGCTGCAGAAAAGAGGAAAAAAAGGGTTATCTTTATATTTGTTTAATTTGTGAATGCATATTGTGCAAATGAATTAATTTATCCGAGAATAATTAGAACCTGTCAAGAAGTCACAAAGACTGAACGCTTTTGAAACCAAGCAGACATCTGAACTTAATTCCTTGTATGTTGTTTTTATTTTTTGTTGGTATAGAAGAAAAATTAAGTGAGTGCTGTTGACGTACTTGAAGTTGATAGTATCTTCAGATTGTGTTGCTGACATTCTTTTGTGGGTTTGGTGGGTTTTGTGATGTTATTCAGAACAAGTAGATTTGTAACCATATTCAAGGAAAACCTAACAAAACCTCCTGCAAGAAAATGGTAACTTTTAAAGTTACCAGGTTTTTAACCTGAGATGTTGAGGAGCTTTTTGCCTTCTTAAAGAATAAATTATGTTAATATAGTGCTTTCTGCACTGTATTTACAAAATTGCTACTGTTTGAATGGTTCTGGAAAGAAAAAATTATAAAATATATTGGAAATTTCCGAGTAGATCTGCTTTTATAAGCTGAGGTGAATAGAAGCACGAAAGCACTTTCACCGCCTAATTTAGTGTACATGTTAAATGAATGATAAACAATCCAGAAATATTTAAATAAGGCCATATAATTATTCTGTCATCAAGATACCTCGGTTCCTTTTGACTTTTACTGACATTAAGTGAGAAAATGGCCTAAGTTATGTATACATGGAAAAGCATTTTATATTACATCACTTACACAAGATTTATTCCACTGTTGTTTTTCAGCCTTCACATACCACTCGTCTTTTTTCTTTTTTTTTTTTTCTTTACAGATGATACTTTGGGATTGGGATTTGAAGCAATGGTACAAGCCCTATTATCAGGTCAGTGTTTTATGAATCTAATTATTTTTTGTGAAATGCGATCGAGTACAGAGTTCACTGTAAACTGTCAGATTTCAATTTTTATGTTGATGCTTTATTTACCTAAGTTGTCCTAGTACATTCTAGCTGTCTGTAGCAGAGGCTTGATATTTAGCAGTTCTGACCGAGTTGACAGGGAGCTATTTTCTGTAGTGTATATGAGAACAGTCTCCTGCCTAACTAAGATGGGAAGGTTTTTTCAGAAATATGCATTAGGGAGTGATTCTCCGGCAATGTCACCAAACTCAGGTCTACCAGGTTCTCACCTTTTTTCTTGATTGCTTTTTTTCTTCCCCTCTCTCTTGTATCAGTGGTGGCATCTAATCAGCTATTGCTGTTCCGGTTCAGAGAATTATGCCAAATAAAAAGTAATCACTCTTTTGACAGAATTATTAGGATTTGTTTGAATCACGGTTAATAGAAGTAATGAGGCTGTGGAAATTGCACCTCTGTAAGGGGATTATAACAGTTTAGCCACCAAAGTTTCTGTTTATGTTATTGCAAAAGATAGGATATTAAGTTTAATTCTGAGACAAAGTAATTAAAAATTGAGATTAAAAAATTGGCACTAAATCTTTATGTCAAATAGAGAAAAATAAACTGAAAGCTAACCTTGAATTATGATTTTTTTATTGTGTGAAAAAAACCTGCAAAATTGGTATCTGAATATGTCTATTTTTTTTTCTTTCAAAGAAAAATACATTGCATTAATTTAAAAAAAATTAAATTTGCAATGGATAAGATGCTTATTTAAAACTTAGAATGCTGTGAAATGTTTTGACATACTAATACTTTGCAACATTTCCATCTATTCTAGAATGCTGGCAGTGGAAATGGAGTAGATCTTTCAGTACTGAATGAGGCTCGAAGCATGCTAACAGACCTCCTGACTGACCCCTCCCTTCCACCACAAGTGATTTCTTCCCTTCGAAGCGTTAATAGTTTGATCGGTGCTTTCTCAGGCATGTGCAGGCCAAAGGCTAGTCCATTTACACCATTTCCTGGTTTCCTCCCCTGTCCTGAAATAGAGGATCCTGCTGAAAAAGGAGATCGAAAGCTACTCAAGGTCAAATGACTGATTTTCGTTTATGTGTGTGTGTGTATTGCAATTTAAAAAAAAGAAATTATCAAGGAAAATTCATCTGGAAAGAATGTTGCTGTATGGAAAGTAGCTTCTTTACTTGAGTTACCTGTGAACTATGTTTAAGGTCAGAAGAGAGCAGCTGTGAAAACACATTGAGTGAAACATAGATAGGCACCAAAATGCGAATTCAAGTGGTTGACGGATAGACAGGTAAAAGCACTGGTCTGCACTCTGAGCACATGATTCCTTGAAATAAACACGGGATTAGAAAAACTAAAAGTAAATATAAAATGAAAATGTTATATTCTCATGATACAGCACAACCAGGGCTGTTCTTGATTCTCCCACACTCTTGATATGACGATTGCTGTCAGTATGGCTTTTTCATTGACCTTTTTTCCACAAAGAAATTTACTCTTGTGAACATCAAACTAGCCCTCAGACAGAAGCAAATCAACCATGTAAAAGGAAAAATATCTCTTCTTTCTGTGCATCACATCATGTTATGGGACTAGGGTGTAAATCTACTGTTGCTTCTCCATTATCTAGGGTAAATAAGTGAAAGCAAGAATGTAGTTACTATAAGACCTGTTAAGGGATGTGGTGGAAAAACATTCAAATATAGAAACTCATCTACAGTGCACCAAAGCTAATAATTCTAAGGTAGTCCGGTATTGGCAGCTTGAGGCTGTTTATGGTGGAGGCTGATCTGGGATGTCCTTGCCCTGTAGTTGCTTCCATTTCCAGGCAGTGGGCAGCTTGGCCCAAATTGATCGACTTGTTGGCTTAGCATTTTGGAGCCTGATAAACTGCCTTGAGCCAGATTCAACCTGTGAAATGTCTATTGGGAACCACTATCGAGACAAATTCTTTTGGGGAAAGCTCAGTGTCTACAGATTACTCTGTGGAAGATCCTGCACAATCATTACAGTATGAAATTCCTTGGAACATCACATGGATATTTACAGAAATCAGTTGGGTAGGGATCATAATCATATGTTTTTCTTTGTGGATGTTTTTGAAAACTGCTAAGGCTTGGTACACCAATGTGAAAAATACAGTTTATATGACTATGAAGATATAACTTACAATTTTAAAAATTTGTATATAGCTAGTCAGAATTGTTAGAAATGAAAAATATTCATTGCTGAAAACTGGTTATAATGTGAGCTTGAAAGGTTATGTTTTTTCACAGCTATTCTCTTTTCCTCTTTCCTAAAAGTAACTCTTTCTATAAGTTCGGGGGGGGGGGTTTCCGTATATTAATTTGCCTGGTGGTGGATACAATAGTGCTTGTCACTATTATTCAACGAAAGTTTGACTTTGGTATATATTTAGGGGTAAGCCAAAAGATCTACCCCCATGTATGTTCCTGCAAGAAAGAAAAATATTTATCTTTCTTTCAAAAGCCAGGTCAGTCAACACAAACTTCAGATTATGACACATCAAAGAAAATAATAAGAAAGTATTTCTTCAAAATAGGACCTTTCACAATATATTGAAAAGTCCCCATTCTCTCTTTCCTGACTTGGAATATAGGTCTCCTCCATATTTCAAACAAGTTGTTTCTTTGCTGAGGATTATGTACATCTTTATTTCTCTTCCCTGACTGGCTTTCAAATTGCATCCAGTTATAATTTTTTTCACTTCTGATGGGGAACTGCTGGTTCTCTTTGGGAGAGGGGGGGGGAAAAAAAAAGGAAAAAACAAGGAAAAGAAGGAAACTGAACGTGAGCTTCAGAACTTGGGCTAGCAATAACTGGTTATCTAATACTAAGTCTTCACTCTGAGTTTCTGGTAGTCAGCAACTTGGAAAGCATAAACTGCACAGTGTGCTATTCATTGATCATTCTCTTTAAATTCCTAAAAAAGAAAAAGGAAATCTTAGTTAGACAAAAACCATCATCTTGCAGCTGCTCTGCAATAGAAAGACTTTTCACTTTGATCATGACAGAACTGTCCTCTACACTAGATTTCCAAGCGTGTGACAGTAGACTGCTTGCCAGCTTGGTGGATTTCTGGTGTAATCAACAGTCATGATTGATTCCCATGGTGGTGCTGAGACTAACAGCTTCCAGGCTGGGAGCAGTGAGGTGCCTGGGAAGCTTACTGGGTGCTGTGGAGCTGGTATGGAAGCAGAGAGGGAGCCTTGATTTACCAGAACTGACCCCGTGCATTGTGCATTACCTTTTCCACAAGTTCCACAACACTTGCATTGTGTCAACATTTAGCACCTGAGTTATTGAAATCTCAGGCTATCTTGAGAGCTGGAGAACTGACTCCGTAGTCATATGATTGGGATGTGTAGAAAAACCATCCATAATCCTACAGCAACTGACTACCTCTAGATCTCCATTTTAAAAAACTGTGAAGAGCAGAGTACAAGAATCTTTATGTATTTTAATTTGGGGAAAGAAAAAAAGAGATATCAAAAATAATTATTTCTAGTAAGCAAAATAATTTGGTTGCATCTTTTTTATTTTCTTGAGCAATAAGAGTGAATGTAAGATACCATAGTTACTGTTTCACTATAAAAAATTAACAATAGTCTTCATAAATAATAAATAAATTTTTAATGTATGTTTCTAATTGTATAGATTTTAACTATGGTTAAATTACTTAACAGGGATTAAATAGCAGGAATATCCTGCCAACTTCACAGCTGAGACGAACTTCAGGAGTTTCTTGCATTCCACCTATAGAATCAACATCACCTAGATGGGAACGGAGTAACAGCAAGAGATCTCATCAGGAATATAGCACGTCCAGGTAAGCACTTAACCACATTTTAAGGGCAATAATAAATGTAGCCTTTTTAAAACGTTCATGTCTGTAATGTTGGAACTTGGCAGCAGAAGTATTTAATGAAAAATCCTGGGAATTAAGTCTCCAAATTCTATCAGCATAAACTGAAAAATGTTTCATGTTAATTATATACTATGCTTTGTAACTTTAATCTCAAGTAGAAACCAGGTCATTCTGAGGTTGAATGGCATGCTCTGTTATAATAAGTAGGCCTGCGTATCAGTTTTAGTAGGAAATGAAAAAAAAACTTCAACACACATGATTGCAAAACAAACTAGTTTAACTGCTGAGCCTTTACTGACTCCTCCTTCTCCTTTTCACTTAAAATATGTAACAACTTAAAATATGTCCAACTTTCACATACCCCAAAATTTGTTTCCTAATTAAAAAAGATTATATAACTTTCTTGCATTTGGTAGCCACTGTTGTGTGTATTGCAACATTTATTATCCCTGTGGTCATCAAGCAAGCAGTAAGGTGGATTAAGAAAGTCGTCTCTTCTCTGCTTGTTAGTTAATATGGTGCAAATAAAGCTTTTACTTCCAGAATTAAGATTACATTTTGAATTAGGATTAAAATAAATGTACTTTTTTTTCCTTTTTATTTAATGTTGTATATGAGTGAAACTTTACACATTTAGTTTTATTTAAATGTGTAAATATGTATGGCTTTGCTCAGTATCTTTGAAGAAAAGTACAGCTTTTCTTGGTTGAAATTGTGTTGCATCTTAAACTGTAAAAATGTGTGTGCGCTAGCTATTTTTTTTAATACTTGGTATCTCTTAGGACTTTAATAGTTTTCCATAGATCATAAGGAAAGTATAATAGATGCAATTTTTTAAAGAAAATATGAGTTATCCTGATAACTGATAATTACTAGTAGTGGATGAAAGTTTATATATGCATGCCCGAGAATTTATTTATCGATATTACATTTAATTTTAAAGCGAACCAATTAAATAATTTGGCCCTTGTCAGTGGCTTTTTCTCCCTTGAATAAAATACGCTCTTTAAGTTTTTACATAGTAAAACTTAGTTGTGGCTTGTGTGTAAAATATAATTGAAGATGCTAGTAGTAGTAGTTTAAAGACTGTGTTTTCATGCTGATTTGATTATCAGTGTTTGAAAGAATCTCCCCAGTTACATCCACTGGAAATAATCAGAAACCAGAGAAATTGCTTTAAACTTACAAACCGTGGGACTTCAGTTTGAGGCTCAGCACTTCTGATGCAGACGCGGTGTACGTTTACAGAGGATTTCCTTGCAGCTCCTGCCAACCAAAGAACCTACTCAAGCTCACCCAATTAAAATCAGCAATATGAAAATCAGCCTTGCTCATACTCCATCGCTTTTAAATTATCTCTTGACCTTGATGGCTAGCACTTCTACTTAGTCACGTTCCCCTGCCCTGCTCCTCTCTGCTCCCATACAGCCCTAGAATATGTCTTTTCTTTCTTGTGGTTTGTGTCCTGCCTTTTGGAGTTCTTGCCAACACCTGCACTGTTTCCTTGCGTCTTCCAGTGATCATTCTTAGCTTCCCTTTAGCTTCTAACACATAATCATCTCAAAATCCCCCATGGGTGCTTACCTTACAGATAAAGTTAGATGAAGTAGCTGACTTGTCACAGCTGTCCCTGTGGCCAAAAGACGCAGTCCTGCATTCCTAGAGCTCTTTGTGCCGTTGTCTCTGGCTCTTGAGTCAGCCCCTTAAATTGTCAGAAAAATAACCACAATAAAAAGATTCAGCCCAATGAAGGACCTAATGAATGTTAGAAGAGAAGCAAGGAAGAGCACGTTAACCGTAAAAAGGGAGAGTAAAACAGCAAACTGTTCACTAGGAGAAAAGCTTATAAGAAAACAAAATATTATACGATGACGGAGTTGAGAAAGATAAGCTATTATATAGTGGTGAAATAAATTAATATTGCTACAAAAATTGATTTAATGTTCCAGAATTTTTTTGTATCCATCCAGACAGTGGTTCAAAAGCAACTCTTGAGAGCTGCTGGTTTATTTGCATACAGATTCTTGATTTGATTTCTCATTCAAACTCTAGTTCAAGATGAACTGACCTTGCTTAATATGTTGTCTTCCTACACTAAATACTGTTGCAGCATTTTTGTGTGCTTTAAAAGAATACATGTAAGCTATGATAGCTAAACAGTATACAAAGTCCAGTCTGTCCCAGTCCAGTCTGACTAATAGGTCAGCATCAGACTCCAGAAGAATAAATCTGTGTTTATTCTTTAACTCATTTTTTAATATTTATATATTTAAACAAATGGTGGGAGATAAAGTATTGTTTCTGTGTTTGACTTTTGTTTGAAATCTGATTAAACAAGGTTAAATCTGTTTTGCTTCATACTGTTTTCCCATACTGAAATGAAATAATTAGTTTTACATAAATTATTTTCACTCTAAAGTACATCTGTACAGTTATATTTAATTGCATATCACATTTTTGTTTACTAAATGAAATATGTAATTGGAATTTTGGAGTGCAATTTCATGTCTTGAACAGCAGATGGCATAATTGAACAATCGAGTTTAACTATTTAGCTACTGAAGTGCAATATGACTTTATGTCAAAAACAGCTTTAGTTTTAAGATTATAATAAATAAAATTATTAATATGCGAATTTGATTTGAAAAGCAAGCCATAGATGCATAAGATTTTCATGGTATTTCCAAAGCAACCAATCTTTTAAATACTCTCAGATCTGTTAGAAAATATCCTGCTTTATTAAAATGTTCAAGAAAAGTAAATACCATGTTAGAAAGTACAACCTATGGCATGGGGTCTGAATATACTTACCATGTCATTTTAGGATGGCATAAAGTTTTCTGTTGCTTTCACCTGGTACCCAGCAGTTTTTAATTCCATATAATTGACATATATTGTCTAGCTGATCTCAAATTCGATTTCTTTCTAGTACTCTCTTTTTCTTGAATGGTAGTGGACCTGTAACAGAGCAGTCTGGCCATTCTGTAGGCATTTAATTTAATAAAAATGGAAGACAAGGTAGGAAAGAAAAAAAAAATTCTTGCTGTTTTGTTTTCAGCCAAGGATCTCATTCAAATGGGTCTTTTGGTGGAAACTTGCTGACAATACCAAAACAAAGATCATCTTCTATGACATTGACTCATCATATAGGTCCCAGACGACCAGGTAAGATCATGAAATTTGTATTAGCTTAGTGGCAGGATGTCAAGGTAGTAGTACATCATGTATTAGAATTAGGTTTTTTCATGTAAATGCAGTAATGAAATAACATCATCATGTTGCGTATATTTAAAAAATATCTTATTTTTAGTCTGCTTCTAAGGATACTCAAAATTACAGGTCATGTCAATTTTGTAGAAATCTCAACTGTTCACCTGATGCTATGTAGCTGCAAAATGTTGTGATGTTCAGTATGGTTGGTACCTGTTGACTCCTAAATACCTAATAGCCATCTGAGATGAATATTTAAACACAGTTTGGAAGGAGTTGGATCAGGTTTTATTCTAACACTGTCAGTGTAATAAGCTAATAGATACTGCAACAGCAGTGCTGAAGTAAAGTGTATAGCAGTATTGCAGAGATTATAGTTTGTCTATTTGCCCACATCAAGTGAAAACTTGAAAACTAGTTGTTTTGACATTTATGCCTACCCATTTTAGCATGATTTAAAAATAACAACCTGTCTAATAATATTGCTTTATAAAAGCTTGAATATGCAGGTTGGAATGAGAGACATGAATGCACTTTTTAATTTTTTTATTTTTTTTTTTTAAACCCCAAACTTCCTCAGTTTTCTCTGTATTACTTACTGATGGTTTGGTTCTTTCCCTTGCACTCTTCTAAACACCAAGAGACATGCAAATTCAGGCCAGATCCGCGTGTAAACACATAGTGGCACATTCTCAATGGTTCTTTCTTCATAAAAAGTTGGTCTGCCTTCTGCACTTTTCTACTTTGAATCTTGTGGAAAATACAGAGCACAATGATATGCATTAAAACATGCTGAAAGTGTACATGTAAAAAGGATGAAATGAAGTAACCAACATTAGAATATTAATCTGTTTTCGTTCTGGAAGTGAGTTTACGGGTTGTTTCTCAGCTTTCCACATCTTTCTTTGCAGTGGTGAAAAGACATTTGCTTTCTAAAACTTCTGTCTCTGCACTTAGCAATGTAGACTTCGAAAAATCCTGTCTTTTACTGTAACAGAATATAATTACATACTACTCTTAGGCTGTGTGAGTCAAGTCAGTGTAGCCTATGATGCTGTTGGAAGTGTATAATCTATGTGTTCCTTATTTAAGGGCATTACTGTATATTCTCTTAGTAATTTGTTATTAGGAACAGTAGAGTTGTAAGACACATGATGGAGTTTTTGCTTCATAGTTTTCAGCAGAATAAGTGATTCAGCATTGGAAAGTCCACGGAATACCTCGTTATTTTGCTTGTGGGCACTTTATTCTTTTTGATCAAATTATGTTTACAATTGCTGTACCTTACCTTGGGCACTTGTAGACAACCTGTCTTTCATGTATTTTCACAAGCAAAAGAAACGATGTTTTGGCTTTATGCAAAATTTTGTTGTAAATTCATGTTAGAAGCAGAGTAGCCAAAGTCCAGGCTTACCAGCTTTCTTTCCTAGATTTCACAGACAGAAGCTTGAAGTAAACCATAGTTTACTGTTCATATAGGAATGGGGAATTTCGTGGAACTAAGGAAGATGGAGTTGTTTGTTATTTGTTTGTTTGGTTGGTTTTTATTTCTAATTACCCATGAGCAAACTTCAGATTATTTTTTTTTGCTCCAATGGCTTATTAGGCAGATTTAGATAGATTATTACGCCAATTAAAAAAGTACATCACTGTCATAAAAGGCCAGTATCTTCCCACTTTAACCCCTTGCTTCAAAAATATGATTACAATATTTTGGTTTTTTACATTGTTTTTAAAAATTTCTGAAGCGTATTTTTTCTTTATTGCAAAACAATGAGGTAAAAGATTTTTCTGTAGCTCAGTTATCAGTACTGAATTGGTTTGGGGGATTTTTTTTCTAGAAAAAAAGCAATCCTATATCAGAAAGGAATATGGAAAGTTTCAGCTACTGATTAAATTTTGCCAAAGCTAAAAACAAACCCAACCTTTGAAAGCCAGATATTATAACATGTTACATAGTTTGCCCATTCAGATGTGTAGCCTAGACTGCTGCCTAGTTGCAGATCTCCAAACTTGGAACAGATCTAGCTATTTTATGTCTTTAACAGTGTGAACAATACACTGTGTTTTGAAAACTCGCGCATTCTTTAAAACTGATAAAGATTCTTGTAGTTTAAGTTCAGTCTTTCCAAACAGCAATGTTTTTATTGTAATCTGAACCCCATGTAATGTTTGTTTTGGAAGGTGCTTCTCCTGGCCTGAGTCCTCTGGGTTCACCTAGTCATGGATCTGTCTCCAGTGGGGCTTTCAGCAACTGGTCACCTGTAGAATTTCCTGATACTGCTGATTTTCTTACGAAACCAAGCGTTAATATACATAAGCCTCCAGGATACACATTTAGCTCTCCAGATTTTCAGCAGCAAGTTAAAACACCTCTAGGTTATATGTGTAGCAGGTACTGTAAATTCTGTTACATTTTTAGTAACTTCACATATGTTGAAAAGAATACAATTAAAATGAAAAAATATAACAGGACCTATACATCTACTGGTATTGAAAAAAAGGCATATGATCTCATAATAATCTGTAATGATATTATCCAGGGGAGACTAAAGAATGCTGTATGTATGCCATTTTTTCAAATGGTTCATCCTTGAAAGCAGCAGTTATTGTACAGTAACAATGTTTTACAGATATTTAGAAAAGGAGGACTTCCTAGCTGGGAATCGAATTCTGTATTTCTGAATTCTTTCTAAATAATTAGCTCTACTTATTAATTCATGGAGGTGAATCCAGGGGAGGTGATGTTTGATTGTTTTCTAAGTACAGACTAAATCTGTACATGCTAAATTTAGGAGAAAAATACTAAGGTCATTTGGTGGAGGAACCTTCAAAAACATGCCTTTTTAAGAAAAGTAATTTGCAGATATTTTTCAGTACAACCCAGCAGTAGGAAAAGAAGAAACTTACTGAATGTTGTAAATATTTTTCATGTGTTCTATAAGCTGTGGACGTCAGATACTCAAGCCTGTTCCAACACCAGAACCAGAAATTGCAGAATATAAAGACAGAAAATCAGGTGGGATTTCAAAATAGACAAATATTTGATATCAACTTTTTTTTTCCAATTAAATGAAATTTTTTTTTATTTCTACATGAAGTTTTTCCTATGCTTTAAGTAACTCATATGCATATATTTTATTTTAGTTTGTGACTTAGAATAATCAAGATAAACTAAAATATTGCCTGCTTTAGAGTAAGGATTGTATAATAGACTTCCACCCATAGCTTTATAGTTCTGTACTCCATATATCAAACAGGTTCTCTGCCATCTCAGCTAAACTAATCACTGAACCAATTTTTGCAAGTAAAAGTTACACTTCTGACTTTTCTTAATCTTCAAACACATTTTGTCTAATGAATTTTGTCCTTTACAACTTTTTTTTGTTAAATTCTTAAATAAAAATGGTTTAAAAGCAAGCTATTACTGATATTTCTGTGAAGAATCTGTATGATGAGTTCAAGAATTATTAGACAGTAGTGATTTACAAATAAATTATTGACATAGGATTTATGTATGTATTTTCTTTAAGGTGAAATTGGAAGTGCTAATGTTTCAAAAGAATCTTTCCACCATACAGAGAAGAAAAAAGATGAAGGGAAGGAAATGATCGATCAAACACACAATAATCTGCTTGTAAGCATGTAATTGCAAAAAAACCTTGCCATAAGTTTTATCAATACAGTATTTCTTTATAATTTCTAACATGCTGTAAAGAGGTCTTTACATTGGTAAGAATTGTAGTTTCTGAAGGGAAATGGCGCATCATTGGAATTCAAACTTCCATTTAACAATTGCTTATTTCCACCTTGCATACGTTTCACTAGCAAGAAGGATAGTGATTGTATTAAATTTTTGTTGATCAGAATTAATTTCTGTAGATTTATGTTGATAGTATGCTCAAACACTGATTGACTAGTATTTTCTTTTGGAAGTTTATGAAAGATATGGCAGTTTCAGTGAGACATACAAATGAATGTTCGTATAGTTAGGTATATTGAAAGTCCAAGGGAGACAAATGGTTTAAGCTTTACCAACATTTTGGGTTTATACATCAATTTTTTTTAAGCTTGTTCAATTAATGACCTGTTAAAACTCAATAAATGTTGAGTTTAATAAATATTTTTGCTTTGTTTTATTAACTCATCTTGTTTAAAAAGAAATAAAAATGAAAATTTAGCACCATCTCAGAAAGCCCTGGAATCTGCTGCCCCAAAAGATGAAGTGTTAAGCCTTTAACTGTCCTATTTGTACTATTGATTTATGATTTTCTCATAGCCATATTTACAGGACCATTTAATAGGTTCAATAATGATTTATCATTTTCATGTCTTTTTTTGCCAATACAACTGACACGTTAGTTTTCATTGGTATTTTAGAGGTGATAAATTATCTTACTCTCACACAGGTGGAGCAGAGTCCTGCATTAGAAACAATGTTATTAGACCATGATTCACTAATGGAGAAGATGAACAATTGGAATTTCCCAATTTTTGACCTTGTACAGGAGATGGGAGACCAGTCTGGAAGGATCCTTAGCCAGGTTTGTTTTTTCTTATTATATGACGGAGGGTGTGTAAAGCTGTCGTGCTTATATATTTTATTTAAACTGTGAAGAAGTTTTACAGTCAACATATAGATATGAATGCTAATTTGAAAAGTAGAAATATAATTTCTCCTGTACTCCATCTCATTGTAAACTATAAAAAGTGATTTATCTGTAGACAACTTGCTCCAATTTTTCTGCATTTTATTCTCAATGTAAAAATAGGTTTGATTCACACTTACTAGGTTTTGCAGTAATATGCCATTTCCTATGAAAAATTGTCTCCTGCTTTCAGAATTGCTACCTTGTTTGTCAACCATATCTTTTTTCTTTATTTCAGTAAAATATTTCTGCCAGAGCTACACCTGTGGGGGAAGAGAAGTGATCTTTTAGGCAGTCTTTTGCCTCTTGATCCTACAAACAATGGGATTTTTTTTCCATGCTGCTTTCTGCATGTAGTATCCCTTTTATCTCTTTCTGACTTATTACTAAGCTCTTTCATGCAGTTTCATGTTGTGCTGAAGCCAATCTACTGGCAGGTGCAAAAGTATGATCCTGTTTGCTCTTCCCCAGCCTCTCCTATTCATCAATGTCATCTGGAAGCTTCTGTCTTTTTCTTTATGCTGGATTTAGCAATCGTGGAGCTATCGTATGAGCTGGATTTGCTTCTGATCTGAGCACAAGATATTTTTATTGTCAATATCTTAGTTTCCGTGTTACTCTTGTTCAAGGGTAGCGTTAGGAGCAATCAGGTGGAGGGAAGGAAACCGATCAGAAGCACTTGGGTGCAGTTGGAGCCAGAGCCCTGCACCTATACTGAAGACCAGAAAAAGCAGTGGGGATAATTTAATTTTTTTCATTAGGCCCTGGCTTTTCTTTTATAATACACGATATTCTGGGCATTGTTTTAAATCTTCAGTTAGTCTTGTTTGATCAAATGTTTTTAGGTCTTTTGTCACCTCGGTTAGTGGCAACTCTTAAATTACAGATTAGAATGCCACAATCGACTTTTGAGCTGTGTTCTTACTGTAGCATACCAGTATTCTGTGATCCACATTAGCTTGCATTTCATTTGTGTGCAATCTAGGGGATAGTTCAAACCTGTAAGTACTTACGTGTGCAGGTTTCTACTTCACTCTACAAGAATTTCTCTATCGATTCTTCCCGATATTGTATCTATGTGTACTACTTGTCCTTCTCCTCTTCCCGCCCTAGTCCTTTTGTCTGTTGTGCTGTAAGCATCTAATACGTAACTTACTTAAGAGCCAATTAAAAACTGTATTTTACCGTTACCAGCTGCAAGGTTCTCAGATTGGGTATGTCTAAGGGGAATGGTTGGAACAGGTGGAAGGAGGGATGTCCCCTCATTTTGCTTTCATGTTCCTTTGAGCACCTCACACACTTCAGAACTTATTCTTTCTCTCAAGTGGCTGGGAAAGTGACAAAAATGAGTAGCAATGACCTGTTCTGAAAAGCTTTCTTAATATTTGCAGCCTTTGGGAGGAATAGGTCCTTGTAGTCACTAAGTTCTACTTGTAAACCATAATATGTATTTGCACAGTATATAACGTGTAGCTGTTCTGAGTACATTTTTGAAATATTTTTTCACTTACTAGCTAGCTTTGTTAAAAATACCCAAGGTAAGTCATAAAGAATAAAAGAAATAGGACTTCTTTGCCAAATTCTCAAAAATAAATACAATGTTGGGTTTTGGCTTTTTTTTATATTAATGGCTCCACTACTATAGTTAAATAATTTGGATTTTTGAATCATAGAATTGTTTGAGTTGGAAGGGACCTTAAAGATCATCTAGTTCCAATCCCCTCTGCCATGGGCAGGGACACTTTCCACTAGACTAGGTTGCTCAAATAATAATGAGTAAGAATAAGAAGTAAGAATATAGATTTCTTCTTTTTAGGCCACTAATGGAATGAAGCATGTGTTCTTTAACATTATGAAAAATTTTGAGAATATTATTAAAAGTAATCAGTTTTGAATAGATTTTATCAGTAAAGAAATAAAAGTTTTTATTATTCTGTATTTGACAGGATGATAAAAATCCCCATTTTTGTGCTAAAAAAATAATTAAACATTCCTATGACAATAGTTTTCAGATAATATTTAATGGAATTTGGGTTATTACCATCTCTATCAGCAAGTAAAATTTTAAAAACAGGGATATTTTTAAAGTTGAAAAAACAGAATATGCTTAGGTATATTTTTCAGACTAAAATTAATTTCCATATGTGTTTAGGTAACTTATACCTTGTTTCAAGACACTGGTTTGTTTGAAATTTTCAAAATCCCCACTCAAGAATTCATGAATTACTTCTGTGCACTAGAAAATGGCTACCGAGATATTCCCTGTAAGTACTATCCAATTGCATATGTTTTTCTTTTATATTAGTATATCTCCTTTAGTGTGTGTATTAGTTTAATGTTTAATACAGAGGTATACAATGTCTGAACTTAGTATATTTTTAATTAATACATTGGTCAGAATTTAGAATTGGTTTAATGAATTGCAGCAAAGAATTAGTGGACTCCAAAACAGAATTTGTCAGTATGTAGGTTGAATATAATCTTAAAGAACTGAATGAGTAGTTGAATCAAACTTTCTGAAGTCAATGGGAGAATATTAGTTGATTTAATAGAAATTTGGGTTAGACCCGCAATAGGATAATAAGAAAATATAGAATTTTGGCAGTAATTATTCATCTTGCTGTTTAGGGCAGCCAAATTTACTGGAAAACAAAACAAAAGAAAAAACCAGCCCCTGCCCCCTCCACATCCCCTGTGTCACAGACATTTGTACCATCCCAGGTGCTTGTAGGTATCTCATTGGAAGCAATGCTGGTGGCTCAGCATCACTGATTTAAAAGGCTGCTTAATCCCTTCCTGACTCTCAGGCAGGATGAAATATGCTTAGAGGATGTTTGATGTTTCTCTAACTTGTTTCTTAAAAACATTTGGTGATATAGCCTCTACTAACGAGTTAAGCTCAATTTTTCCTTTATATTTAAAGAAAATCTCCCTTAGAGTAAATTTGACGTATTACATTTCTTTTTGTTCCTTTTGATTATATTTCAGATAATATTTTTTATTATATTTTGATAATTTTCAGATCACAATCGTATACATGCCACAGATGTTCTTCATGCAGTATGGTATCTGACAACACGGCCCATTCCTGGATTTCAGCAAACGCATAATGACCATATAATGGAAAGCGATATGGGTGTGTATTCACATAGGTTATTTTTTTCTTTTTCTGTAAGAATGTTTTTTATGAAATGACAATAGGTAAAACAAATTACTCTGGAAGAAAATATCTGATTACTCTTATCACTCAAATATTTTTTGTATTCTAATGTAAGGCGGTAGAAATATTGTAGAATCGCCTAAGTTGGAAGGGACCTTTAAGATCATCGAGTCCAACCATCAACCTAACGCTGCCAAAACCAGCACTAAACCACATCCCTCAGCACCACGACTACCCATCTTTTAAATACCTCCAGGGATGGTGATTCCACCACTTCCCCGGGCAGCCTGTTCCAATGCTTGATAACCCTTTCTGTGAAGAAAAAATCACAATGTTAGTACACAGCTTTCAGAAATATCATGCTGTAGATTTTTAGAAAAATTATTAGATGAGTAGTGGTTAGTATGTTAGCCAAGAATACAGGTTCACTTAATAAATTTTCTATGCTGAATGAAACCTCTGTATACTGCTACAGTCAGCATATTTTTAGCATTTGAAATTGATTAGACTAACATTTCTTAACTTTATTGGGAAATTAAATAGATCAAAGAAAGAAATAGCAAAGTCAAAGTATTTAACTTAATTGAAGTTCTCAATGGTTTTAGTGTAAAAATGAGTATTTCAGAATTCTGTATTAGATATCACATGCAGACATTCAGACATTGAACTAACAATAACTGCATAAGAGCATCCCCGAAAGAGAAATAAAGACTTCAAATTCAAATTTCATATGACATTAGTTTGCTTTTGTGTTGTCTGTGACTTCATGGAATTAACTTTTAAAGTTAGATTTATAGTTTTTACTATAAAATATGCTGCAAGTAAAGTATAATTGCTTTAAATATACACTGTTATACTAAAATGTATGTATTTAAGAAAAATAAAATTGGGAAATTGAGTGTTCTCTAAGCACTGCTTTATATTTGCAGTAAAAAACCCCAAAATGTGGGTCATGTGGCTTTTCAAGGGATGTAATTTCAAGAAGTAATTTGGGAACTGTATAGAACATCATACAATAGATGTTATTGCTTCCTTACTAATTAGTCCCTTTGCTGTCATCTTTCTCCTTTTTCTGAGTTTGTCCGTATCCACTGATTGCACCCTATTGCATTTTCTTTCTCTACGTGTTAAAAGGGTTGGGACTGGAGACTTGACTGGAGGAAAGAAAAATGATAAAAATCCTTTTGTTTCTCTTCACAAAAAAGTAAAATGAAAATAGGAAATTATATCTTATTGCTATATCGCTCCAGTTGGTGAGAAGAGTTTGTGTAAATGATGTTTATCCCTCAGCATTGTAATGGGACATCTGGTTTGAAAAAATGGATCCTGAGGTATATCTATGTAGTAGTAGGTAAAGAATTGGGTTTAGAACAGGAACATTCCACTTTCCAGTTTTGGGACACTTCTTACAGGCTCCATGATGTCCTGTAGGATTTTGCCCTCCTTGTGTAATGTCATTAAACAGCTGAAGCTTTTTATGTACTTGTAAGACTTCATCTACACTTTTGGACCTGTGTGGCCATGACGAATTTACGACTTACTGGCATTTAAACTTTTCTTCAAAATTGCTGGTTTATATATAAACAAACAATAGCATGACCTTTTTTCTTTTTTTAAAGTATAACTCTTTCTTTGCCAATTATTAAGCTCCGCAATTACCAGGATAACTCTAGTAACATTACAGTCACATTAGTGTCTGGCTGAGTCATTTAAAATGTATTAAAAACCTGAATGAAATAAAATTCTAAAAAATATTTTATTTTTGTGTTTTCAATTTTCTTAGATGAGGCCGGTGGTATTGCCCCTGTTCAAGTCAGCTATATTTCTTCAAAAAGTTGTTCTATTGCTGATGACAGTTATGGTTGTCTGGCATCAAACATTCCTGCTTTGGAATTGATGGCTTTATATGTAGCAGCTGCCATGCACGATTATGATCATCCTGGTCGTACAAATGCTTTTCTAGTGGCTACAAATGCACCTCAGGTAAGAAATTCTTTAACTAGAAAATTATTTGTCTGTATCTGAAATCAGAATGATGAACACTTTTTTCTTATATATCCCTACTGTAGCCTGTTGAGGATCATTTGCCCAATTTAAGAAACCGGGAAATTAATTTGTACTTAACTTGTGTATTACTTTTTTTTTTCCTGAGAAATTCAGATGTGTTTTGTACGTATTGGTTGTGTATGTGTGTGAAAATTATTTTCAATTTACAAAATTGAAAATAATAACATAGATCAATGCAGGTGAGAGTGAAAACTTATTTCGTAGAGAGCTGGCTCTAGGACTGTCTAAGCAGCCAGTTCATGGATATCTTACATTCTGAAAGTCCTCTGGAATCATAGTGGTGTCTGCAACTACTGTAAAAACACGGGTTCCTCTAATAGTCCAATTAACTGTATTGCCTAATCTCTGTATTTCCAATTAGTCCTTTATGGTAAATAGCCATTACCTTTAAGGGAGGGTGAGTAAAATAAGCAGAAATCAGTGAGGCGTCCTTGCTTTTATCTCCCATATTCAAATTTGTTGTTAGAGTCTAGAAGGAAAGGAGATGCTACGCTCTTCAGGATCTAAAAGGCTAAGACAAAAGAGGTAAAGGAGTTCACAGCTAAACAAAATAGCAGGTAGGAAAAAAAAGATAGGACAGGGAAGAACTGGAATGAAAAGCACTGAAGAAAGGATGCATAAACTGCATGGTGAAATAGTCTTATCTAAAGAGTGGAATATTATCTGGGGAAGAATATGATGGCTATTTGGATCTCTTAATAAATTAGAGGCAAGAAACTTAACAATAGCAGCAGCAGCAACCATAATAATAATAGTAAGTCAGAAACCAATACAACTTGTCTGGAGACGAAGACTTTAAAAGTGAACTTTCTGGCTGATTTTCAACAATTCCTTAATGCAAAAAAAAGTTTAGGCTATAGGTAGTTATGTATTTCTGCTGAAAACAGTACACAAGGAAGAATAAAAACAAACAATGCAGACATACATCTCCAATTTTCAAAAATAAACACATTCATTTTATTAATAATATCTTTCTTTCCTCAAAGCATAAAGATTATTTTTGCAATTTTCCGAATAATCTTTTTCAGGTTCTATTTAATCTATATTCAATTAATTATTTTCTAGGATGTTTTGCATAAACACAGGAGTTGTGAGTAAAATCTACTAATGTTTTTATATATTAATTAACTCATTTGCGGTTCAAATGTATTCATCAGTATTAAACATAGCATATTGAAAACTAGTGATACTCCACACCGTTTTGCATTAACCACAGTTCTTATGTGCTTTAGAGTTCTTTTCATATTTTTTTTTAAACAATACCAGAATTAAGAGGAATTAAAGCATATATTTAGATCTGGTTGGTTGGTTGGTTAGTTGATTGGATTTTGTTTTGTTTTTTTTGTTGTTGGGGTTTTTTAACATCAGTGTGCTCCACACATACTGCCAAGAGTGCAAAGTCTACATTTTAAGTGGTTTGTATATGTGTGGCTACAGTATGAATGTAGATGTCACTAAGACATCATTAAGGACTTTTAAGGAAAGAAAAAAAATTGCTATTTAGTTGGGTTTTTTTTCTCCTCATCTGCCATTTTTGTTCCACTTTAACCCTCAAAACTAGAAGGCAAAACATCATTTCCAGTAGTTATTTTGTCTTTTTTTTCTTTTTAAAGACTTGTTTCTGACTAGCCCTTAAGCTTCAGAATATTTAATTATAAATGTAAATCTTTACTCTGTCATTTATGATTCTCTTTTTGGTTTTGTTTTATTTTTTTGGTAGGCTGTTCTCTACAATGACAGATCAGTCCTCGAAAATCACCATGCTGCATCTGCCTGGAATCTTTTCTTATCACAACCAGAATACAACTTTTTATCAAATCTTGATCATGTAGAATTCAAGCGCTTTCGTTTCTTAGTGATTGAAGCAATCCTTGCCACAGATCTCAAGAAGCATTTTGATTTCCTTGCAGAATTTAATGCCAAGGTTTGTTACATTTTAATGTCTCCACTGAGCTGTTCACAATATACTGATGTTAGTATCGCTACTCAGTAGTTTTTAGTAATAGTAACTTGCATTCAAAATTTTATATTATTTAAATGTAAGTTAGTAAAAAAACCCGTGAAGACAGTATTTCCGTTTTACAAACCAATTGTAGATTGTTTTGTAGTTTGCCTAATAAGCCTAGCAGATGTGACATGGGTGTCCACAGGAGACCATGATCATATCTCAAATTCCCATCTTCTGAAAGATAGTAAATGACTTTTTTTTTTTTACTATATAAGACAAAATATTATATAGAAAAAATAATGCAAGTGTCTGTTGTTGAAAACCTGAAAAAAATATCATTGATTAATAGTTTTAACTTAATATTTAAAAATGTATGTGCTCAACCCAGGTCAATGATATCAACAGTCATGGTATAGAATGGAGCAATGAAAATGATCGCCTACTGGCCTGTCAAATATGCATCAAACTGGCAGATATTAATGGCCCAGCAAAAGTTAGAGAGCTGCATCTGAAATGGACAGAAGGCATTGTTAATGAATTTTATGAACAGGTGGGTATGGAAAATGTAACTTTCTCTTTTTTTTAATGACAGGCAGATGATAAATTCTTTGCATTACCAAATGTATAACTAAATTAAATAGTATTCCTGTGTTAAATCTTCAGGTAAGGTATTTCCATCTTCTCTTTCTGAATACTGAACATTTATTTTTATAGGTAGTATTCTAACATAATCTTTCACTGCCTATCAATTGTGTTAGAAACTTGAAAACAGCTTCTAACTGGCTCTCTGAGAGTGTTGTCCATTTTTCAGATATTAGTTTATTTTCTTTTGGCTTTTTTTTCCTAGGATGATGCTGATAAACCAAAATAACTTCTTCTGCTTTGGGAAGTTATGTTCACTGTAATGTTTCTAGAATACGGATAGAAGCCACAAGACTGGAAATGTACATTCAGCTAACTCTTAGTGCAAAGACAGAAGATATTTCAAAACTTTCAAATTGAAATATTAAAAATACACATTAGTAACTAACAGTATTAAAATGTAAATAAGATTTTTACAGTGGAACTTTGATAACTAATCCTATCAGGATTAACTGCATGAAAGTCTGAAAATTTGTTGCCTATTTTATTTTCAAATTCTATAAGTCCCTCAAAATATATTCTATGTTTCTACTCTGTTATTTTTCTGTAGTCAGCTTTCTGAGGAGTTAACTATTTATGAGGCAACAGTCAAGTATTGAAAAATATTTTTCAAACTATGAGGATAAAAGTAAACAATAAAATCACTTGAGCGATTTAAGCAATAGTAATAACAATCTGAAGTGCTTACACTTACTGTAAGACCTCAGTATTCTAATTTGCTCCTTTAGGAAAACTTTTTTTGTAAAACAGTCAGGTCCACAGATGTGCTGAGATAAATGATCGTAGCTCAGTTGTGTATGAGCAACTGCTCAATTTTTTCTTCTCCGTTTTATAAAATGGGAAAAACCCCAAAACCAAACCCACTTTATTCTGGATGTTATACTTCATTTCATCCTATGACTTTTGAGGGAAGCCATTAACAAGAATGCCTTACTCTAGCTGATTACTTTCGCATTTTCTCTGTTCATCAGCTCAGCAACTGAAGTCAAATCTCTGCCTGTGGTGAAGCTGTCCTGTAGAGGCAGAGGAATAGGAGCTCCAGTAGAACTAGGTCTCCATCTGTGCACAGGGTGTCTCACAGCAAAGCTGAAGGGAGGATCATGAGCCATAATGTGTCTTTATTTTAAATTGGTCTAATTATGTTTTAATTCACTTAGTCTATAGTATTATTCCCTTTAGTAAAAAGTTACAATCCATGTGATGTTTACTTGGTTCCTTAAAAGTAATGTTTAGAATAAAAATTTGAAGTTAATTTTGCGAGAAGTTTTGATAATTTTTTTCATTTCTTTTTCAGGGTGATGAAGAAGCAAGTCTTGGATTACCTATAAGCCCCTTCATGGATCGCTCTTCTCCACAGCTTGCAAAACTGCAAGAATCTTTCATCACTCACATAGTTGGTCCCCTTTGTAATTCCTATAATGCAGCTGGGTTGCTTCCAGGGCAATGGGTTGATGAGGAGGAGGATGATGCAGAAAGTTTTGAAGACGATGATGCAGCACAGTTAGAGAGCGATGATGAAGAAATGGAAGATGATCTAATTTTAAGTAAGTTTTTGTGTTTCAGTTTGCAAATGGTTGTCATTTAATAGATTCAGACATAGCAATGATGGCTGAAATTGTGTAGTGCAAATATTGTAGATTTTGCAATTATGCTGCTTCATAGATTTTACTCTTTAAATAACATTTTTGTTCATACCAGGAGATTTGCAATTTGAAACAGAAAATCTTTGCCGTGTCACTATTTAAGTATTCTGAATAAGCATCCATGGTTTTTGCTCAAATTTGCATCTCTCACAATGTGCCATTGGTTTTGAATGTGTAAAACATAATTGTTTTGAATCTCAAACAATCAAATATGCTTATGATTTTACAGAAGCTCAAAGAAAAAAAGGTCGAAGAGTATTTTGCCAGCTAATACATCATCTCAGTGAAAATCACAAAATATGGAAGAAAGCGATTGAAGAGGAAGAAAAAACTAAAGCTGAAGGAGCTAAACTGCTGACTGAGATCTCATCTTTACCTCAAGCAGATGAAATTCAGGTTATTGAGGAAGCTGACGAAGAAGATGAGCGGCAAATAGGAGAAGACACGACATGCTAAGAAAACTTCAGTGGTGTCCATTATGATGATAGCCTGGTTTTTTTTCCACTGTGCTGACTTTAGCCTGATACAGTTCACATAAAATTGAAAGGCCTTAATACTGTGAGAGGATTCTTTCTGCTCTGGTGGAATCCCACTCCTATGCACTTTCGCCACACAGAATATGAAACTTTATTCAAAGATTGAGTATTGTATACCCTGATGCAAAGTTCTTTATGCCTTAGTTGGTATAAAATATCCTGATATAATGCTGCCTTGCCGAATACGGAACTCTTCTTTTCCTTGAGGTACCTGCAATTTTTAAAAACATTCAGTGACTTCAGTTACCAAAGTGGCAAGAACTTTTGCTAACAAGGAAATGTGGGATGAATCCTAATATTGTCTTGAGTTCTTTATTTCATGTTGTTTTTGAACATGAATAAGAAAAAGTCTGTGCCTATATGAAAACTATGTTACTGTTGCAGTGCAAGCCTGTTGTGGGGTGTCTACTTAGTGCAGTAGTGTGCTTAATGTAGTCATCTCGGAGCAACTGTTCAAGGACTGTGACATAAATGCTGAATTCTGATATTTGTGGTTTAAAAAAGAAAAAAAAATCCAGGTGCATCTATTTCTGATGCTTTTTATTATTGTGCATAATCTGATGTTTTATTTTTGCAGAAAATATTCAGGTTTGCGGTGGGTGTTCATGGTAATTCATTGAGTACAAGGCCATTATCATCTTTTGCCTTGCTGTTTTATGGTAGAACATTAAAAACTTGTTCAGCTACTTAAATTATTAAGGAATTTTATTCTTTTAGTCATAATGCTATATTTCCTGCCCTTACTCAGGTTCCTGTTTAAAAACAAGTCAACCACATCATAGATTTTTTTATCTTGCACCAATTTCTGGTATTAAATTTTAAGGAAATAAGATCGTATTTCATTTATTCTTTGTATGTAAAACTTTAGGAGAATTAAAGTTTAAAAAAAAAAAAAAAGACATAACTACTGTTTCAAAATGGCTAGTGTATTTTAATGTGCCCCACATCTTTTCTCCCATCACAGACATATCTTATATTGCCTTCAAGTTTGATGTACATCCTGAAATATACATATGGAAAGCAGAATGTGAAAATTTCATGTAAAGCCTAAGAGTAAGATAAATATCTCTGTACTATATTACATTTCCAGATTGTTGAGTTTTTAAATAAGAAAATTAAAGATTCCACACAAGCATATATTTAGGAACACTACCATTGTAGGTCTAACTGAAAAAAAAAAGAAGCATATATTAGGCTACAGGTATGTAAGCAAGCCACAAATAAAGCTAGTTTTAAAAGTGCACCTTTTAGTACTAAACATTTATATGCTGAGCAGTTGAATTGAATGAAAACAAATGCACACATGTACAAGTCGCTAAATGTACCTTAGCATATCTGTGTTTACATTTACATCAGTTGACTTTGAAAAAAGTTAACATTGCTAAGATAACCTTGCGTAAATTGTATTGCGCTATTTTACACAAACAAATTTTTATTTTGCTATTTGGCCAGTTTAAATAACTGAAAGGAATTCTTTTTTTATTTTCCGCTAATAAGCGTTTTGTTGATCCATTTAGAAGACCACTGAGAAATGCTTTTGCTATTTTATATATTCAGTGCCAAATCCCCCTTTGCTGCCATTATTACTATCACTGCATTTTTTTTCTAACATGAGCAGTGTTAAAACCAGATATTTCTGTCATTAATAAAATGTTGCACTATTGAAGCTGGCACTTACTGATCATTGACATGTATTTTACATTTGTTGTTCATATATTTTTCCTAACAGATAATTTGAAGACTACAAAAATTATGCTTGTTTGAGTATGCTGTATTCTCAGCATCTTGTATTTAGCCTATGTGTTTGTACATAAAAAAATCACTTTAATCCTGTTTAGTTTGATTTTTGCTTTTACTTTAAAAAGATGGAAAAGAGTTTATCTAAAGTTACTGTTATATTATTTTACATTACAGTTTTCTATTTAGTTTCTTTTTAAAAAATTGTTGTTAAAAACTAATATAAGGAAATAATAAGAAGGTAAAAATAATGTTTTATCTTTTACTAAAGTATTGGCAGCACTTATATCTGGTGACACCATTGCCAGCAACTTTTTTATGTCAGGTTTCCCTTAAAGTCTTTAGAAATACTGAAGCAATTTTTAAATTCAGGAACAAGTAACAGACCTCAGTGTTTAGTAAAATATAATGTTAATATGTATTTCCAGTCAGATATTTTCAAGTTACAATAGCCTGCTGCAAAGATATCTTAAATTATGAATGTATCAAAATCCACCTTAAAACTTCTGTTATTTATGTGTACATGACATGACATTGTTACTCTAAGAGCAAGGGTAAAAGAATGTACAAATGTCATCACAGGTTGGTTCAGGGCATGTTTGCAGATTTGGATATAAGTGTAACTGAAGATGTCTTAATCTTTCAAAAACAGTGATGGAGGGTCATTTGAATGTTGATTGAGCTGTTGTCAACAATAATGTATCTCCATATAAGGCATATCACTCTTATTCTGATCACAGCCCACTGAGAAATTACAACCAAGTTAAATCTGTGATCACACTTCAGTTAACAGCTACCAAGGGGTGTTAAGAAGCATGGAAAAGCACACAAAAGAACACACTTAAAATACTTGCTAAAGCAGCACTCACCACTTTTCCGTGGGTTTTTTTTGGTTTTTTGTGAAGAAGCAGGCCAAATTAGGCTACGCGGAAGTTTATGCTGCTACAGTAGACATACCCTTTATGGATAATATTCTCAAGTTTAAGTAACGTCTTCAGCCCCTTTCCTACCTTGAGTAGCCCATCTCCTCATTGCCTTTTTTTACAATGTATGCTGGATGACTTGCTCCTATGGGTTCAGTGCATACAGAACGAGACTACAAAGTTTCCTGTAAGGACCCAGTTCCCTCTATGCCTCTGGAGACCTCTGGATGTTGTGGTGATGCTAAACCAGTCAAAGGGAGCTACTTGGATCCTCTTCCTGTGAGTTCTTCCTCCATGACGAAGTCAGACAGCAAGTCTAAGATTCAAAATGAAAGGACTGGTGTAATGTTACTTAAGGTAAGTCCAAATTAAAAAAGTTTGTGCAAGACCTGGTTTGCAGCGTGCCTAGAACAGTTTCTTCTCTGTACTTCTTGCATTCCATTTTAAGCACAACCAGCGGCAGATGAATCAACAAAAGGAGTCAGCAGAATTCAAGAGCTCACTTTTGCCTCTGGTGCCTCCTCCTGGGCAGGCGTGTTTGAGGCTGGGCTTCTGGTTCATCTAGAAGTATACACAAAATTTGAGGTAATCCAGTGTCTGGCACTAACATTTGCAGGGCAGGAATTTTTGACATTTGAGGACATTTGAGAAGGTGTTAGAGGTGCAGAGTTGGAAATGTCTCATACTCTGGTGAGTGTGAGATTAGAAATCCCAGTCTGTGAGATATGTTTTGGAGTAAAAGGATGGAATTAGCTTAGGTGATGAGAATTGGAAAGGAGAAGTAGGAATGGCATACACACTCACACACAAAAGATAATGTTCCTATTCAGAAGAGAGACACTTTATTATTTCAGGCCAGTTGTCTTCAAAAGAATACGGAAAAAGGATATGTTTGGTAAATCAGAATATTTGCATTGTTGTAAATGAATTTAAAATAGAAATGAAAATTAAATTGTACTGCTAATAACAATACGATTATCGTAACTTAAGTTTGATGCAAATTTAAGAAAGTCAACATTTCTGGGGCCAGTAAAGATTAGATGAGAGAAACACATATATGAAGTTGATTAAATGAAGTACAAAAAAGTATCAGCAAGTGTTTTATTTTGCTTTTTTTCCTCCAGCTTTCTTCAGAATTGTGTTTCTGGACCACTTGCTGCTTCGTGTCTGTGTTAAGACAAATGCGGTAATGAATTGCTTTCGTTTTTGCAATGAAGAATTCTCCTTTCAATAGCTTCTGAAGTAAGCCTTTAACTTGCTGTAATAATCATGCCGCAGATTCTCAAGAGATGAAGTTGGCAAAAGAACACAACTGTTAACTGGTCCCTATCTGATCTTAATTTAATAAGGCCGTAAGCAACTAGTACTTTTGTCCTCTGATAAATGGGAAAGAATAATGTCTTGTATTTCAGAGGAAACGGGAAGGAAAGCTTATGGACTAAGCTGCTATAGGATAAACATTCCACTGCACTTGAGTTTCTAGTTGGCAGTGACTTTCCTGGCATAGTGTACATCCCCCACATCCTTACGGATCCTGCTCATAGATACGTTAACTCTTAACTGAGCAATCTGCCTCAATGGTTTTGTTGTCCATTTGTTACTCTCTTTTTTCTAAGACATTTCTAGTTTAGACTTGAAATAATGCTTCTAGTTAGTCTCATTTCTCTTATCTGCAATACTCAAAAAAAAAAAAGTAACTAGTAATTGCTTGTTTTGTTAATAATGGCATTAAGCTATAGAAAGTAGTTCTAGTAAAGAAGAAACTGTTTTGCTTTGGTACTGAAATTGAAACATCTGTCCAGAAAGTGGCTGACTTTAAATGCTGTTGTTGTGATACAGTCAGGATACTGGATAATGGATGCTTAATGTATTTAAGTGATTGACGCTTATTTGGTTCTATGTTCTATAGTTCACCCTTTAAAAAGGGCACAACACACTCAGAAGTGCTTGACTGGAAGGTTTGTTTTGCAATCTGTACACCATGAGTCATCTTCTGATTTCTGTACGTGAAGAGATCACAGGTGATAGCAACTGGTGTCTATGATAGGTTCTACTATGCAGGCGGTATTACCTAAGTAATAGTCTGTGAAATCTAAGTCTGTGAAATCTAAGTAGAGAGAGTCAAAATCTTATACAGAGGAGAAACATTCTGCCTTTTGGTTTATCTGTGAGGTGTCAGAAAAGTGGAAATGTGTAACATCAAACTGATAGAGCCTATAAATAATGATGAGAGACCATAGTGTTTCAAATGATTCCTGTCATTCACCTTGCGATTATGTCCATGTTCTAAATACCTTGCCAAAAAACAGGTGATGAGTCACTTCTGACTCATCTCTCCAGATCAGCAGAACCCTTTGCACCCTGAATAAGATCAAAGTCTTTTCATTTTACTTGCATATAAAACAAAGACTAATGCTTAGCTTAAAATGCAAGTATTATACTAAAAATCCAAAGGGTAAACTTGACATTGCTTATTGCACATGCAGAGCAGACTGCAGACTTTTGTCAACTGCACCAGTTAAATGTGAAAACTTGCTCTTATATGCGGTTATTCAAACGGACGTAGTAGATCCCTCTTCCTTTTATCATGACATTCATCCTACCAGAATTTATTAATTTCCGTGGTATTGCCAATTTATCTGACTCATGTATTAACTAAGCTTTCTCTCAGTCAGAGAAGCGAATGAAGAAGCCCTCCTATTTATCTTTGAGAATGGCTTTGTAATCATTTAGTTCTATTCATCATAAATAAAGCATTACCAAAATAATGTTTCTAATTTCAGATGTCACACCCCAGAAGAAGTATCTGTCCATTAGATAGATTGCAGAATTCCAGTACAGACCAGTGAGGCTGACCAGAAATGTGGAAGACATGACCTAGAGAGAAGGAGAAAGATTAAATTAATTAAAGAGTTTTTTCTGAGTCTACAGAAAAAGAGACTTAAGTGAGACATTTTAAGATTTTAAATGCTTAATGAGGCTGCTTTGAAGAGCAAAGTCATCAGAATAATGTTGTCAGTGTTCATAGTGTTTAGGACAAGAAGTAACAGCTTTAGATTGCAAGAAGGAAGATTCAGGCTCAACATGGCTAACAGTCTAAGGATTGAGAGGGCTGTTACTCACTGAAATAGATTGCCTTGGAGTATTAAGAAAGTCTTTAAAAGTAAAAAAAGTCTGAAAAACAGCTTTCAGAAAAATGTATTACTGGGTCAGATGAGTGAACTGTGTAACTTACTGAGATCTTTTCTGGACCTATTTTTTAAATACTATTACTAGAGATGAGATCTGATACTGATCACTTTAAATACCAATGGGAACATGTGCACAATGGTAGAAAATAGTCAAATAATAACGTTCAAACAACAGGAACTGGATATATCAACTGAATCTATTTCAGAGAATATTAAAAGCTTTTCATTTACCGAGTATTTAACTGGTAATACATCTCCCACCAGAAATAGTGTTTTTATTTGTTGAGGGAGAGATCTAGAATCCTTTTGAAAAAACATACAAGGTTTGAAGCTCAGCCAAAGTTAAGATTCTGTCTAGTTGTCACCTTATGAATAATGCAGTAGCCAAAATGTTTTCAAAAAAATATCATTGTCTAATGTTAGTTTACAAAAGTTTCTTATATTTTAAATATTTGTCAAGCTATATGGTCCCCTCTAGATCTTAAGACACTGGGAGGTGTTGGATGCTTATAAACAGGATTAGTTTAAGCAAGTGGGGATTTTAGCCCTTAGCACTGAGTTTCATTGCAATCAATGATGAATTATGCTTACAGTCTCTTTTCAAATATATGATCATGACATTCACTATGACATGAAGAACTTGAATATTCTATAGACTATATCCACAATTGTGATGAAGTAAATGCACTATTAAGATGTGTTGCATTTCCCTCTGTACTGTGACAGTTTAGACTGTATATTCTTTGAGTGAGAAACAGTATGTCTTTATATAACGTAAAATACAGTGGAACAAGATCTAAAGATGCCTTGAAGAGTCTTTAAAAAGCGACTTTTATTCTTCCAAAAAAGCTATTAAATTAACTTCCTAACCTATATAGGCACAAGAAAGGGCATAAGTACCTATGTTTTTCTTGGAAAAATTAAGCATGTTCCCCAGCACTATTATTATTTTAACTGGGCTTATTGTACGAGTTGAGGAGAACAAAAAGGGCATTTGGACTCCTTAAATAGGGATGCATGTGGAGAATGGAAACTTAATTACCTGAGAATAAGTGGAATTCTTTAAGATGTTTTATCTATAGTGATTCTATTACCTAACTTTCATTCCTTATTGATATTAAACCCTAGCTAGATGACCTGTATTAGTGAAGGACCTGAATAACAGTTGAGCCATCCTTTATTCCCTCATTTTAGTGAGGGTATAAAAGTGTCCAAGGAGCATAGAGCATGGACCCTCTTGTCTAGATGCTAATGGTGAGATTAATGTGGTTAAGCATCCTGACAAATGAACTGTAATGTAACTAGCTCATTTTATTATATGTAATATTTTTGTCATGCTTCTGATAAGTTGTAGTTTATACAAATTAAAAATATTTATTTTAAGATTTTTATTACGAGCATAGAAAAGGAAGTCAGCACATGAAAATCGCAAGGGAATAAATAGTAAGTTTATTCTGTTTTCTGGTATATTACTATAGGCTGGTATATATCACATGTAAAATTTTGGGCAAGCAGCCATCTGCTGCACTAATAGTAAACTGTTGGATTAGATTGCACATTCCTGGTATGCTCCATTATTTTAATGGATTTAATCTATTTGGAATGTTACTTATTCAGAAGAATGTAACAAACGTAATGTCTCCTGAAGTCTGGCAGTCTTCCTAAGAAATGACCACTCTGAGTATGGGTTCTGCCTAATTCTAATCACATTGACATCGAGACAGCTGACAGCCTTTAGAAATATCTAAAGGGATAATCTAGAAATGGAAGAATCTGCTGATCCTCAGGTTGTATTGTATGAAAGGACAGAATAAGGCATAATGTTTCCAGAACAGAAGTTTAATTTGATCTTGATTAGACAAAGGGTTTGAATTATGAGGCCAAATGCCAAAAAAACACCTCAGACATCTAGCTGCTATGAAAATGCATGTCTGTACCTTCACAGTCCAATTTATACTGAGAGTTTACCTTTCAAACTCTTATTGAATAGTCCACTGTACTTGGCTGTGTTTTCTTGTGTTTTCATCATTCCATCTGTTTCACCCAAAGATAAATTCTAATCTGGCATCTTCACCGTTAGGATTTTTTTCCCCTGTTTGTCCTTAGTCCTTATATTTTCCCATTTAATGCATTATTGCAAAATTTACATATTATTATTTTCACACCTTTTCCAAAGTGGTTTCGTTATCTTTTATTGTGTTCTCTCTGAACGTGCTAGTTTGCAGGTGAAATGTGCTGTCTTAATGACAACATAATCTGCCTCATCTACTCACTTACGCTTCTACAAACAATTAGGCTCAATTCAAGATTAAAAAAAAAAAAAGCAGATTAATAGTTTATTTTCACTATTTGGACATCCTGAATCAGCATTAGATTTAAAATTTAATTGTGTAGCAGAAGAACATACTAAATCAAGAAAAGACCTACTTGCTATGTGAGCTCAGGCTGCTTTAGCGCTTGAAGAGCTGGGAGAGGTTTGGAGTTCAGAGAGAACAGTAAATTTTATAAGCTGACGATTGAGACAGGAGGGACTACTGTAACCTTACGTGGTTTACTTATCATGCTGAAGACAGTGTATATTAGAACCAGAGCACAAGGGAGAGATCTGTTAGCTGATTTTAAAATGTCTGTAACAATACAGGAATAATTATCCTCACTGCTAGTTATATACTCAATTCTTCATCTAAAGCTGTCCAATATATTCACCTGATTCCTAGTTTAAAGATATTTCACCTTGACTTCTATTTATATTCTTGTCTACTTACTAAAGAGATCTTTTATCAACTTCTTGTTCTCCATTTAGATAGCTGTAGACTGTAATCAAATCACTTAATCATGTGCTTGGTAAACCAAGCAAATGAATCACCTTGAATGTGTCACTAGCCAGTATGTTTTACCGTACATTTCTGTCATGTATATTCTGGAGACATACTCAAGCCTCCAACTCATCCAAAAACTTTCTAACAGTGCCAGTGTGTCACCAAGTCTGAAATAATAAATCATTCTGAAATGGAAGTATATTAGCTTGGCCATGATGCTGCCCTGATGTGATGACATACTATTTGGTCAGCTCATAAATCAGTAGAGCCTGCAGCAATCCAGAATACCATAGCATAAACATATTCTTAGTCATTTTTACAGCTTTATAGGAGCACTACCAATTTTTTAAATGCTCCTTCAGTTAAAGAAAACAGAATACTATACATGTATACTTCTGTATCCTCATCGATATTCTATCAACACAAGATCTTTTGGCTGCACAGTTAAAGTTCACATTTAACCAACAACCCACTATGAATCCCAAGCTCTTTTAGAATTACAGCTCTTCAATATAGATTTCCCTTATGTCCGTTTTCTGTGTCATTGGCTCATGGACATCTGAATTTAAATTTGGACATATCCAAAAAGGCCAGAGTCCAGAAGGAAAGACCTTCCTTCTATTGATATTGGATCTGGCCCACAAGAGGTCAAAAACATACTCTGTGAAATGAATAGACTGTAGTGTAAGTGTATGAAATGAATGTAAATCGACTGAATTCTTTTCAGGATTACAATTTTATAACTTCCACATTATTTCTAGAAAATAGAGTGATCTTGTATTGAAAGCATTATGATGCTGCTTAATGAGGGATCACTAGAACAAATGCAGAAAGATCCATCACTTCACCTCAGGCTCTGGTCAAGTCTAGTTATGTGCAAGGAACATTTGGAGAGAGATGCTGAATACCACTGAATAGAGACAATGCTAAATTCCTGCAGGCTAGTCAGTGCACGACAGGTCATCCTATGCAGTATAGTTATCAATACTGCCTAAAGCTAACCCCAGTGTCACACCTTGGACAGTACTAGGAGCTGACTTGGTAACCTACCTAGACCATTTGGTTCAACAAGCCTTGTTGAACGTGATCTGCAAAGAAATGAACTCACCTTAAGCATCTTCATGCAAAGTCACCTTGTTTGCCCTTGGCATGCTGAGTAACTTTGGAGGTTTGGACCAGCCAGTAACACATTCTTTTGAATAACATGTCTGTTCTCACAACATACACAGAAACTACATAGGGAGGTACTTCTCCCCCTGTGGTGACAGCTCTCCTCAACAAAACACCTAAAAATATTTCAGCTGTCCTCCAGCCACCCACAGGCTAAAGATGGCATTGCCATGGATCTCCACGGCTGTTTAAGCAAGGTCCCTCAGTTAATGCCAGATCATGGTCCCACATAACCTAAATTATTCTGGGTCTGCAGAGAGCATATTCACTTTGATGTCTCTAAAGATGCCTAGGGCTCCTGGACACACATCCCCCTTTACCCATAATACAGTGGCATATCCCCAAAGAACTATTGGCTCTGCCCAAAAAACCCCCAATTTTCCTAGCAGGTTCAGTTCACGTTTCCTGCAGTGATACTCAAACCACGGACAAGGGATATTGCATCTTCCAGACATATTTTAGCTCTTAAGTCACTATAGATCTTAAACATGACCGAGTTTTGCTCCTTTCCAACCCCAATTCTGTACAGAATTGAAAATTACCATAGTTCTATGACACAGTTTAAGGATGAAAGAGGCACGTTCTCTGCAAATTCCAGTCTGAAATAGCACTTTGGCTGCTAGAGATACAGTGATTTCTGATACTTGGTCTGAAAAATTCTACCAATTCAATCCAGAAATGTCATCAAAAGAACTGTAATTATTTTTCCAGATAAGCCACACATGCTTCATAATGATTTGTAACTGCAAAAATTAGAACACATTGTCTTTTTGCTTTCAATCTACTATTTTCTTCCTTATTTATAATTTTTGTCCTTATTTAACTTTCATTTTCCAGATGATCGGAGCAATTCTCTGGGTGGCTATTAGTTCCCAGGTAAAACATTACACACTTGACATTAAACATAACATAACATTAAAATACATGCTATATTACAAACACCAGCTATAATGTTCTCTTTTTCACGTTTCTGTTTTATCATTCCCTTATTAAGAGAAATTGAGATCAAAGACATGATTGTTCACTGAAAAAAGACATAGCCACATCCTGGTTTACACTCCGAGTTAGCTGAACTATTTCTAGTACGTACTGACAAGCTAACAAAAAAGCATTAGTATGATTCTCTAGGTCTTTCTCTCACAACATATTCTGGATTCATATAAAGACTATATCGCAATAAAAACCTACTTACTTTCAATAATGTTTCTTCAACTTCTATGAAATACCACTTTGCACAGTTAATTTCTGAAAGCATAAATTAATGAATCTTCCCGCATTTATTAGTTTTACACTAAGCTTACGTTCACCAGTGACACAGAAACTGGTGAAAGTTCAGGAAATTAAGTGCTGAAGAGTAAGAATTTCTTCAGCTTTCTTTGTGTCATATATGACATGCTTGTAGCGTTCCCTTTTCAGTTTCTGGGGATGCTGGCATGGCCAAAAACTTAACTTTAAGGATAGGGTTTTAGAAAGGAAGATTTGAGATACTGTGGTGGTACTGACTGCAGCTTTTGCATCAGTGTTGAGAAGTGAATCTCCTGCTGGATAGCAAGATGTGTTGGCCTCGACGTAAGTCTAGGAGTAGATCTAGGAATAGGTCTGATTGTGCCTGAGAAATGGGGTAGAAAGCACCGATTCTCACGGTACAGAAAATGGCAGAAAAAAGCGAAGGCACAGAACCACCTCTAGAGCTTCTGGTTTAAGGCAAATCCACAAAACCAGAGCCAAGATGGAGAAAATAGATGTAGGAGAAACATACAGCAGTTTAGCATCTTCCTGTTGGCATTAGGCTGTAGAGACCTTTGAATGGGATATAGTAAATTAATAGAATGGTGAGTTGACTATATTCTCCAAGGAGCAGAATTTCTGTGATTATGCTCAAAAAAGACAACTAGTTATTGCTTAAGGAGAAATTAAGTAAGTAAAGAATATAAAATCAAGTCTTAATCCTAAAATTCCTATTCCTTAGGAAAGACTGCTGAATCTAGTTTGCATTTACAGATACTGAACAAGACTGGAAAACAGTGCAAAGAACATTGTGATAATCTCACAGGAAGGGAAAAAAAGTTGAAGTGGACTTTTTCCAGGACAAACTAGAAAAAAGAGCACTTTGAATCTGTACAGGGATTCAGAGCAGCAAAGGCAAGCCCAACAGGCATTTTTAGCTATGTTTACAGCAAGAAGTCTTTCACTGCCTTTGGGAACGGCATTGGAGTTACAGAGAAGGTACATGAGAGTTTCTTCTTGGGGTTGTGATACATCTGCCTGCGGAAACAGCACTTCCAGTTCTAAACTATCAGTATGAATTCAAAGAGCTAAGTCTGCTAAAGACAAAAATGAGAAGACTATAAATACCAGAGGGAATAAAACTTAGGAACACGGTGAAACCGAGAGCACGATAAATGACGAAACCAAGAGTGCAAGAAATGGCATTAATATACAGACATGGAGAGGTTACAACTTAAATTTCAAGGAAACTTTCCATCAGCATCTGGACACATTGTTTTAATCCAAAACATGAGGATATTTAAGGCCAGGTAGGAAAAACTTCTGCAAATGGGAACGATCTTGCATCGATGGATTACTTAATGTCTTTTTTCATCCTTAAATTCTACAACCAGAAAAAGATATACTGGTTAATATATCAAACTTTAATTCCAAACCAATGTTAAATAGAACTCAGCTAGCTATGCCAGATATTTCAACTGTAGAAAAGTCTCACCAGGAAATTCTGAACATCTGGCTGGTTGCTGATGTTCATTACTAATCAATCTTGATACAATGGAGAAATTCCAGAGGACTGGAAAAAAATTATTATTATATCAATATTTCAAATTATCAAATTGGATCATTAGGATAATTCTAAGTCAGACAGAAAATAGGGAAAAAGTGGATACAGAATGAAATGTAAATATCACTGATATATTTATAGAAAATACAGTTTGTCAAATGTATTTGATTGCTTAAATGAGTCCATAAGTTGGCAAATAATGGTAAATGTTTGGATTGATATTCTGAGGCTTTTATATGGCATTTTGATTTAGAAGTCAGAACAACATATAATCAATATGATTCTCATTAAATGGATTAAAGACTAGCCAGGAGTTAGATCTCAAAATACCTCAGCAAAAGGGAATTATCCCTGGCCAGCTGCATTTTGAGCGTACCGCTGCAAGAATCGTTTCTTTTTTTTTTAAATCTTCTCTCCACTTCAATTAGTAGTATTTGAACCACGTTTTAAACAGGGAGTGTCCTAGAGCTCTTGCAACCCAGAAGGCAAGCCTCAATGCTAACAAAACCCTGGCTGTCTGATCTAAGAGTACAGGGTGGGATAGAGGAAGAATTACTATGAGTCCAGAACCATAGCACCAAACTCTTCTGTTTGGGATTGCTTCATACTGCAGATGCCTAAATTCGGCAGATTCCACAATTTTTACTTAAGCATTTCACAAGCACCCAATATCTACTTAGACGAGTATTGGGAAAAGCCTCAATCTTGACTCCGAAGTCCCACTCTTTGCCAGTATCTTAAGAGCATTTAGTTTATTTACAGCTTTCATGGTGTGCCCAGTGCACAGCAATCAGACTTCACTCCTTCCTCTCCTTTTTGAATTAAATCTTCTCCACAGAAAGGCAGTTATCTAGGAAGAGGAGTAACCTGCCCACCCTCTTCACAGCACCAGGAACACGTGTTTGAGATGCTCTCTGTGGGGCGTGCAAGTCTAACTACCCTGAGACAGAGTAAGTAATTTAATTTGGACCTAATGCATCTTAAGTCAATACGCTATTATATCGGTGGACTGGTATTAGCTCTGTTTGATTCTTCTCTTTTGCTGTTTCAAAAGAAAGGAGGTAGTTCTGTTCAGTACAAGCTGAAAACATCAGGTCAGCAGAAAAACACCAGTTCCTGCCTTTGAACTTGCCTGCAGCTCCAAATTGAAGCATGAGCTGTATAAAGAGCAAGGTCTAATATTCACCCCTGTCCTTAAATAGCCATTTGCTCAGTCTGTTTTGTGTTGAACCCTATTCTGAGGCCCCACTTCTCCCCACGCTGGGGACTCAACATACCATATTTAGACTGTCAGGTTCTCCCATAGGGCCTGCATGCACAAATCTTTATCTTCCAATAACCATAAAGCAATAGTTGTCAAGAATAAGAAAGGACGCTGGCCCAAGTCAAGAGTAGCTGGTACACTTAAAGCTTGTGCTTAAAATCCATTTAGAATCTGTTTCTCCCCACCTTATTCCACTCCCCCTCCCCAAAAGATCTCGTCTCTGGTCAGACTCATAAGCAGCTTTTTTTCTTGACTTGTAGTACCATTGCAAGGACTCTGGCAACACAAACACTGGTTTTCCCAGACTGCTTAGGCAGAGATTAATCATTACGTAATGCTTTGTGGTAGGAGGCAATGTGTGTCTGGAAATGCAATAAATTGGCTAAAGAGAGTGCTGTAATTGTCAGGAGTATGGCAATAACTGGACACTTTGTGTATGTTACTAAATGAGAAGCAAGCCATAAAAGATCTTAAAAGTGAATTCATACAGTTATCTGATGCACTAGAAAATTACGACCAACTGGGAAGACAGGGCAAGGAGAATACTTTAATAGACAATTTGTTTGTCAAGGCTGGAAAAGAAAGAAATTTAAAAGATACCTTTGAAACCTTTTTAGCTATGTAAATTTAATGGAGAATTAAAAAGAACAGCTTAGCTGGAATAATGTAAATGAGATTTCCATGGATGAATCTGAATATAAATATTTTGATCCATATTCTCCATGCTTATAAAAATATCCTTTCAAAGTAAATGGCTTGCTAAGTAATTACATATTTTAAAGCTGAATCAAAAGTTAGATTCAGCAGACTTCAACAGACTTCTGGAGTGAAAACATCAACTTTAAACACAGGTTGTGTTTCACGCTTTTCGGTTGAAGGCTTTCCAAGTAAAAAGAAACTATTAGCTTGTGCACAAATAGTCAGAATTTATCTGCAATTCCTTTAAATTTTTGCTCTTCTGACACGAACACATTTAGAAATAGAAGGCAAAGTGGATCCTCTGCTGCAACTTGGAGGACTGTGCTCCACCAGGCAATCCAGGCCCTCCTCTTCACCGTCTTTCTGCACAGATGAGGTACGGCTGTGGTTGTAATGTCATGCCTAATCGTGGTTTGAGATCTGGAATCACGCCATGAGGAAAACACAGGTGAAATCGTTGTAGTAGAGAAGTGAAAAACAAAAACATTTCCATTCGAGCTAGTTGTTCTCCAAGACAATGTCTTCTTCCTGGATTGAAAAGAAGGTTTTGAGAAGACTTAAAGTGTGTTCAATTACATTTTCACTCTTATTATGAGTAAGAATGGTCATTTCTGTATTCTAAGAGGAGCTGTATGAACTTGGTGATAGTATCCTGTAAGAGAGGATAGGTGATGATTTATGGCAAGAAACAGGTTTTAGAGAATTTGTCCCTTTCACTACACAAATGCCATTGTAACTAATTCCATCAAATTTATTTAGATAAGCTATTAGCTACTTTGTCATGTCTTGAAGTGCTAATCTAGACAGAAGATGTTTTAAAAAAAAATGATACGGTGAATTTCAGCCTTCATCGCCTACTATTTTCTTAATTATATCTACTGCCAATCATTATTACCTGGCAATTATTATAACTCGGTAAGTAGAAAGACATGAAACAGGTCTGGATAATGCCTTTATATATTAGTTCCCATTCCATGTATGACTAGTTACAGGAAGTAAATGTGGTTGTGGAAGACACAGATGAATGGATAACAACATCTGGAGCTGGTAAGGTCAACCAGGCAAAAAACCCCATGAAGAACACACAACAAAGACAGACTTCATCAAATCTAACTTTGGCCATTTAGGTGTTGCGCATCTATTCCAAGGGAATTATCCTATCTTGGCTCCTTCTATTTTTTGGAGAAAGAGTATCCCAGATAAGTAAACCAAGTCACCCTCTACACAAGGTTACGTCTTTCTATGGAGTGTGGAGGTAGCCCTGGCAGTTAGCTAACAGGGAACACCCGATTTTTAGGTTGATAATCATACGTAAGGTAAATTAACCCTTTTTTACAGGCATCAAAAGACAAATCCGTAATGATTTAGGGCTGACAGAATATTTCCTCAGGACAGAATGCAGTGCTACATGCTGACCCTCAAGCTAGTTCTGAATAAAATCTGCTGTTTCTGGTGCTGATCCAAGTGCTGAAATTTGAAAGCTGGTTGTGTAAATCACCTGTATGTAATAAATTTAGCAGCAAATGACTATTAATTGAGAAATGAATAATACTTATGTACCGCAATGGTATCAAATGCATACACTCCTCAGATAAGAAGATACTGTGCTATCTTTTTTGTTACTTTATATAATAATGAGCTCTTCTATATAGAAGATATTATGCTAGAATGTGTTATGCCCAGAGTGCATTATATTGGATATCTTTAAAATAGCTGTTTCATCAGAACTGTGGATATTTTATATCATTCTGTCCATTCCTGATTTATTGCCATCACTTATATGTTATACATTTCTAGATTTATGAAAAGAAACAGTAGAAGGAATCACTCTTACCTAGAGAAAAAGGAATAAATGCCTCTTTCTTGACAAACTGCCCACTGCTGTCCAAAAATCTCTCAGGAAAAAAGACTTCTGGGTTGCTCCAGTATTTCTCATCGAAATGAACGGAGTAGAGGTTTGTAATGACTGTAGTGCCTTCAGGAATAGAGTAACCACGCACAACAGTATCTTTGGACGTTGCGTGGAAAATACCTAGTGGAACTATATTACAGAATCTTAGAACTTCATGTAGAACAGCCTCAGTGTACGGCATTTTGAATTTCTCTTCTAAGGCAGGCATTTTGTTTGGGCCAATGACTAAATCGATTTCTTTTTGAACTTGCCCTGTCAGGAACAGGAAGAAGAGATGATGTTTATTGTGTAATATCCTTTACTTTTTAGTTTAAGCTATAAAATAGATACTTTTACGAGGATACTGAAACACAAAAAATCTTATATAAAATATAGTACCTTATAAAGCTTTTAAATTTAGACTCTGTATTCTTTATCCTTCTAGTAGGAATTATTACTAGCATATATAACAGTTATCTTCATTTCAAAAGTAATTATTCTCAGTAAAATCGTGTTTTAACACACTTTTCTTTGCTTGTGTATATTTTTATTTCTGGAGCTCTCCAAAACTAAAGAAACAAGCAAAAGACTGCAAAGATAAAGTACATTAAATTGAGTGAACACAGATAACACTGAAATTAGCCACTTGAACTTTCCCTTGTCTAATTCTGCTACGATTCTTTAGAATTGTCACAGTGTAAAATCATTCACTCTCAAACTGAAAATACCTGATACAATACAGTGCAAGTTAAGAGGGACAGGAGTCTAAATTTAACTGAAAAGGAAAAAATTCAGACACTGTGGTTTTTAGGCTATTTTAAAAATTAAGTTCACAGGTTATTTAAATAATCTCAAAGGCATTCAAATTGCCCCATCTTTTTCCTGACACCCTTTCTTTGTTGAAACTGTCAAACAGCTCCTAACTAAAACAAAGCTGGACTTTTAGAATCCATGTGGAACAAGAATGAAAGTCTGAGCAACGGCAGAAAAATTCTACCAGAATCACCAGGTTTCTCAACCTGAAGTGATAATGTTTCACATTAAAATACAGAGACGAAAAGTAGCTTTGTGAAAGTATGTTCTGTGATGTAGTGGTGTATCGGTTTATATTGTAATACTTGGACAGAGAAAGTCTAAATAAATTAAAGGTAATGGTAATTTTTATTTTTATCCAAAGGAACTGATTTTGAATCCAAATTCAGGAACTCATACCGCAGGATCTGAGATCAGCAGATTATTTTAGGTGAGTGGATCTCTACAAAATCGGCCAATGCGTAGGAGACAGAAAACTACAAAGTTTTCTTGATGCTTCTTGAGAAACAGTATCTTGGTGAGATCTTAATAGATCTTAATAGAATAAGGATGTTCTTGTTTTAAGATATTAATATTGTTTGTGAGCCAGGACAGACTGATCAGAAACTTTCATTTAAATGGACCTGTTTGCATTTGGGCTTTTTATATAACATAAAGCATAAATATATCCTCTTGATGGACAATGTATATATGCATGCTAAAACTTAATTACCTATAAAATCAGATTCTAATTTTTTCATTTTATGAAATGTTCTCCTTTTGTGGCAGATTTTCTTATACTGTTTAAAGCATACAGATGAATCACTGGAACTCAGAAGCGTAAAAGCAACATTTTTTTTTTTAAACCTATTTGTCTGAAATGGTCTGAAATGTGCTGACTGGTTAAAAATAGCAATTGCAGTTTTAAGCTTCCACAAAAAAAATATTATTGGCTGCACTTAGTGAGCTGAAGCTACATATTTCTCTTAAGTATGTCCCTCGAAGTTGTTACAATTAACAGCTCAAATCCTGTAAGATCTTGCTTTTAATCCTAGACTAGAAGAAAGTTTTCCTATTTTTTATCTTTAATCAGTTTCCTCATGTTCAATTAATTAATCAGCTAACTAAAATACTTGAGTAAGTGAAAATAAGAAAATATGTAAGAGGTTATGGCTCTCAGGAGATATTTGAGTGAACTTTGGTCCTACTTGCTTAGCCAGATATTTTAACTAGCTCAGCGAACATGGGACTTAAAATAATGATAGCAGCTGCAACAAAAGAGCTTCGGCATCAACTTTTTTATTTAATCACCTGAATGATTTTCACTGTTTATAGCATGTCAGGTCTTAACATACATTATCATATTTTGATTTTCATTTTTTTCACGTAAAGATGTATTTTCCTTAAACATAGATAGAAAATTTGATATCTAATTTTAAAATAATAATTGCTTTTTGTCCAGCCAATTTAAATTAAAAATTATTCTAGCTGAGAAAATCAAAAGGTACAGAGTCATGCACCTGCTACCATAAGAAGCAAATATAATCTTTCATACATAAAGACATCCGGTTCCTGTGCAGAACTTCAGATCTCAAGAGCCTTATAGCTATGAGCAGTATTGTTAATGCCACTCTGAAATTACAATGATGATGATGATGGTCACATTGATGTTAGAGCAATATTCTTCAGTCAAAGTATCAACAGTAACTTTCCAAGTTATCTAGGTGGCTCTTTCTGCAAGTACTGAAAGTCCCTAGTTGAACTATGCACTGCTAAGGTTTTGCTAGCAAAGTAGAGGCAGCGAAACAAGAAACATGACTGTTTGCTTCTAAAATGCAAACTTCTACACAAAATGTCTGGGCTAACATTCATACACCTCTTGCTGTCTTACTTCAGAATGACTGTAATACATCTTATTACTTTTAAATGCTTTTTTTGTTCTTCCAGAAGAACAACAATAAAATAAAAATATGTGTCTATAATATGTAAATCTATTGTGAATTGAGGCACTTCAGGATAAAAAGAAATTGTACCTAAACTGTGAACCACAACCTGATTTACTTTTTTGATGATGTTTTCACATTTTAGAGTTAGTTTTTTAATTTCATATTTAATTGCATTTGCTTATTAACGATATAGATTAACACATCTACCAACCAATATAATGCATCAGAACACTACATGTAAATATATTAGAAATACTTTGTTAAAAATATTAAAGCTTCATAAAAGTGTACAAAATAATATGCTAACATTTTATCATCATACTTGACTTTTGATATCCTCTTTATCTGCGTATAAAATAAGCTTTTCGCATCTGTCCATAGTATATTGGGTAAATGATATAATAGAATAATATATACAAACCTTCTTTTTTGGTTACAACTACACACCACTACTGCACCACTTTCAAAAAGCATTTTAAATCTGCAACAGGAAAGTGCGCCAGTTCCTCAAAACGTCAAAGTTCTTACCTTGAATGTTTGGATAAAGAGCCATAAATAACACTGCCCATCTTAAAACGTTTGTTGTGGTTTCTGTCCCAGCTATGATGAGTTCTCCAACAGAGAAAATTAAGTTTTCTCTTGAATATGTAGACTCCGGATCATTTTCATTGCAATCCATCTCATCTAGGTATGCATCTACAAAATGCCGAGGTGACTGAGGCTTCCTATTTTCAGAGACACGTTCAATGAGCTCATGAAGAAAGTCATAGACTTCAGCTGCATTTTTGAACAGCTGCTGGTGTTTCCCAAATGGCAAGATACCAATCCAAGGAAAAGCATTATATAAAAATACAGAAGCACTAGCAGCTAATTCAATATTTTCACTAAAAATCTCAATCATGTGCTGAAATTCAGTATCTTCGTATGTAAAACGTTCTCCAAAAATAATCAAATTAGTAATGTTTGAAACAGCATTTGTTATCAAGTGCTTAAGATCAAAGGGTCTGCCTTTGTATGTATCAATGGCATCAAGAAAAAACATAGATTCTTCTGAAATTTTGTGTTCAAAGGACTTTTGACCATATCCAAAAATTCGAAAGGTATTTACAGCTAATTTGCGATGTTCTGTCCATCCTCTGCCATATTTACTGTTCAGTAAGCCTGAAAAAATATTTTGACACAGTATTTTATGCAACGCTCTATTTTTCCCCCATAAGATATTAATAATAATAATAAAAAAAGATAATAAAACTAGTTAACAAGACAAAAAATGAGACAAAAATTTACACACATCTTGCTAGAGAACATAGTCCGAGAGTGACAATCCTTTCCAAATAATATCATTAAAGAAGAATAAGGTATTTTACAAAAGGAGATAAAGAAGTAGAGCAAATGGCTAAAGCAAATGTTTCCTGTGCTCACAAATCCATCTGTCGGACAAAACTGACATTTTTATATAAAAGATATAAAAGCACTTACCTCCCATGTTTGTCAGCTTCTTAAACAAGGGCAGAGACGGTCTGTCTGCAAAAATTTCACTTTGATGAACAAGGCATTCTTTTACTGCATCATAGCCGTTCAGTACTATAGCAGATATACCTCCAAGATCAAGACTGAAGATCTTTTTTTAGGGGAAAAATAACAAAAATAATAAAAATTGTAAAATGCCATTAAAACAAAATGTTAAGAACAAATTATGAAAGCAAGTAAATACCAGTCATGAAAAAGTGAAACAACACTAAACATCAATGCAAAATACAGACTTGAGTTGGGGATACAGGTAACCAGAGGTGATACAACTGTGGCATTCCACAGTAGAGTCCGTTGTGAGCTCATTTATTCTGTCAAAAGATCGAGTAACCAGCCCATGCTACATCTTGTGCTTTTCTGCGCACCTAAAGTGACCAGCCCTCCAAAGTAAGGACTGGGGATGCTTTCATGTAGTCATTAAAAAAACGTGAATTTGGTTTAACAATGTGTATTTGTCAGAAAAAATGTACTGTCCCTTAGCATTAGTAGATATTAGTATAAGGAGGTATAAGTATATACTTATAACTAGATATCATTCGATATAATTTTTATATAAGAACTAAAGTACATATATTGTCTACTTTCCTAAGTTGCTGAGACACTTTCCACAGGAGGGAGGAATGCTTTACTACCGTATCTGCTCCTCCTCCCTGCCTTAGTTAAGGTAAATTCCAGTAGCTTGATTTGGTTAAGGGCACTATGACTGAAGGTACAAGTTCGTATCACAAAAACTTCTAACACGTCAGTTTGTAATGGCGACAACGAAGTGGCATCAGTTGTGAAAACCACCAAGCTGCACCCAGTCCTTTCCACCTCTGAAACTGGACACCAGCTTACTTTGTACAGGCTCCCAAAGAACCTTCGGATAATCGAAGTGACAGCCAACAAACGACAGCATAGCGCAGATAGCCCCATCTCCTGAAGTGCTGGCCACTTCTGGAAAGTGCCAGCAGGTGCTTTGCAGGAAGACGCGATACATCCTGCAGGAGGCCCATACAGGATTAACAAAATTAAAATTGTAGCCTAAGTTTTAAAAATGGAAACTGAGGCTAAACTAAAGATTGAAATCCTAGATCCCTTTCCACACTTGCCTTAGCATTATAAATTTGTATTTTTACCTACACAAATCTCCACTTTTTCCTTCATCTCAGAGTTGCTGACCTCCGCAATATGAAATAACATTAGCCTACTTCTGTGACATTCTGTGACAACTGGGTTGTCACCAAAAGGGTTGTACCTGGAGGTATTTAAAAGACGCGTAGATGTGGCACTTAGAGACACCGTTTAGCGGTGGACTTGGCATTGTTAGGTTAACAGTTGGACTCCGATGATCTTAAGGGTCTTTTCCAACCAAAATGATTCTATGACTATTTTATTTGGCAAACCTGGTATTTTCACTGTTACAATGGTTCCTCTTCTTTATTTGACAAGAAAACACTCACGATGTATTTCTGCAAGCCATCTATGACTTTTGTATACTTTGAACATAGCTTATTTGTCTTTCTTCCTATGTCATACTTTAAAAAAATTCCTTTCACTGTATTTTTCCAGAGCTCCCCAAATCCTGATCTGCTGTCTTCAAGTTCTTCAAATTCTGCAGGACCCTTTCTGACAGCAGGTGACCAGAACTACATACAGCACTCCAGGCAAGTGGAAAGCTTAGTTTATTTGATGACATGTTTTCCTTCTCATTTCCAGTCCATTTGTCCTAGCGTTTCCCTTGAAACACAATTACTTTTTTCTATTGCCAAAACAAACGAAACAAAAGCCAATCCTATCCTTTTGTTTCTGATGTTTAACACGCTTTTAATGCCCACGCTTCGCATCGCTTCTCAGTCATGACAAGAGTGTGGCTGTTTCTGCTGTAGCTTTCATAAATGATGCGGACAAAAGCTTTTGACCGACGTCAGTTCTAGCACCGGTTTTATTCGCTTGTTAGGGGTGGCATGTTTAAACGCTTCTAGTGGTTTGAAGGATGTGATTTTCTAGATGAGCTGTTGTTTGCAGGACACAAAGCTCAGTCCTTCACGGACCTCCAGTGATAATCCTGCCAAGAAAAACGCCGCAGGCGCGTTAAATGGGCTGGAGATGTACAGGCACGCCAAATGGCTGGCCGGGGCACTGCCACCAAAACGGGCCTGCGCTTGTGTTTAGTATGTTAATGTACATGTATGTTTATGTACGCGTACACATACGCACCCACAAATGCTGACACCTGCCTGTCTTTCCCTCCTAGATCTAGTTTGGGCTTAGTCTTTATGAAGCTTGTAAGAATAGATGAGTTGTCTGAAACTAGTCGATGACAAGAAACACCCGATATAAGAGTATGAATAAAAGAAAAAAAAAAATCTGTTCTTACACAGTTGTACTAATTGACTGTAAGTAAATGTTCCAAATACCCGCTGGGGAGGTACTTTGAAGCAACACGTTTTTCACTGCTGCCTTATCCCAGCGCCTGCTATTTGGGTGTTGCAATTGTGTTCACTGCAAGCCCTTCTGGCATAGCCGAGCCTTGCGGATAACGAAAGGAGCGAGTTACCTCCAGTTGCAGCAGGACAGCGCTTTGGAGATTGTACCAAAAAAAACCCCAAACAAAAAACAAACAGAAAAACCCCCAAACAAATCCCCAAAGCGAAAGCAGGCGGCTCCTCTCCGCCTCTGCCGGCCTAGAGAGGGAGCCACGGCGTAAGAGAGCCGAAAAGCCCCTTCTCCTTTGCCGCCGCTCCCGCGGGAAGGGCTCACCGGTTTTGCCAAAAAGCCCCTCTTCAGCCCCAAAGCCTCGTGCTCCGCCCGCCCGCCGCGACCGACGGGGTACCGGGCCCTTTGCCCCGCTCCCGTTATCCGGCGGGGGAGCTCCGCCCCCGCCGCCGCTGCCTCCTCCCTGCCGGGGGCGGCCGCCCGCGGGCTGCGGCTCCTTCCCCGCGGGGGCGCGGGCACCGGGAGCCGCGGCG
>VZSF01007184.1:158982-287409 GCA_013398295.1 Chionis minor
CCGCTCCGCACCGCCGGTAAGCACCGCACCGCCCCCGCGGGGCCGGCCCACCGCGCCCTCCCCGAGTCCCGTTTCTCTCCCAGGGCCCGGCGCGGGGGGGGGGTCGCAAAGCCACCTCCGCTCACGTGTCGGTGCTCGTGTACGCGCGGGCACACGCGTGTGCAAGGGAGCGCGCCCGGGGGGACGGGGGGAAGTTGCGCCTCTCTTCCTCGCCCGCGCAGGACGGCGCTCCACACAACGCCCTTCCCGGTGCTGGGGGACCCGCAGGGGAAGCGGGGCGCCCTTTGGAAGGTCTTTTTCCCGTCCTTCCGCTGAGCCCCGTCGGGAACTGGGAGCTGGCAAAAATGCAGCTGGTGCGGTGGTTAATGATGAGCTCGCTCGAGGCTGACACCCCAACGCGATGAGAAAAAGGGGTGCAGCTCGGAGCAGGTATCTTCACTTCGTATGGAATTACTTATTTTTTACAGGTTTTGTTCTTGTGGCTAATTTCCAACTTATCCATTTTTTTTTTGCCTGGTTTCAGAGTAGAAATATCTACTGAAATTAAACTACTTGGTTCTTAGCGTGTAATCTGAACTGGGATATTAGTGTGCGAGCTGCCAAGAAGCAAGTAGTTTCGGGTAAAGTGCTAACGGTGGCACTTCATTCTTAAAAATATTAAGCACTAAACATATGTTTTGTTTTTTGTTTTTCCCTTATGACTTGTGTCCTGTAACTGTGCCTGCCCATGGTGGACACACTGAATGTGACATTGTGTGCCGTAGTTAGAGGAGTGCATTTTCTGCCAGTTTGAGGGGAAAGTCTGCATTAAGTTGAATGCAGAGAGCTGTACAGAACTGCAGCTCTAAAAAGCTGTGTTTTTATCCCCTGTAATAATGCAAAGTTATTTTAAAATTCTGAGAAAACCGGGGTAGAATGGCAATAATTGAAAGAAATGGAAAGGCAATCAAGTAAAAAAAAAAAAAACCAAACAAAACACCCCCAAAAAAGCAAGCTGTTGGTATTTGTGTTACTTGTGGCTAGGAAAACGGTGACCTCTTTAGTGGATCTTACGGGACTGAGAGGGTTGGAAAACAGCCATTGCTTGATGTACCTCTTTGTTGTAGAGAGGAAATCATGGTCATGCTGAAGATTTCATCTTTCCTTGCTGTTTATGCCTTGGTTGTGTGCCAGATGGATAGCTTCCAGGCAGCCCCAGTCAGGTAAGAAGCTGGTCCTGTTGCTGACCGCTATATCTGAACGGTACAAAGATCCTTAGGTTCTTCAGGGGTCTAGGAGGGAAATAGTCGACTACAGCGAAGAAAGCTGGCTTTTTTGATGCATCTTTGACCCTGTGGCTTCTTAATTACATGTATAAAAGGCTTAACGCTGTGCGTGAGGGTGGTTTACCTATTCGCGCCGGTAGAAGACACTGGCAATGACACGCAGGAATGTGTGACAAGCCCCTCTCTGCTGCCCGCCACTGGCTGCAGCAGTCCCGGTTGTTATTCATCCCGTTTTGCTTGCCTCCGCATAGACCTGGCTTGGAGTCTGTAGCAGACCGAGTGACGCTCAGCGATTACGAAGCCCGGCGGTTATTAAATGCGCTGGTGAAAGAGTTCATACAGATGACAGCGGAAGAGCTGGAGCAAGCCTCCGAGGGGAACAGGTAAGGACTGCAGTCCTGGGGCAGGAGAAGGGCAATGGTGGCGGGGGGAATGTTATGTCTTTGATATTTAGCAAAAGCCATCTCAGCAGACCCTCTGCAGGTCAAGATATATTTCTTCTTTTTCTTTTCTTGGGGTTATGGTAAACTGTGGTCACCTGACTGGTAAAGGATGCTACTGCAGAGACATCCTAATGTTAATACCGGGAGAATGGCTTCCACCTAGTTAACCTGCTTCTGTCTGTCTCTTACAACTGAAAGTGGAGGGTGATTTGAGCTTGAATGAGGGGGTTGTGTTAAAATATGGCAGCGAAAGGTATGTCTTCCTAGTGGGAATCTTAGGGGCCATCTAGTCACTCTTGGATTCTCTGTCGTGAAAGTGCATGCTGTTGTAAGGCATGGGAAGTCCCTGGCAGGGGGGACGTGTTCCTCCTAATGCACGCAGCACCACTCTCCCTCTGTTGACCCAAGGCATGCAAGAGCATTTGCGTTATCCTAACGGGATTTGTATTGCATTTGTAAGCATGGTGGTGATGTATGAGAGACTGAACAGCATGCTGAACACATGGGAAGTTAAACTTCCTGATCTCTGACTATGAGCATCCAAATGGGTGATGAACTTGCTTTCCCACAAAGTTGAATTCATTGAAAAATAGCGTGTTCCTTCTGACTGCGTTTGTGTGAACTTTCCTTGCATGGAATGTGATGTGGAGGGTTTGTTTGTTTGGTTTTTTTATTATTAAGTTTCCTAACTGTAGATTATTTATTTAGGGAAGAAATGCATGAAGGTGCATGTTTGAGATTACTCTTCCTTTGGGCATGTTTTTTTTCCCCCCCTGCAGCCTGGATAGACCTATTTCCAAACGCTGTGCCAGTCTGAGTACTTGTGTGCTGGGCAAACTGTCTCAAGAATTGCACAAATTGCAAACTTACCCTCGCACTGACGTCGGGGCTGGAACTCCTGGCAAGAAACGAAATGTGCTGAGTGACCTGGAACACGAACGCTATGCAAACTATGGGGAAACCCTAGAAAACAACTAGATGTGCTTATTTCTCCCCTTCTCCCTTTTTTTAACCTGATGCATGTGGATCTAACTTTGATTGCTAACTTTGCAATGTTCTTTTGATTCTGTTTTCGACAGAGAATGTTTGAGATGGACCCAATGTTAGGAAGACAGAGAACATAACATGCATACCAAGCTAGGGGGAAAAAATAAATAAATAAAAATGAACAGCACCACCTCGACATTTCAAATGATTTTCATAGACCTTGATTAAAAAAATTATCTAAACAAGGCTCTTCATTTCTGGCTGCTAAATGTACAAGTAGACTCTTCTTTTGTGCTTGCCCATGCACTTGTTCAATAAACCTATTTTTCTATAAGGATTAGATCCGCTTGGTTTAATAACTTGTTTTGGAATGTGAGGTGCCTAGACAAGGCTAGAAAAATTTGACAAGTTTGTCTTAATATTCCAGAGAGGCAATGCCAGTATTTCTAGGAAAGTTGAAAGGGAACTTAGAAATTAAAGTAATACACGTGCATTCATATGTACTGATGTCATCGGGCATGCATGCAATCCTGTTAGTAAGGATCCTAAGAAGCAAAGGAATCAGGAAAGGCTCATACAGTTCTGTTCAAACTAGCAATGTAGTCCTGTTTAAAACTGGGTACTGAATACTTCCAGGTAAGAATTTCATGTTCTTTTCTTTCTCCCTTCTTACTTTCCAGTAGGTTTGAATACTTCTATATTTAAAACTCTGGTATCTTTAAAATATTTGTATTAATTCAAGACAATATAATGTAGGTGAATTGTAAATTGAGACAAACCCAGATTTCTTTACAGCTCTTCCATTGCAGCACTGCATCAGAGGCCTCTTCCAAAGAATTGGCATTAATGGTATGAACAGTATTCATTAACATTAATAAACAGTCTTGTAATGCTTATCTGAGAAAACCTGTCCTACGGCAAGGAAGTCATTGCTTTGGTAGAAAATTCTTCAAGTAAGGACTGCGTTAACGTGTGCGCCTCTGTGTCCCGAGCCAGCAAAATTATTAGCCGTAGGCTGAACTCTCCGCACAGAACTAATCCTCTTGAAGTCTGTGAACTACTCCTGTGGTGAAGTGCTGCGAAGGTGAAGACAGAGGTCTAACTCCAGGAAAGAGGGGTTCCCCACATTCCCATTAAATACACGGAAGCAGTATGCTTGCGTGGTTCAGCTCTGAAAGCAAGGGGTCAGCTGCTGTGCAGGTACAGCCTGACCGGAGTCACTGGGAAAGCTCCTGTTGTTGTCAGGGATGCTAGGATTTCACGTGTTTTCTGGGCATTATGGAGTGTAGGTGTTGAAGTGAGAAGTCAAAGATCAGTGTCTGCTACTGTCCTTCAGCGGCGCAACAAACAGAACCTAATCCAGTTTTTGGAGCAAATAGAGGCTGGTTAAATGCTCCAGACGTGGGCCTCCTCTGCATCTCTCTGTTGGTCACAATGAGTCGCTGGAGGCAGGCAGTGGCTCGGGTGTTGCTGAAAATCTGGCTTGGCTTAGCCTTCAGTCCAGTTGCCCAAGAAAGGATGGGCTTAGCCATCTCTGTAAGCTGAGGCTGACGCTTAAAAAACCCCCCAGACTTGTATTTTTAGAGCTTGTAAGCTGTGCATGCAAAAGTTGCAAATGCCTGCTGCACAGCAACCCTACTTCTATACAAGACTTTCCTAGCTGTAGCGTCCCCTACTGACATTTCATTGTATGCAGGGTAGATAATTCAGGGACTAACTCTCTATTTTCATTTTGAAAAGCAGTGTAACAGCACAGAAGAGGGCATGCAACACAGCCACCTGCGTGACCCACCGTCTGGCAGACTTCCTGAGCAGGTCAGGAGGAGTGGGCAAGAACAACTTCGTACCAACCAACGTGGGATCCAAGGCCTTCGGCAGGCGAAGAAGAAGCATTCCAATATGAAAACAGCTGAATGATAATGTGAATATGGTAAATACAGTGCAATAAACCTAACCTGCAATGCAGGCAACCTGTGGCATCATCAGAATTTTAGTTTTGCTGGATGAATGACAGACCTACCGTGATAATCTCTGAGGAAGCAGAGCAAGTAACGGTGTAAAGAAGGTGTTACAAACCTAACACTAGCATGTTTTAGACTGAAGAGGAGGTTTTGTAGATGTTCTGCTTAGATAATGAGCTTCACAGAGCATTAACTAAACGCAGCAGTTCGGTGTGGTATTACTTGCTTATTTTATCAGTAATGCTTCATTATCAACCTGTCAGTAACTCTGAGTTTGTTTCTTGCAGATTGCCATGAAACTGAAAGTCCAGCGTTAATTTCTAATGAAAGCAACTCTTCTCCATAAATCAAGACAGCCAAAAAGAAGATTAATTTTGCATCCTAATACTGAAAATGTTTTATTTAATACAAATGGAAACACTTCTGTTATGTATAGTACAAGAGAATCTAGTTATTAAAGTTAAATTATTGTATATTCTTTTTATATGCAACTCTATTTCAAATAAAATGTGACAGCATCTATTATTTATTTATCTTCCAGCTTATGTGATCCATCCTACTTATCCTGGCACTACTGCCAAAACTCGGGGATTATACTAAACTGCTGCCTGGCAAGGCATATGTGTATTATATGGTGTGCTGTGCCTTGATGTAAAACACTTAACTAACCTGATTGTACAGTATGTTTAAAAGAAAACCAACAAACACTTCAATATTGTATCATTTGTGAATTTACGCAAGATTAAAAAAAGTATTTTAGATACACTTGGATTGAGAAACTGATTTTTCATTTGGACACACGGAAACATTTGGCACTAACCCAGCATCCTTGCAGACCAGCTGGCCCATTGATCTGCTACAGCCTTATTGACTGTAAATACTAGGATTTGAGTCAAAAGTTCAGAACAGAAAGAATAGCTGCCTTTCATATATGCATTCATAAAGCAGTAGCTCGAAAAGGCACCACTTAGTGAGACTACTGCTAGAAAAGCAAAAAGAAGCCACAGTTACATTTAATAAAACCATAGAGGCAAACTTTATCATGTGTGGGTTAAGACTAAATGTTTTTATACAGGTGTAGTTCAGATGAAATGGTCTAACATGCTTTGTAGATTTCTAAGGTCAAAAAAGTGAATTAGAAAGGGATAGAAAAAGGAGCTACGGCCATGTACGTTTCTTTTAAGCAATCCTGAAACAGTCTATTTAGGGATCAGGGATAAATAATTAGAGTGAGTGGAGAAGAGGGTAGCTGGAAGCAATCCATGGACTTCTAAGTGGTGCTGCCAACTTCCTCCTCAAAGCTGCTGCTGTGTCAGTTTAGTAGCTGAGTCAGATATTTGTTTAGATTTGTTTTGTGCTCTGCAGCTGGAGTCTAAAACCTGCTTCATCAGTTCAGATGAAGATCACCCTCGCTGTGCGATGTAGAGGTTAAGGCTCTCATGATATCTCTGTCTGTCTCTGCTGCAGGGGTAATAGCAAAAAGAGAAGCGTGGTCGTCCAGATGTAGACATAGCCAGTAAGGCTGCCCAGAGATGACGCTTCCATACCATGCTCATTCGTGGCTGTGCTTTTACTCCTTGGGGAACGTTTCAGCCCTGGTAAGTCAGTGTACAAAGCAGACCCTGTAGAAGGTGTAAATCAGCTTAGAGCGAAAAGTCCCAGTGCCTAAATGGGCACAGGAGGGATGTTCAGACTTGGTTTCCAAATCTATTGCCCAGAGATAGTCTAGTGATTTTTTTTCCATTTTCTTCTGAAGTATCTGAGATTGGCCCCAACTGGGTTTACTACACCTGCATGGTCAACCACTGTCCCATGTTTGGATAAGGATCTGGTCAGGTTAGACCCAGCTGCTGGTTTTGGAGCCCTGAAGCATTCTTCATCAGGTTTTGGGTATTTTTGCCCATTTTCCTTTGCACAAAGTGGGGGTTGTAGGTCGAGATCACCTGGCTACCTCAGTAACATCTTTCCCTGTCATTGCAGAGCCTCTGGGTACAGGTGGTAGGTTGTCTCTTTTGTTCCCTACTGCAGCACCCAACAGCTTAATCTTCTCCAAGGTACAATGCCTAAGCACAGTTAGTGGGATGAATACATGTAATTTAATGATTTATATTCATTAAGAAGCCAGGCAATGTTCACAGGCTTCTTCTGGCTTTAAAGTCTAAATGCTCAGGAAGTTTATTTTTTCCATTTACAGCCATTCTCTGCCGAGAGACACCTGAGGCTGCTTCATGTAATTGTATGACAGCCGTAGTGCCCATCTCTTCTAAAAACTATTAGTCCTTCCTTTTGGTTTAACAAAGTTAAGTGTTTTTTCTGTCAGCCGAAGGGATTTCCTCCGACTAATATTTTACGCCAAATCACAAACCTAACATATAAAACAGGTTCTAGTAATGTTGGTGCTGGATTTTACATTGTCCTGGTTGGAGGAAGGTTGGATGAAACTTTTGATATGTGCTTTTTTGTTTTGTTTGTCGGGTTTTTTTTCCTTAGGGAGAAATAGTTACTTTCATCTCTCAAGATCTATTCTGGTTGTATCTTCTGTCCCTTTTCTCATTAAGAGCTCTGTCTGCATAACAATGTAATACACTTGCCAGATAAATATGCCTGTAAAGGACAGAGGGCCACAGCACTATGAAAGCCAGAGTGAATAGGAAAACAGGCGAGGACTCCTGCATCCTTTTCTGTGATGTGGATAGAAACCCTTCACCACAAAACACAGTTGCTCGGAGCTTTAGGAGAAGCAGATTATTATTGAAACAAGACAAAACAAGAGGTGTGAACACTAATAATTTTTTTTTTAATTTAGGGCAGTGAATGTGATAGAAGGAATTGCAGAGCCACTAGAAGCTTGTCAGTTGCTTTGACTGACTTTTTGTGAGGAAGTGGAAGAAATTGCTTCCATTTTTTAAAAGTGCTGTTCTTGATAATACTACCCAAAGTCGTCAGCTCTTAAATAAATCCCAAACTTCTACCCCAGGAGAAAATCTATTTTGGAATTAGCATTTAATAAGGGAAACTGTGTTTTCTAATGTAATTACCTTTCCATTTTAATTACATTGCTGTCCTAAGCATGCTGAAAGCTGGTGGCAAATGTGATGTTGGTGCAGTATGTGTGAGTAGCATCAAACCCAAGTTATTTAGTATTCAGTCAGCCAAGACAATACAGATCAGTCATGAATGACTGTATTCTTGTTTATTAGGCAGTATCATCATGGCTACAGTTTGGTTCTGATATTTTTAGATGTTTTTCAGTATGTGTTTTCTTAAACAATTAATTTGTTTTTGTTTTTTTTTAAGGTGTGTGCAAGTGAAGGCTTTGGGAGCGTACTTTGCATGTAGAGGCAAAAGGGGAAGAAATTTCTGAGAAAGAAATATCTGAGGATAATATATTGTAGACTGGCTTTATGTCATCATAGAGTTTTGGGGCTTGAATTTTGCAGATTATTTTCTAGCGGGTTGCTCTTCCAGTACAAATGTGGACAGAAGCACCCTGTGACTCCAGGAAAGGTTATGAATTTTGCCCACTCCTCTACTCTGAGCTGATGGGAAGTAAAAAAGCACCATCTTGTGGCCAAGAAAAAAGCACAGTGAGGGCATACAGGGATCCCTCTCAGATAAGGTATTTACCCACCTGCTCCTGCTTTTGTCTTGCTGGTGAGCGCAGCTTCCAGCTGGACACGGGGTGGGTGAGAAGGGGCAGCCACTCGGGCTGACGCCATGAGGCAAACTCACCTGCCTGCCTGCTGGAGTGAGCTGTGGGGATGGGGGCACGCAGGAGGCTGTTGTGGGCTCCTCAGGGTGTCATGGGCCCCCAGAGCCACTGTGCAGGGACAGCATCACACAGGGTGTGAGGCAGGCGTGGACCAGCTGGTGCGCTACCAGGTGATGGGTAATAGAGGAGCTGATGTCAAACTATGTCCCCATGGACCTTTGCAGCTGCCAAAACAGAGCCGTGGGAGCTGTTCAGCTGTGCACTTTATGCCAAGGGGCAGATGGCCTCCTGCTCCTGGATCGGACTGAGTTTTTGGTTCAGGATCATGTGCCAGGACATCACTGCATGTACTGGTAGAGCATCATTTTGAAGTAACCCGAGTGGACTTTCACTGTGGCCCTCTCTGGATGTTTAGATCCCATTTTTGTCCTTCTGTTAGTGGAGTTCAATTCATCTTCCTGAAAGCTTCCATCAGCTGCAGTGTGGGAAAGGAGCAGAGCTAATGCTATTGCTTCTGACACTGAACACTGCCAAAAGCAACTTACAGCAGGCAGTAGTAAATTTTGGTATCGGTTATCTAATCCAGGATTGTCATGTCTAATTAGCAGATTGAACGTCTGTACAAGGTGAAGAGTTTAAAGCATGCTGGAGAATTTGGATCTATGTGTTTTTCTAGACTGAACTGTTTCAGAACAGGAGAATACCTGTTGGATTTGAACTGGGCATTTCAAGCCTGATCTCACCCATGTTGAGCACTGGCAGCTTCTGGTTGTGGTCACTGCTGCTGACAATCAGGTGAACGCTGCCCTGGCTGCTGGAAGAGGTCCGCGTGGCACATAACGTTTGCTGAGACAATCACTTCCCTAGTCCTGCTGGCCACATTATTTCTAATACAGGCCAGGATGCTGTTGGCCTTCTTGGCCACCTGGGCACACTGCTGGCTCATATTCAGCTGGCTGTTGACCAACACCCCCAGGGCCTTTTCTGTGAGGCAGCTTTCCAGCCACTCTTCCCCAAGCCTGTAGTGTTGCGTGGGGTTGTTGTGACCCAGCACTCGGCCATGCTGAATCTCATACCAGCCTGTCCAGATCCCTCTGTAGAGCCTTCCTACCCTCAAACAAATCAACACGCCCACCCAACTTAGTGTCATCTGCAAGCTTACTGAGCGTGCACTTGATCCCCTCATCCAGATTGTTGATAAAGATATTAAAGAGAACCAGCCCCAATACTGAGCCCTGAGGAACACCACTAGTGACCAGCTGCCAGCTGGATTTAACTCCATTCACCACAAATCTTCTGTCCCATCCATCCAGCCCGTCCAAGTCACAAGCAGCCAGTTTCTCCGGGAGAATGCTGTGGGAAACAGTGTCAAAGGCTTTACTAAAGTCTAGGTAGACAACATCCCCAGCCTTTCCCTCACCTACTAAGCGGATCACCTTGTCGTAGAAGGAGATCACGTTTGTTAAGCAGAACCTACCTTTCATACACCCATGCTGACTGGGCCTGATCACCTGGTTGTCCTGCATGTGCCGTGTAATGGCACTTAAGAAGATTGAGATTATATGTTCCATAACCTTTCCAGGCACTGAGGTCAGACTGACAGGCCTGTAGTTCCCTGGATCCTCCTTCTGGCCCTTCTTGTGGATGGGCGACCTCTAGCCAACTGGGACCTCCCCTGTTAGCCAGGTCTGCTGATAAATGATGGAAAGTGGCTTGTTGAGCACTGCCACCAGCTCCTTCAGATCCACTCTCATGTGGATCAGTCCCCATAGACTTGTGTGTGTCTAAGTGGTACAGCAGGTCACTCACCATTTCCCCTTGGATTATGGGGGCTTCATTCTGTTCCCATCCCTGTCTTCCAGCTCAGGGCGCTGGGTATTCAGGGAACAACGGATCCTACTGCTAAAAACTGAGGCAAAGAGGCCATTAAGCACCTCAGCCTTTTCCTTATCCTTTGTCACTATGTTCCCCCTCCCCCCCATCTAATAAAGGATGGAGACCACTCCTGTTATTGCTAATGTATTTATAGAAACATTTTTTTATTGTCCTTAACAGCAGAACCCAGATTAAGTTCTAGTTGGGCTTTGGCCCTTCTAATTTTCTCACTGTGTAGCTTCACAGCATCTTTGTAGTCCTCATGAGTGGCCTGACCTTTCTTCCAAAGGCCAGAAACTCTCCTTTTTTCCCTGAGTTGTGGCCATAGCTCTCTGTTCAGCCAGGCCGGTCTTTTTCGCCCATGGCTCATTTTTTGACGCATGGGACAGCCTGCTCCTGGGCCTTTAAGACTTTATTCTTGAAAAGCATCTAGCCTTCCTGGACCCCTTTGCCCTTCAGACTGCCTCCCAAGGGACTCTGTCAGCCAAGCTCCTGAATAGACCAAAGTCTGCCCTCTGGAAATCCAAGGTGGTAGTCCTGCTGACCCCCTTCCTTGTTTCTCCAAGAATCAGAAACCATCACATCATGATCACTGTGTCCAAGACGACCTCAAACCATCACATCCCCAAGTCCTTCTCTGTTCACAAACAACAGGTCCAGCAGGGCAACTTCTCATGTCAGCTTCCTCACCAGCTGTGTCAGGAAGTTATCTTCCACACACTCGGGGAACGACCTAGACTGTTCCGTCTCAGCTGCATTGTGTTTCCAGCAACCTTCTGCTGTTGTGTCACATTTCTTCTTCTGTTCAATGGCTTTTGCTGATAGCATCTTGTCACATTAGCACGTGAGGCAATTTGACATTGCATTAACCTATTTGGTGTCCACGAACTAAAGCATATATCACATATGCAAGAAATCCATTGGATTTCCCAATTGCTCTTTGAGAGTCTGCAAGTCAGTCTTCTCCAAGGAGACTACACGGCAAGGAGTGCGGTCATCTGCAGGTGACAGTCATATGTGGTAGAGACATAGGTACAACAGTCTTGAGTAACCACTACCAAGGTTGCCTTGAGTAACTGCTCCCAAGATTGCCAGCAAACTTAAGTGCTGGAGACGCCAGCAGCTATGCCATAGAAAGGCAATTGCCTTGGGATGAAGCAAAGGAGAGGAAGCGATGAGGGCTTTAAACACTAAACAATTTGTGTAATTACGAAGTGTGGATGCAGTAAGCAGCGCTGTTTGTGCGCTGCCTGCCAGACACCCCAGGCGTTTCCCTGAGAGGCTACAGTTCACGTTAGAGCATGGGAAATTGGGGAGGACACTCAGATTCATGTTTTCAGTGCGTCACCTTGTTTTTCTTAACATGGTGTTTTGCCTCCTTCAGCGCTAGTCAAGTGTTGCTGGTGTTCTCATACCTGACAGTGCCTCTGTCAGTGGGTCAGAAAGGCTGGATGTCCCTGGCGCTAGGTGCTGGCAGGTGCCCCAGCTCCTCCATGGTGAAGGAAATTGATAATTTCTCTTCCTCTGGACTGGAGCTCCAGCCTTGCCCCATGGCCGAGGTGTTTCCTCTTGGCCCCCAGGAGAGCGGTGTATAAAGGCTGCTTCCGACTGCATGGCCTGGCCATCTCCAGAGGTGCCACCGCTGTCAGAGCAGGAGGAGGAGTGTAGGTCTGTGCTCCTCAGCTGCCTCCCACCAGCACCCGTCCCCCCAGCAGCAGCTGTGGCCCAGAGTGCTGAGCATGCTGGAGGGTGCCTCCTCCTCCTCTCCCAGGGCTGATGGAGGCAGCCCATGGACCCCAGTTGTCCCCACCCTGGTCGGTCCCATTGAGCTGTATTTGTTGCACAGTCAGCTCTCTTCTTGTATAGCTTTGTTGCAAGTCATAAATCATAATCATAAGGAACGCTTTTCTTCTGCTGTTTTGAAAGCCAGGTATTTTGCTTACTTATTGTTTGCTCCTCCTCAGGCCATTTCTGCTCCATGAAAGAACTTAATCCTATGGCTGTTTGGAGTCTTTATAGCATCTTTGTAGCTTTGCAAACACTGAAAGTCCAAATCAATTATGTCAGCCACATTAATTTGCCTATTATTCTGCTGACCTGCTTTAAAGGCTGTTATAGGTCTTCACTGTCTCTTGTTGTGGAGGGAGCCAATTATTCTAATTAGCGTATGTTCCTAAAAGAGTTACATAGATAGTTTATAATTCCATTTTTAGCTCATGATATAACCATGTTTTCATACTGAACAACATCATAGTAATTATTACTAGTGGATAGGAATGGTCTGTTATCTGCAAATGAATCCCAAGCATCGGGGGAAGGATGACAACACCAGTGCAGTTACTTTCATGTGGACAGACAGATTTTAGCTATGGAAGAGGCTCAGTAGCTTAGAGGTGCTTCTTAGCATGTCAGTTCTCCTAGAGAGGCTGAAGAAGTCAGTGCTGCCAGTGATGTTTTTGAGCGTGAGTGTATTGTCCAAGCAAGGTTTTTACTCTTAGTTAACACAGTCCTTTCCTCCTAGGCTGGAAAATTCTTCTTTATCATTCTATAGTTAAAGATACTATCTAAGAGTTAAATTAGTTATGAAAACGAATATTGATTTGTGTTCTTAATGTAATAGAAGCAGAGAATTAAGTGGGAAAAGGAAATAGATCTGACCTTCAAATGCTGGAATTGCAGGGTTTAAACAAAAACTGCCTTAGTTTTCATTTAAAAGACTTAGAGATGAGCAGATCAGAGACTGAGCCAAACACTTTACATATATAGACAGTGAAGTCAAAGATTTTTTCATAAACTTTATGCATTGGCTATTTCTAGTTGTATATGTCTATATTATACCTTTTTCCACTAGACAGTGGCAGAGCTGTGTTATTTTGCTCCTCAGGTGTCGAAGCACTGGTTTCATAACTGTGCACTTTAAAACCACATGCATTTAGTATTTAACTAACTGAAACATCTTTGCGACTGAAGTTCTTGATAGGATTAGTGTCCCTATTCAGTTATTCCAGTGGCTTTCTGAAAGTTGATAGAACACCACCTTAAACCCACAGCATCTACAGCTGCAGCACTGGTAGCGAGAAGCCTTAGTACCATGTCCCGTCTCTCGAGAGTGCAGGTTGCCGAAGTGTCCCACTCGCAGGGAGAACAACCCAGGTAGCCTCAGGGGCTCTGAGACCTTTCTCTCACTGTAATCACCAGCATTTCCCCTCACCAAAAGTTTTATTGCTTATTTGGGTACTCCTTGCAACGTTTGCAGGAGCTACGCTTTATAGGTTGCTGCTGGCACCACTCTAAGGATATGGCAGGTAGGATTTGAGGTCAAGCCCCTGCTCTTACAAATGTTAGTAATTTGGCAGGTAAAATACGCTTCTGTTTCAGGAGCTCTTGGTGACACATCAAGATAAAAGTTAGCTTGAGTTGTCTCTCACAGCCGGCCAGCTTGAAGCTTATCGTGCTCCGTCGGCCTGCCTAATCTGTGCAACAAAACTGCTTTCTCCTGCAGGCTGCGGGATCTCTAGCTATGGACACCAGGCTTATCTTTTTTTATGGGCCCATTTCCTGACCCCCCCCAGGTTTTACCCTCTAATCAGCAATTCAACCTCATGAGGCTTCACACAGTGCAGCCTCCAGTGTACTGATTAGAAAATACTGCGCTGTGTACATCAGGTGCTTTTTGCTGTGTACCATTTAATGATCTTATTTAACTTTTTAATTAAGTCAGGCTAAGAAGTAATATCCCGTATGTCTCACAACTCACTTTTTTCCCTCAAGATTGGTATATCCAGTTCCTGGAATTCAGGTGGCATTTCTCAGGTGAGCTGAATCTCCTTTACAGCACTCAGGGAGGACCTTAAATTGATAGAAATCTAATGTTTACCTATAAAGCCCATTTATATTGCCATAGACATATGAAGTGCCTTTGATGTAAACGAGAATGCAGAATAACATTTTTATGTCTTCATTTCAGTCTCAGGTAAAAATTTTATCTAGGAAGAAAAGAGGGGAAGGCATTTTACTTTCTATTTTGGTAAATTTTTAGTGACTGCATAGAAATTAGAACTATATAAACACACTCAAGTTAAGAGAGTGATTGGTAAATACATCTTCTAGAAGCTAGAGGGCATAGGAGACACAGAAAGTCTCTGGTATAACTCAGTTATGAAGAGGTGTGAGTCAGAGTAACTCTCTGTTCTTTTCACATAAAATGGCACTTGCTGCTCAAGTTCAAACTCATTTTATTCTCTTCCTGAAGAGAAGTGACTGAAAAGCAGAAATACGTTTCTTGGTTTTTACCAGTTTTGCAGATGGTCTAAAGGAACGTCAACTACTTGTATTGCTAGTGATCTAAGTGAAGATGTTAGTATATGCTTCCTATTTTTAATCCAGAGTAGTTTAGTAATGAGGTTATCTTCTGCAGGAGCTCCTATTATTAACCATTAAATAGAGAACTACTAATAAGTGTTTAAATGGAAAAAGTCAAGGGTAAGTTCATGGGCTTAGGTAGCATTGCTATTGAGCGTAATAACCACAGACTTCAGATTTTCACTTGTCTAGCTGGTCTGGGCAAAACGTTTGGTAACTTTTCTTCATCTTTACACAGTATTTCTGTGATAGTGAAATCCTGCTCTTTTATGCTACAATCCACGTGTCTACTAGTGTAATACCTGCATAAGAGGGACACAGAAGACTTTTTGCAGTGTAGACCAAGGCTTATTTTGTTTGCATTTTGAGGATAAAGTTCACAGGGCTTAGCCTGAATGCGTAAGAGGAAAAGAGCATCCTGAGCTGCTCTTTAGAAGACCTTCCCAAATTCCAGTGTGTTTTGTTTTCAATTCAAAGTAATCCAGTGAGAGAACTGAACTTTGCCACAGTCTGTAAAGGAGACAAGGTCTACATATCAATTAGTTTAAGATGAGTTTCTCAGGTCAGTTGATTTTCTCTCTTAAACAGAAAAATCAAACACATGGTGAGTTTGTAGGACTGCAGCGTCAAAGAAAAGACTCCCTTTGTGAACGGCTGCATTTCCTACAGGTTTTGTGCCTAAAGCCAGATGGGTGCTGAACCACAGGATGATATTCCAGTAAACAAAACGGGACTGGTGGAGTAATGAAACTCCGCTGAATTATTCATTGGGTCCTGAATGATGCAGAGAGAGTTATTATAGCGAACAGCCCTGAAGATGAGGGCGGCGCAAGGCTCAGCCGTGCCTGTGCGGTACACCTCACCTGCTTTCCCAGGCAGGCATCTGCAAGAATGAATGTCTTTTATAAATGAACTGGAACAACTAGGTTTGGTAGTTGTCCATTACTCACCTAGAAACAGGCCATCTAATTCCAAAAACCAGTTAAGTGCAGGCACCAGTGCCATGGACATAAAATTAAAAGCATGTTCAAGTGCTTTGCTGAAAAGCAATAGACTTCCACACATCTTTAAAGAGAAGCACATCTTCAGGCTTGCTGGCTCAAATCTGATGATGCCTCCTAATAACTGTCACAGATAACTACAGGAACACAGAATACATCAACACAGAGCTGGTTCCAAAAACCCGTGCATACCAATAACATAATTTTAGCCCATGAAGCATTTTCCCAGCTGGCCTTTGGAAGCTGAGGAACTGTACAGCCTCATCAAAAAGGTAGGTGTCTGGAGGTACGGTACTCCTACTGCTGTCACAGTTTAATAATGATCAGTGATGTGTTAATGTACTGAGTGGGGAAGTTAAAGGAGGGTGTCGGGCACAGGCAGAGAAGCTGGAGTAGAGAAAGTTATGATGGTGAGGCCAACTGTGTCTATAAAGCTGAACTTGCTTTTCAAATAAAAGATATTTGGAGTTTTGTTTTTTGATGGTGCTGTGAGGGAGTTTCTGCCGAAGCCTGCCAAGAGTGGTGGTCAGGAAATCAGTGTTTCAGCCTACAGCTCCAGAGGAAAGATTACACCGGCGGGGGGAAAGGAAGAAACCTCTCTATAGAATGAATTTGGAATCAAATCCTCCCATCTTCTCAAAAGAAAGTTTATTCTTCAAAATCCAATTACAAACTTTGGTGGAAGAAATAAAACATTAAAAATTAGAGCATAAAGGTCTGATTGCTGTTATCCGCTCATGGCAGAGAAGCAGTGGTAGGGAGAATCACGCTGTCATTTCAGATTCATGCTGAGCTTGATGTGGTAGTGATGAGTGCTATAAGAAAATCCAAGAGCGAAATAGTGGGTGATACCACAGGGTTTGAGAAACATGTGGTGCCATGAGGAGTTATAAAATATTGTTCATTGAGTGCAATCTGTACTGTGTACTCAATGAGGCAGAACCTTGTAGACAAAATAGAACATAAGTCAGGGCAGCATTTTGGATTGTGCATTAATGAATCAAGGAAATGCTGGAGTACTCAAGCTTTCTTGCGTGTGACTTTGTATCTTAAATAATATCTTCTTAACACTGTATCAGTAAAAAAATCCAAGTATATAGTAATATGGAGGTTAATTTACCTCAGCTGGTATTCCATTTTAGATGTCCGGGTTCATTCTGATGGCCGTTCCTGCCAAGAGCTGTCGTACTACTTGAAACTCCCTGAGACTGAGGTACAGATGTTGCATCATCATCAAATGTCACAGAATATTTGAGTTTTTAATACTCCCATGTTTTTTAAAAAATATAATTTACAATTTATTTCAATGTTTTTCTTGTTAATTAAAAGGAAAGTAAAGCTTTTTAGGATGCCTTGTAATCCCAGAGTAAAACTTGGCAAAATAATCTGATACTTTGTCATAAGAAGCCAGAAAGTTATTTGCTTTGCTACTGAATATCTAAGCGTATGGATATTGGAGTATGTGACTCTGCTTAAAGGCATTTTTTTTCCTGAGAGTAATTTGCAGGAGACTGATACATGGTTATTCCTAAAACTGCAGGGTTTGACTTAATACAATATTATCAACTTCATGCGGCAGAAGACTGCTGTCTTTGCATTTTTTATAGCAGAGGCGCAGCCCAGCTTTGCTAGCTCCGTTTGGTGAGACCATGTTGATAGGCCGAGGCACTGAAAAGTTCTTCTGTTGTTTGCTTGCAATGATACATATTTATGTCTTCCCACTGTCACAAGCCTCCTCCTTCCTGCCTAATCACTGGAGTCTTCTACAGTACCAGGATTTGGTACTTTATTCTCAGAGCTTGACTTGTAAGAGATCATAATTTATAGGGAGCTTCACTGAAGGAGAGCAATGGGAAACCATTAATTCTAAAGAGTTATGTATGCATGACTTCTGCACAACTGGCTTGTGATTTTTGACTTGATTTTTTGGTGATATCTTTGTCTATAGGGCTGAAATAGGATGATGTTTAGTTACTGCTTCTCTGAACTTTTGACACGCTGGCTGGCCGTTTTCTGTGTTATTCCCTATCCAGTCCAGATGTTTCTGCACATGAACCGCCCAGCCATTCAGCTTATTTTTGTTGGATGGCAAAGCCTTGATTTTGTCTTATGATGAAGGACATTAGAACGTGGAGACTACCCGTTTTTTTGTGGAAGGAATCCAGCGGCCCTGGCATTTTTGCGTGATTGGATGTGGTTACCGAGACCCACGATGTTCAACTGCTGCATTAAAACTGACCGTGGTAGAGGTTATGTGATTTCTGTAGCATTTCTCTGGGCTGCTTTGGGTGTGCTGTTATGTGTTCCTGAGAGATGGAAACTCAAGCTTGTGGAAATTCCTCACGAATGGCCCTTGAGATGGCTGGCACTCCTCCCAGCCTGTGCTTGACTGGTGCTGCCTGCCGCCTGCGCTCCCAAGGGACCTTGATATTTTAAGCCCAAGTTCAGATCTGTTCCTCCCTTGAGACACATGTTGAGAGGGTTATTCTCTGCTTAAGTCTGACTAGTAGTATTTCCAAAAAAGATGATGTTGAAAAGATGATGGTTGATCACTCCTCAGGCCAGATTTCCAAACAAGCTCCACATCCAGCGGGTCTCACTAGGACGAGGCAGCCAGGCTGAGCTCTGTGGCATATAAACAAGGTGAAATAGGAAGAATTTTAGAAAAGCTGACTTTGGGCTTCTCCTCAGTGCTGTTGGGGAAGGTTGGGCTGTCTGAGAAGTGAAAAGCTGGGTTTCCTCTAGCAGCGGTGGCTTTCTCCGTTGCTTGTACAACACATTAGACATTATTAAGTTGCTGGAATAAATACATGAAGAAGGCAGAAAAGGAGAAAGGAAGCTCATGTTTTCTAGTCAGAAGATCAAGAGCAAACTAAAACATGGCAATCGTGCAAGGGCTTCGGTGCGTGCCTCGCTGTGGGCACTGCCAGTAGTCACTGCTGTGGGGGCAGGACAGAGCAAGGCTAAGCAGGGACTGAGAATGTGCATAAATGAGAATATATCAAAAGTAAAATAAAAAGAGATAAACCAGAAAGGGCTAAAATCCAAACCTTAAATTCGAAGAGGGAAGATTATTCTGCTTCTTCCCCCTTCCAAGTTTTTGGGAGGCCAGTTCTGGCTGTAAGCCATAGGAAGCAAGAAACGTGCCCCAATCTTAACAGAACATGGGTTGCTATTTAATTTGAATTGGATGCAATGAGGAAGAGAGAAAAAGGAAATCCAGGCTCAGCAGAAAGGATAGTTTTTGTTGTGTGAATGCAGTTGCAGGATGCAAAAACATCTGGTAGCCAGGAAAAAAAAGCATGTCGGTGGTATCATTAGGAGTGCTAAGGAGTGCTGGTGTCGATGCCAGTGCTTATGGACCAGTCTGAGAGCTTACAATGAGGACAATTAATACCAGATTCCTGAGAAGGTGGTGGAATTTGCCAAGCATCAAAAAAACAACCAAACCATTTTCAGGTCCTGCTTATTTTCTAATGAACTGCTTGACCCCAAGGGCTTATAGCAGCCATCAAAGTCTGCCTTTGCAAAGCCTCTTAGAATAGTTCCATTCAAATACAGACATAATTACACCTCTCCTCACAATATTACATTTCAGATATCCTCCCGGTAATCAGAATCACTGTAGTGTGTGAGGAGTGAAGAGCTCCTTTATCCTTACAGCAGAAAGCATCTGAACTGTTACAAGCTAAAGAAGGTTTATAATGGGAAAGGCTAATAGAAAAGGCTTTGAGGCATCATCACAGCCACAAAAAAGGCATGAGCAAATCTGAATCTGAGAGCGAGCCACAATGCTCTCCCTTTACTGGAAAAATCTCCGATGGAGAGTGACAGAGAACAAGAATCCCCTGCCTCCCCTGCAGAAAATGACAGCTATGGAAAAGTTGTTGTATATTTCAGTTTGTTCCCATGGTTTTAATCTTCTGACTTGCTCTAATTATTACTATTCGAGGCTCATTTATGTTTGGCAACTTTACATTAAAACAATGTTCCCGCCAACAGAACAACACTCATGCTTGCAGGCAGGACAAGGGGGATACGATGTGTTCAGATGCAGTGCGAACCAGTCATTGGGCCAAACTTTCCATGAAAAGGTCTCCGATACTGGCTGTGCCTACTGATTTTTCCTTATTTGCAGGAGGCCCTCCGTTTTCTGTCTCCCCTTGATGAAGAGCAGAAATGTTGACCTCATAAGGGATTTCTTCCAGTTTTTTTTCCCAGGGCTTTTTTTGGTACTAATACATAATTTATTTAGCAACTGCATGTTTTTTACATGAGCAGTACGTAACACAATAGTAAGCCTGTAAGAAGTTTCAGCCAGCTGTACTGTGTTATGCCGCGGCGTTCAGAGCTCTGCTTTCCAGAACGGAGGATGAGTTTTTGTCAGTCAGACTCCATATCCTCACATTGGGGTGCTCACTTCACAGGTGGGAGTAGGGCACGTCTGACAGCTATGTAACTAGGAAGGTCTGTAAGATCCTGACACCTCATAGACAATAAGTTCCTACAAGTTTTATCAAAATCAGCATCCTGGTGGTTTCCTACTAAGGGAAAGGTAAGGAATTGCTGAGGGACATGGTTTAGGGGTGGTTTTGGCAGTGTAGGTTTATGGTTGGACTCGATGATCTTGTAGGTCTCTTCCAACCGAAGTGATTCTATGATTCTATGATTAGCTGCTGTCATTTACAGAAACTGTCACTGTGATCTGGAGATGAGCTCAAGGGGTCTGGTGGAAGGAAGCAGGGTAGCTACAATGGGTGTAATATGGGACATGGTAAGGAACTGAGATTAGGAAGTGTAATAAACAGCATGGAAATCTGCAGGAAAACAACCTTTGGTAATTCTGCTGCTCGTACAGAGATACAGACTTTGCAGTTTCTCTTCGATGGCTGTAGGTGTGCATTCACAGCACAGAGGTGGGTCATCTGGGGAGGTCACCATCTTTCCAAATGAAAAGCAAGTGGTAGCGCTGATTTGGTCATGGGACAGAAAGTGAGAGCACAGAAAAAACAAGTAGCTGAGTTAGGACAGGAGCCTGAAGTTATAGCCACCTGGCTCCAAGGACATTGCTTTGCATTGCAGGAGGTGACTGGTGGCCCTATTGTCACCTGCACACAAAGAAAGATGCACAAGCAGTGAGTAAATCGTATTTAAAATGGAGGAAGAATTAGTAATGAGTGAGCTATACACTCACGGGTGTTACTGCGAGAAGCTTTACTGAAACAGCCTGCAAAGTTTGGAGATTGTAACCATAGATAGAAACAAACTGAGCTGGTTTGAATGAAAGCCTGTAATTTCCTAGATTAACAGTTCGCAGAGATATGGTTTAGTACTAAGTGAGGGTTGTTAACTGAAAAAAAGAAAAACATTGTTCAATAGATATCGATTTGCCTAATTATATGCAGGGTTTATTTAAAGCAGAGACTAGTCTGCTTTAAAAACATTGTAGTGGGTGTGTCTGTCTGAGCGCATTTACAGTTGGAAGCGTTGGATTCCCACATGTGGTATCATTTAGTTGTTTTTAAAACGTATAACAAGGAGTGCATTTCTTGATACTAAATTGTCTTATCTTTGATATAGTACAGGTGATCCCAAGTTATGTCTATGGTGCTATCAAAGTAGCATTCAACATAATGAGGGAAATTTATATGCCCCATGGTCATTAGCATTTCTGAGGAAAATAATGAGAATGGGTCGAATACCAAGGACTTTGATGGTTACTCTGTGGAAAGGCCTCTGGATCAGCATGGCAAAGTGGGTGAGCCGGAGCCTTAGCTCCATGGAAGCCATTCAGTGGTGTTTTCCCCATCCTTCTTCGTCTCCATCAGTTGTGGGGACTGGGAATTTGGTTTCTTATGAACTCAGTAATGAAGAGTGGTGGATGACAAACACTTGCTGGAATTTTCTCCCAGTTTTTATTAACCTCTGTATAGATATTATTTTAATTAAAATAATTTTGACAGCACCTATGAAAAAGCTGTGGGGGTTGCATCAGCAATTAAATGTGTTGTCAAAAATGATAAGCAGCCTGGTATCACAGGAAGGAAATTAACACTCTGACCAATAATGGAAGAGTAGTCTTAATCCAGAGCTTTTTGCCTCTCAGGAACTCCTTAAAATGGATGGATTTTGGAGACCAGGCAATTTTAGAACCAGACAGTTAAGCAATAGGTCCCATAAAGTATCTCCATTTTAAAAGTCAGTGTCTGATAGCCAGGCAGCAAGAAATGTGATATTAATTAGATATTAATAACAGTGTCCGTACAAAGCCTTGAGTATTTTCCTAAATTTTGGATATCAGAAAGATTGGGAATTGTATTCAATATTATGCCCTGGGTGTGGAGTTTAACAACAGTCTGCATCAGTACTGGTTGTCTGTTTTGGGCTGTCCACTGCAGAGGGAAGGCATGGAAATGCTGGCAGGCTACTCACTGTTTTGAGTAAGATCAGGTTTGAGAGCTTTGCGTTCTAGATGTCACCCTGTGCCTTTTATTACTCGGGAGCTGTGCTGAGCGCATAAATGCACAGGTCTTTTGGTAAGTGACAAACTCCCTGAATCGTAGCATTTCGTTCATATTGGCCTGGATTGGAAGGCGCACTCCTCTCCCCAGTCCCACCAGGCTCAAGAGGCGCAGATGGACCTGCGGTGGGTGCAAGGAGCCGGCCGCTCTGCCCAGCACACTCACAGGACTGGTGAGAAAGGCCACCCAGGAAGGGGCAAGCCGTAAAAACAGCCGCAGTTTTACTATGAGAGAGGGTGCTAGGGAATTGAACTGAAGGTTGAGCTCAAATGCCTCCTTCGGAGAAAAGAAATGGGAATAGCCCATCAGTAGGCACCAGGCAGGGCAGATATGGGCAGGCTTGTAGGACTTGGGAATGGATGAAACTCTGAGTGGGAAATGATGCTGAAGGATGTTTATGGTTTCCTGGGTACCCCTGTGGCACTACCTGAGGTAAGGTGTTTCTCTACCTGTTGCAAGGGCAAAGACTGAGGGAATATGAGGGATTCTTGTAACTAAGGGTTAAATGGAGAAATTCAGCTCCTAGGTAAGCAAGAAAAGGGCTGACGAGTTTAATAAAGATAATCTTGCCTCATCCTTATCCTTCCTCCCCAAATGTAATCTAAGTAGAGTTGCACCTTGGCAGTTAGGGGTTCCTTTTGCCCTTCTGCCGCCATCCCAGCTCCTGCTCCTCTCCTTCACATCTTCTTCATTCCCTCAACAAACCTGTGAATTAAAGGATGGGATGGTAGCATGTCATTTTCCTGGTTAGGGAAACCTGCACAATAACGTGCCCGAGATGTTTCAAAGGGAAGCAATTTTTTTGTTCTGCTGAAGCTTTAATTAGTCCAGTGTCTTTTCTGGTAATGTGTGTGCACCCACCTACAATGTGCACCCATCTACAGAGAGGTTTTTTTCCCTCCCTTTTTTATCCCCAAAATTAAAATGAATCTCTTCATTCAGAGCTGTAATTTAAGGAAGAAGATAATAAGTAGCAAAACGTTAAAGAAGGCTTATTTCTTGCTTGCTCCGCAATAATGCCCAGCAGTGTAAAAAGGCTGGATCCTGTTATACTAGAAACATTCAAAACATAGTCAGAGATATTTCCTACCTCAAGGACATTCACACTGTAAGGAAACTTGAAACATCAGAGCAAAAAAGCAATGTGTAAGTATGGAGAACCAGGGAAGATGGGGACAGTGAGCGCTTCTCTGTTAAAAAAGGCGCTGTTTGTTCCTCACAGCCCTCCAACTTACTGTTACGGTTGACTAATGTCTTCTAGTGCATCTCGATGGCGGCTTTGACCTGAAGGATGATGACAGCCAGGACCGGCTTACTTTATGGACTAATTCAGGAGAGAGCTTTCTACACTTAAGAAGTAGCTTGGAAGGTAGCCCAGCGGACAGCGGTGGCTGGAGAAGCCCTAAGACTGACCAGCGGGGTAGGGCATTGTCGAGGGTTTGGGCCGGACCGGCCCAAGCAAGCCGAGCGACAGATGTTCCCTCTCTCCTGCCAAGCAGGAGAGAGAGAAGAAGAGAGACTAGTTTAGTAAGAACTAAACTACTTTAATGAAATATAAAGAATAAAATAACAAAAGAAAATAATGAAATATATACAAAACCGTATCAAGCTCCCAGGATGACAATCACGTCACCAGCAGGCACTGGGAAGTCCCAGACCGGACTCAGTGACGGAAGGGAACTGGATCCAGGAACACACGGGTTGGGATCAAAGGCAGACGAACCGATGGAGTCCTCCTCAGACGCCGGCCATTGAAGAAGGAAAGCAGGAGTCCCAGCAAGAGCAAAAGCCCAAGCAAGACGGAGAAAAAGGTGAAGCCGTAAAACGGGAAACGGATAAAACCGGAACAACTGAAACAACGGAACCACGGAACAACGGAACGGAACAACGGAACAACGGAATGCTGAGCCTTTGATCCCTCAGCTTTTATACTGAGCATGATGCAGATGGGATGGAATACACTGTTTGGTCAGGTTTGGGTCACCTGTGCTGTCTGCTCCTCCCCACAGATGGGAGCCCTCTACGCTTCTCTGCTTCCAGCCCCCCAACAGGGCAAATAACAAGGTGTCTGGCCTTGGTCGTTATCGCAGTAAGTCTAAGCAAGGGCCTCTCTGCATACCGTGCCTTGGCATCAGCTATAAACTTGGGTCTTATCGCTCTGAGAAAGAGCAGTTTTCTGCACAATATGCTGTTAATTTCAGCAGTTAGAAGAGGCCTAGTTAGAAAGCAGAGTTACTGAACAAAATTGGTCCTGTTTTACCTCAAACCAGGACAGGCATTCACTTGGTGAGCAGGACCAGGAGACAGGGACTTAGAGCTATGAAGAGGACTAAAAGAGGTATCAGCGCCTAATGGAAAAGGGCAGCAATGGAGGACATCAAAGGGGGATTGATGGGAGCAGAACAACAAGCAAGTGTGAAAGGGGCACCGGGTGAGGAAGTTGGAGCAGAGAGGAGAAGACAGTGGGGACAAAAGTTCAGCCTCCTCGATGATGACAGAGTTTTAGGGAACTGAGCTGAAAGCTTCCCTTGTGAGAAAAGTCTTTTATCTGGAGAGCTCGAGGGATTAGTAACAACGTACACTGAGTTTCTGTGTCAGCTTCTGGACTGAACCCTCACAGAAAATGATCATACTTTCTTATTGATATAGTAAGAGTAAAAATTAAGCACAACAGAAGTGAAACATATAATTTCTAAGGTATTTTCATACTTTACAAAGTCAGAGGTTTAGGTTTATTTTATAAATCAGTAATAAGCAAAATGTGAAGTACTTCTAGGGAAACACCTGTGTTGAATAAAACTAGTAACATACCAGACATAACATGGGTGGTAAAATAATTGTTTAGCTTTCCATGCAAAATCATTAATTTTTTTTTTAACTAAAATTATTTAATTAAAAAAAGATAAGCCTACATTTGTTGAAAAGATGTTGTCCCATTAATCCTGACAAAAATGCTGTTTAGAAGAAAAGTTTTTAACAACTTTCTCCCAGTAAACCACATCTGGATTTTTAACCTCATTGAAAGTTTTTATTGTGGTCCTATATCAGACTGTATTGTAGGGGAATTGTTATTTATCTCCAAATTTATCCAGTTCCTCCTTTGTGGACAGTCTTACATTTAACAGGGTCTTTAATTACATTCCTCTACTAGCTGACTGCTACAAAAATTGAAATCCTCACCACAAATCTGTAAAAATGTTTCCACTTGCACTGGGAGATAAAAATAGAATAATTCCATGTCTTTTTGGATGGATGCCTAGCTGAAACTATGCGGGGTTTGACTGACAAGAGGATGTAGTCTTTGCTGAGAGCACTTTCTTTAAGGTCCTTTTCAGTCTTCAGGAACATTTAAGTAGATGAATGAAGAAAGGATTTACGCTAGTTTCCCTTCATTTTTGTTAACTTTGCCTGCTTTTTTGTAAGTTTTGCAACAAAATCTTTTCAGCTCATCGGGCTTACTGAATATATAATCACAAGCTGGTAAGTAGTAACTTCAGGAGTTTTGATTTGAAATGGCACTCTATTCTTTTGTGTACAGCTGTGGTAGAAGAATAAACCCCTTTGTGCAGCTCAGCAGAAGTAGAGTTATTTAAATTCGCGGTATTTGCCAGGGTTATAACTGTAAAGTATAGTCTTTCAGTGGTGAATAAATGCCGTTAACACATAGCCTAGCCTGTGAATGCAGCCTAGAGGCTTTACTTGAGTAAGTTCAGAATTATTTTGCATCCGAGTGCGCTCTCCCCACTGTGCTGCACGGCACGTTATCCGTTTCCTGGGGAGTGTGGATGGGAGCTTACAAAGCACAGCAGGTAATTGGCCGCTTCAGTTGAAAAAGCAGAAAAAGCGTATTTGTCAGTATATACGGAAGGAAAATGAGAACAAATGGTAATTATTATCAGGTGATAGTATTTGTCCATAGTGTTCTGAGCTGTCTGTGAGATTAAATCCATATCGACACTGTAAGAGCAGCGAGTGTGTTAAAAGTGGTGTTTAGTCAGTTGAGCAACTTTTTCTGTCAATGCATTTTGGACTGGAACTTTTCATATGCTTTGAATGTAAAAAAGGAGGTGGATGGTATGTGGTATCACAGCTTTTTCAGAATGCTTTCTTATGTTGTTCAGGACTTGTGTTTCTGTAGCTTAGCGTGTATATTTGTATTGTTACTTTGTTTTGAACCATAGCTTCATTTTATCTGAACGGTCCTATCTCTGAAGTCGGTAGAAAGTGAATATAGCTCAGCCTTTAGGCACTTATTTCTGTATTTCTAAAACTTTCTTAGACTGATGCAAATATTTCCTCTTGGAAAGGGAAAGCTATTACTGGGTTAGATACTATTTATCAGTTGCACATGTGGCAGTTTCCACAGATGGACTGAAAAAAGCTGTAATGGTGTATCTATGTTTTGGTTTGTGATGGTTTATGTCCAGATGGGGTGTGGAAATGTGTTGGCAGTGTAAAGACAGTTGTACCAGGTTCCTCCAAAAATGGGACCATTTTAATGAAAACCTTTTTATTTACTGCTTTTTTTTCCCCTCCTCTCTTTAACTAAATGAAGCGTGAAGTCAAGGTTGATAGATGCTAGAATAACATAAAATCTATTTTAATTTTCATAATATAAATATATTGGGTAAAATAACCATAACTGGGGTTCCATATTTTAAAGATTTATGTGTATGGGTAAATACATATGACGAGTCTTACTGGAATCAGTTGACATAGGAGTGTAATATTAATTTCAAAAATCTTTGCAGTTTCATGTTGCTGGACTCCAGTCCTTGAATAGTTTGGGTTTAATTTGCTTGTTGAAAATCTCAGCAAGAAACCTGTACACTGTGTTGAAGACTGAAACTGTGCTGGGCCTGTAGGAGGAGACATATTTTATGGAACAGGAGAAATATTTTATGGATTTGTTAGGTCTACATGACTGTGTGTAGGGAGGATACTTGGAAGACTGAAAATGATACATTTTTAACACCTTACTATCTTCACTAGTTTTTTCCTCCTCTTTCATAAGGAGGAAATCAAAATTCTTTTATACACTCTTGTACTCTTTGAGGTGGCTTTAAATCTCTGTAAGTGTTGTATGAGACAAAATGTGTATTAAGGCATTAAGGGAAATGGGGTTAATACATGCACTCTCTAATAAAGGATATTAGTATTTATTGGCAGTCATCCTTTGGCTTATGTAAATTTCTTTTCCAAAGGGCACTGACATTGCTCTTGCTCTTTTTACAACCGTCACTCTGTGTGCAGATGCTTTTTTTTTCCCCCATTCACCTTTTTTTTATTTATTTTTTTGAATGCCAAATACTCTATGTGTCATTTCTGGCAGAAAGCTCTGATGATGAAAGAGGAAATAAAATGGGCTTGAGGCATGTTACTGGAGAGGCAAATACAGACTGGCACTGCCATGGAAATCTCTTTTTATTTGCAGGAGTTGTGTACCGGTCTTCATACCAACTTAATGAACACAGGAGGAAGCACATATTTTTCTTGGGCCTGGAAAGCAAATGTGGTCTCAGAGTGCAAGGTTTACCACCAGAGTAATCAGCTAGAGTAGTGTGAATGACCGCATGCCAACGTTCTTTTACCTCCTGTGTACCTGGCCCAATTAACCATTCTTCATTCATCAGTCATCTCCCCAGGTGGCTATCTGGTCTTAATGGGCCATAAAATGGGTGGCACTGCTCCATATGGAAATGCCTTGTGGTGTAGGGGATCTTGTAGCCCATCGTAGAGGTCTCTGCGAGTGTCAGAGGTGGCAGTGCTGTCTAAAAGGAAATTAAGAGGGTGAATACCTGTGCTCTCTTCTCGATTGCTGGAAGAGTCTCTTTGAATAATGTAGGTCATCAGATGAAAGCTAGATTGGTTTGAGGGAGCTGCACAGAGGACCCAACTGAGTGAACTTCTCTTAGGCACAAAGCAAAAAACTTCAGCTGTGATTACTGTTGTCCTTATCTCTTAAGCAAGAATTCTCCTTTGCTTCTCCCTCCCTCCCTCCCTCTCTCCCTCCCTCCCAAGTAGTGATTAACTATAACTTTTTTAATTGGACTTCTAAAGGGATTGAGCTTAGTTGCAAGGCAAGTGGCTCAGCTGTTTCCCTGCTGCCCCCCCACTGTGTCTTATGGACTTTAACCCTCTGTCTGGAGATGTTGAGGGGGTGGGAGGTAGCAGGGAACAGACCATCTGGTGAAAGACGCACACTCTGCTGGCGTCAGACTCCAAAGAAAAAGGCCTGGGGATGCCCGAACTTCTGCAGGTGAAGCTCCACAGGGAGGGAAAGCACCTTTTACTGGGAACCCAGCAGAAGGAAAGAGATCCACAGGATCTCTTGGATTTTTGGATAGGCTTATACTTGAAAATGCATTGAAAACATTTTAGCAGACTTGTGACCTTTAAAAGAGATTAGTTATTAGTTCATTTCTACCTCAGCATGTTTATTTGAGTAGGTGCTCTGTATTAAGTGTGGATAGTATGCAAGTGGCTTTCTCCAGGATTTCACAGAAATTGTGTAGAGGCAAGTAATGTATTTGATTACATATACCTATTCCTCAGGGTCTTCCATGGAGATGTGCTCAAGCTCAGGATATTAACCAGAGTGTGAGGATTGAAACTGTTGATTGAAACTGGAGTAGATCAGATGAGAATGCCTATGGCTCTGCAAAACGTTTTGGCTAAGCCAAACTTCTCAGGTCCCGTCTTTTGTATGTGCATATTTCTGAATGTACCTTTGACATCCAGGCACTCGTGTATCGATCTGGCTAACATAATAAAGAAGTGTTGCCAAACAAAAAATGATAGCCTGGTAAACCAATTCAAATCCGCTACGAGCAGTCTGAAAGAGGACTGAGGATCAGAACGCTGGATTTCTGACTCTTATTTTCCTGTGAATGTTGTGACACTTGGGAATTAATTTTTTGGTCAGACTTAACAGACACTGGTGAAAAGCTACTTCTGTTGAAATTATGTTGGTTTTATAGGCTCACATCCACAGACTGCATACCCTGGCAGAGCCCTAATGTACTCAGTGGAGCCACGTTAATTTGTCTCTGGCCAGGACAGGCCCTCATAGTTTTAAGTAAGTGGTATCTACATGAAGGAAGAATAAAATTTGTGGCCTTATATCATACAGCTGTGCCTGGAGAGTGCTGAGGTTAAAAGCAGAGATGCTGGTACCCATCAGATTTAAATTTAGCAACCTCTCCCTGAAAACTTAAATGCACCTCACTGACTACAAAAATTGTTAGAGAAGCCCAAAACATCTGGACGGTGATGGGTCACTGGTAGACAGAAAACACTCAGTCTGATGATTTTGGGGTTCTTGGCTAGGAAGGGGTTAAAACCAGTGGTGGAAGGGAGCTGAAATACTCACAGTAAGAAATTTCCAGATGGGGCTGTGCTGGCCAAGGTTGGGCTTAGCACTTTCAGCTGCTCTTCAGCTCTCTTCGCATGTGAAGTCTAACGAACAGTCTGGTTGTGGGGGCTCCCAAGGCATGGCTCACACCAAAGTAATTTGATATTTGCCCAGTTGAAGCATCCACAAATTTTGGAAGTCAAACCTGGCTTGCCCTGGAGTTGGGACACAGTGCGAGGTGGCCAAGAGCCATCCTGGGTTGCCCATGCCAGGCTGCCCAGTACCCAGTTCAGGGTGCATGTCCGCCAGCGCACATGTCCTCGATTTGACTACATGCATTAGCTGGGGCACAGATAAGCCGCTCTTCTCAGTGCAGTGGTGTCAGGGTTAATAAAAAATGTGTTGCTTTATTTTCACTGCTGTAATTTCAGCTGAGCAAACATGAAAAGGAACAAAAGTCAGACCATCTGGCCGGCACGGGCTCCATCTCCCCTTAGGGGTTTGCCACAACAAAATGGTGCACCTTGCCTGAGGCGGGACTTCCTATGCTGCCAAGGCTTCAAATCCCCATGTCTTTCCAGACCCATGCACCAGACCTACACCCGCTGTCACCAGCTCTGCGTCTGCCCTGGTGAGGACGCAAACCTCCTTCTCCAGCTTTCACTGTGGGGCAGTGGCTGCCAAGGGAGGCTGTGGGCAGGGCTGGAACTGTGGAGGCAAAAGCCAGAGTGCTAAATAAACCTTGGCGAAAACTGATCATCTCCTGGCTAAACTCGTAATTCCTCTGGGATATTGAAGGTCTGCTGAGGGCAGCCAGACAACATGTTCAGCTCCCTCCAGCCAGTTGTGTGTGCCTGGCGGGGGGGGGTGGGGTGGGTTAAAACTCACTGAGACAGTACACCTGTGTTTGTCTTATTATTCACTTTAAAAAGTGGATCATCCCATGTTAATTATCCTTCTCACATAAGTCAAAAGTGACATATGATTCATAAGCAGGAATATTACGCGTGTTGCCTTTGATACTGCGTAAGCTGGGCAGTGACATGGCCCAAACTGCATTGACAGAGCCCTTACTGCAGGTGAGAGCTGCGCTGGGGTCATGCCTGCAGCACACGGAGCTTAAATTCAAAAAGTGTCTTGGAGACATTTCTTGAGAACAGAGTATTTTGCAAGAGCTGTATTTCCAACCAACGAGAACTGTGTTAGGAATAGCTTTTTTGTTAGCTAATTTCTGTCCTTAAGAGGAAGACGCTTCCTTCCTCTCTTCATTTAATTCCTTTGCTACTTTGACCTTCACCTGTGCGACTCGCTCACTGAAATCCTCTCTGGAGGATCAGTGTCAGCTCTAATAAGCCGGCTGTCACTTTACACCGAACAGAAAGTAAACGTTTCATTTGTTAAATGGGCCAGTAGAATACATTGCCTTTTTCTACCATCCTCGGTTCTCTTCTAGGGGAAAGTGTTTTACTTTTATGTGACTGAAAGTGTGCAGAGTGGATTAGAAGCCACAGATTTAAGTGTCTTGAATGAAGATGGTTGTGTAAGACTTTTCTTTATTTATCAGTTTTGGTGAAACATGATCGGTGTCACAGCACAGGGTCTGGTCGCAATGAATTTTCTTGTGTTTCCAATAAGAAGGTGAGGGATACGCTGTGTAAGGAATGCACTGGGACTGTCTTTTCTTTAGCAAGTTGCACAGGAAGGCATGAAGAAATTAAGATTATTGCACGGAACTCTCGGCTGCTGATGCACAATACAACACTGCTTCTGGTTGGGACTTTTGCCATTGACTTGATTGCGAGCGGGACAGCTTTTTCCTGTCATAGCTTCTGTTGTGTTTACTTATTGCTCCCCTTCCACTGCCGTTTTGTGCTGACAAGCACCACCTGTGCTTCTCTCTCTACAGGCTTGCACAGGTAGGTTAGTTTTACACTAATAAACTTGGAAAGTATTTGAGAGCGGGTGTTGAAAGGGAGTACTTTTTTTGTGCCTTTCATGCAGAAGCTGGTGTTTGGGCTTTGAATTCAGCAGCTTATGAAGTGCTGTTTTTAAGCCATCTTTGACAAGCATGAAGCCAGTGCACATCACGGGCCAACCACCTCTGCGGAGAGCGATTCGAGAGAGGAAAAGATGGTGTTGGCTTCGGTGTATGAGAGGAAGGCTGTGACTTTTTTCTATGAACCTGGATATTGTGTAAGTATAGTTGCTTCTGTGGATTTGACCTTGTGTTATTTCTCTTTAGGCCAAACCCAAACCCATACAGGGAGCTAGAATAGGTGCTAAAACTGGCTGTAAGCCACTTGTGCGCCTTCATTCTCTGTCTCTGCAGTGAAATTGTCTGAAAGTAGCCCTTCTTCTCACGTGAAGTAAGACCCCTTGGTGATGCTCTTGCAGACTGACTGCTCAGCTCTCAGGTCACCTGAGAGTCTTCTTGTGCCATATTGTTTGCAGGTATCTCCGCAGTGGTGTAACAATACCCCATGGGCTCTCTTCCCCATGGGCAACCCTCTATGAGCTCTTCAAACTTTTTCTGAGTTACTGCTGTATGGCAGGAGCCTCTGCCAACAGAGGCTAAGGGACAGTAAGCTGCTCAGCACGCGTTACAGGAGGCTCCTGTAGCTTTACCCTGGAGATCAGCCTTTTACCCCACTGGCACACAAAAGTGGGGAGGGAAGCTTGTCTCTTTGTTTCTCTGGACATTTAGTTTGTCCTTGTCTTACAATCTGCGTAGGCTGGCGACTCAGGGCCAAAATCCCTCTTTGTTAGCAGCCTAATGTATGTTCTAAACTGTTTGTAGTATCTGAAATATCTATGAGAATGATTTCAAGATATTTGAATCTAGTTAAGTCTGTCCATCAGTCTGACCAAGCTTTGAAACTGCACCTGTATGACAGATATACATTTGTCTTCTCTGTAAACATCAGTCAGTGCCTCAGGAAAGGCCTTGAAAACCTCAAGTCCAGGTCCCTGTGCTTGGCTGTGCTCTGCAGTGAGCATCTCTAACGGCAAAGAAAACAGTTCTGGGTTTGTTCATTCATTTTTCTAGATTTTGTGTTGAAGTTTTTCTTGGATGTGTCTGATGGATCTTTTTCTAAGGCTGTGACTCGCATAGATTGGTGAATCTATTTAGTGGTGAGGGGTTTTTTTTAGTTCCACTTCAAAATTCCCCCTCTAAAAAGAAAATACCTGTAAAAAGTGGCTACCTAATCGCTCGGAAAAAACCCACCACCAAAACTTCTGGCTGTGGCTGAACTGCATCCTGAGTAAAGTACTCTGGGGCCATTATGCTGCACAGGTTTGAATAACTGATTTTCTCAACAAGGCTCAAGTGAGTGGAGCTGTTAAAGCCACTGCCTGGGTGGGAAGCACAGCTGGGGTAATGAGCTAAAACTTTTCTTAAAAAAAAAAAAGACGACTGGATAGCCACATTTTCAAGAGACCTAGGATTGAATTTATTTAAGTGAAAGTGTATATTTAATTATATGACTCTATGAACTTGTATACAGAAATAACAATAGATGATCAGCTGTAAAATGTGTAAGCAACTGACATCTTTTAGCGTATATTACCTGCAAGTAAACCTAGAGAAACAAAGAAGATTCTCTAATAGTCAGATTCCATTATGGGAAAGAAGTCAAGTAATTGTTAAACTTAGTGTAACTCCTTGCTGTTATATCTGGCAAATAGACAACATACAATTCAAAAGACAGTTCAAACTTTCTTTGATTAAATTTAGTCCATGTCACTCCCTGTGGATGTGAACACATCTACTAGTTAGGAAAATAGAATATTCCCTTGTGTTTGGTACAAAGCACCTCTCTGAGGCTATTGCAGAATCATAGAATGGCTTGTATTGGAAGCGACCTTAAAGATTGTCTAGTTCCAACCCCCCTGCCATGGGCTGGGACACCTTCCACTAGACCAGGTTGCTCAAAGCCCCATCCAACCTGGCCTTCAGAGGTTGTCTGCTTTCCAGACAGTTTATTCAGTATGCTCCAAAGGTACTGAAACTGTGCACCTGAACACTTGTTAACATTTAAACAAATTGTGATTTATGAACAAAGCTTTTCTCTAAGCTTTATATTATTTAAATATAAATAATAGAGGTGTCCTGTGACAGCCTCTGTCCTAGAGCAAGAAGCTGTAGCATGATATAGCACATTTTACATACAGTGAGCCTATTGTAGAATTTTGTGCTAGATACAGGATTTTAATACTTATAGTCTCCATATATGAATTAGTCAGAATAGAAGGCATCTTAGTACTTTGTGGTCTAGATCTGGGTTTAGAGCCCTATCATCTTGGACATTACGAATGTAACCTGGAGGAGCCAGGTGTAAAGCATCAGCAGCCTCAAATTATGTCGTTTAAAATGTTTGCAACTTTCTTGGCTGGAACAGCAGCTTTCTCTCATCATTCAAATTAGGCTTTCTACAATCAGCTGTGAGAAAGGTATTTCTCTGGCCAGGGCAGCTTTCTCTGTTCAATGTGTTAAGGATTAACTGGTTTAGTAACTTTAAAACTGCATTTACCTCCTTTAGCTGTGTTCCTCAGAAAAGCAATGTGGGTGGGCACACATAGCAGTCACTAAATAAATGGTCCTGAGTGCCCTGCTGCAGAGGCACCACCTATGCAAAGAAGGAGGACTCCTGGGCAGTTAGTTACCACAAGAAAACAAACAAACAAAACCAAACCCCAACTGACTTGATGGCCAACATCAGGTGATTTGACAAAGAAATGTTAACCACTTTTTTAATCCAAAGTATAATTTTGGAATTAATAATGTCTCTGAAACGGGAATAAATCTTAAATATGTTTCCCAGTAAAGTGTCCTCTGAGCTTCTGTTGCTATTTTGTTGTGTTCTGCAAACGGAGAAGCAGATAACTGGCTCTGAAATATAGAATTTGGAGAGAAAAACTTGCACCTCCTGAATGTGTTTAACTTTGAAAGTTAAACTGTCATTGTGTGGTTGTGATTACATACTACATGTATGAACCTACCTTTGCGCTTGTAAGCTGTAACTGAGCTTTTACAGCTAGGGATGCAAATTTCTGTTGATTCCTACTTAGAGAGTGGTTTTTTAGGCTTTGCAACGTGGGGTTGCTTTTTGATTTTTTTTTTTTTGTTGTTGTTGCTTTGCTCAACTAGACATAGATGTGTGTGTTTGCTGTTCCTCCCACCCCAAAACCAGCAGGCACAGATGGCTTTTTTTTTTTTAAAAAAGGACTTTGCCTCATAATTTCCAATTAAGTGGAAAATGTATTCCCGAGTGTGTATTGGGATTAATATAACCAATACCTGTAAGAACTTGTTTCAGTCAAGCAGCAGATGCTGTAAATTCCTTAGTAAGTACTTCGGAGTTAGTATTCTTCTCCTGAGTGTATAAATCTGTCCTCTCCCCTGCTTCCCTTCTCAAAGCTCTGCCCCCCCGCCTGGCAAATCTGCTTTCCCTTTCTGTCCCTAAAATGCCCCCAAGCCCCCACTGCCTGCCAACCCAAAAAAGTCTACAACTTCCCATTAAGACCTTTGGGACAGTTGTCTAAAGTGAAGATCATCTCACGTTGAATCTGTTCAGCTCCAGCAAAAGTTAGGCTCTATACACTTATTTTCATAATAACCTGCGGGAACCAATGCATGTTGCAGAAAGGTCAACAATGAAATAGGTCTGGGTACTAGAAACAGGTCGAAAATGATGTATCAGTAAATTGTAGTGCCAGTAAGTATCTTGTTGGTGTTGAAGGGCGGCAATGTGACAAAAATAGAGTCTTTGTTTTGGTCTGAGCGTCACAGTGATTGTTTTGTATGGGTGTGAAAGCAGAGAGAGGATATGCTGAAAATTGCCAGGACTACTATGAAGCCCTTTGCCAACCTGTTAATGTTGCTTGTTCGAAATGAAGTACAAAAATGGCAAAAAGGTTTTGTTGTAGTTATGAACGTGCCAGTGCTACATCTTGTTTTTAAGCAAAAATAGGACACATATGCAAAATAGGGAGGACAGAGATGTCACTTCTCTCTCAATTTGATCATTTAAATTGCTAATGCTTCCAGATCTTCCATACTGCCTTCATCATGATGGGTGGAAATTTAACCACTGTCTTATTTTTGATGCTGATCCAAGCATGGTAACAATCCAGATGAGGTTCAATGAAGATTGATAGAAACACGCTGCTTGTCACATAGAAGACTATCGTTACAGCACACTTCCTTGTCCAAGCTAAAGCCAAAGTTGCGAGGATGCTCACTGGGTGCTAAGGATTGTGTACTTTGTTACAGTATTAGTAGGTGGAAAAGAGGAGTTTAATTCTTTGTACAAAGTAGCTTAATTCATTTGTCTTTAGGAAATTATTTTAAAACAAACAAAAAAGGAAACCAAACCCCCTTTTTTAGAGGTGGAAGAAAACACTAGGACTTTAGATTCCTGTAAATCTCTTTCTAAAAATGACCCTACTCATACACTGCAAAAGAAAAATGCTTCTTTTGTTTTAATTGTAGCTCTTTGTGGGAATGAGAGACAGCCACCCTGGAGTGCTCAAGAGCAGCTAATGGGTTAGTGCTCTGTTGTTCCATTTTTGACCAAAAACTCCCAATCACAGAAAAACAAACTTGTGACAGGGCATGATCCAGATACTATAGTTTGATGTAAGAATACTCTTTTTCTTCTCTCTGTTTCTTGGAAGTTCCCACGGATAAACACGCCATCTAAACAATGTCCTTATAAAACCTGCATTTTCCTGGGGTGAGGTTATTTGACAAACACCTGGTGGCAGATTTTGGAGCTATTTCCAAGGAGAGACTGGCAATTCTGCCAAACACAGAGTTTAATAGTTTGGGATTAATCAGGTTCCCTGTACCTTTAGTTCTCCTTCATGGTTCCTGCCTTTATGATCCTGGTTCACAGCTCTTGCCCTTGTGGGTACATTGTATGTGATAATTTCATCTTTTGTCTTGAATCTTGTGATTTTTGGTCACAGCTAAGAAGATCAAGTTATTTATGTCAATCTGATTATTTGTTTTTATTTTCAGCAGAATTCTATTTGCTGTTGTCAAAATCCGTGCACAAGAAGCTATGTCACAAAATAATAGTAAATAAAACTTATAAACAAAACAAAACGTTGTTTAGCACTGAATCTCTGCACTATTTGCCAAAGGCAGAATACAGTTTAATAGGCTTTGAAAATAGAAGCATTAAATTAATCAGATCTATTTCTATGGAAGAAAAATGAGGTAATTCTTATCGCATGAATAAATTGTTCCTTTAGAATATTGTTTTGCACCATTATTACTTCAAGTATAATTTATGTAATCTCCTAATGAAAGGCCTCCGTAACAGCTAGCACACTGGGTATGGAAAAGACTCAAAATTCCCAATTCCTTTCGAGAGCAAATACAGTGTGTCAGAAAGGAGAGACAGAGGAGGAAAAGAGTAAGGAGCTAGAACTCATTTCTTTGAATAATAAGAGCAGTGAACTAGCCAGGGGAGAAAAGCCTTATAAAAGGATAATATGTAAAAAGTTTTTCACACTGCCTCGAGTTGTCTTTGTTAAAAATGTATTCAAGTTTTCTAGATATCTTTTTCAATTTAAAAGACTTTCTGCTTTTCTCCACCACCCTCCCACCCCCATCCCCCCCAGCCTAGGCACCTCTGAACTAAAATTGAGGGAATGGGCACGGGGTAATTGGTTTGAAGCAAATGTGATGGAGATGTGAAAGAGGGAATAATACTGCTAAAGAGGCAATAATGCTGCTCGAAGAAGGGAACTAACCCATCACGGTGCTGTAAAAGTATTCTTCTAGTGCTCAGGTTGTATTAACTCAATTGCTTTGTTAGTTATTACATATAATAAATATAAGTAACTATAACTCTAGATTTTTGAGAAATAATGAAGTGGAACTTTATGTGCCAAATCAATCTCTTCATTACTTGTTATGGGTTTGATTCCATAAACAAAGTGCTCATCAGTGGAGATGAGATCATATCTTAAATGCCAGACAAACTCTGTAATGGCTCCAGGTCTCTGTAAAGCAATGCCTGTCTCCCTTTGACCTGTCTGCTGGCTTCTACTTTCATAAAGAAATTTTTGAGTTGATGCCTGTTCCTCCTCTTTTTTTTTTTTTTTCTTCCTTTCCTTTCCCCCTCCCCTTTTTTTCGCCTTCTCTGGAAGTGCCAGCTGTCCAGAGGAAGCACAAAGGGCACAGACCAGAGTCTTCACAGAGGGGAGACCTGTAGTTTGGCTCAATCTCTGATTCATTGAGGCTGAGCTGCTTCGTGATTTCCAGTAAAACCAAAAAAGTACATTCGTGACAAAGGCTTTTTATTTTTATTTTGGTTGCTGTGGAGTTTAATTGCCTCAAACTGGGGCCAGCTTTTGTTCTGTCTTGCAGTTAAGTAACTCTGGCATTTATGATAGCTTGTAATTACTGTGCAAACTATCATTTTTCCATTTCAAAAGTCACCATTTCTCCATGCTCACTGCATTATCTAAGATACCACAATTATGCGCATCTTCAGAAGGAGGAAATGGCTGTGGCACATCACATATTGTGGTGTGGTGAGTGTAGGGAAACGTATTTTGGAGGGTTCTGCGATAACTGTCCTGATGGAGTCAAAATTTCATAAGTGTCTGAGGAGACAATTTGGTTGATTGCACATGCTCTAATGCCTTTCCTAGGAAGACTTTAGATCAGCTATTTATTTTTAAGTGATTGGCACATATGTGTGTAGGAAGGTAAATACTGCAGCAAAACTATAGGTGAACTGTAGCAAAAATAAGCTAGTGAACACCCAAAGTCCCATTTAGTCACAGGCGCATGTGAGAACAGGATCCAGGAGTCGAGAAGGACCAATATCTTTTTCTCAGGAGGCAGTGGTCTCAAACACTGAAATGAAAACAGATGTGCAAGGAGATTATTTCCTACAGGAACTGCTAAACCAGCAGATTGACGGTGCCAGACCTGGGAAAATTGTGCTGTCTTGGTATTTGTTTGTTCTGACTTGCTCTTTGGCTTCCTGGAATTTGTAGAGTTTGAACTCAAATATTGTGGTATCTAAAAGCAAAGCGAGGATAAATCCCTATCTTACCTGTTTGTCAGGGATTTGCTATTTATTTTTTCAGGCAATACGCAATCTGCATATGACACACTGCAAGTGGGAAGACAGGGGTTTCATCATTGTCTGATCTCTAATATGCTGGGTTCCCGATAGCGTCAGGGTTATGGAAACTGAGGGATATTTACAGATGGATTTGGATGTGTAAGATCTGCTGCAAAAAATAGATGCAATTTTAACATAACCTTACACGAGAGGCGTATAAATTCTTCTACCTTTTGCCAGTGAATTAACTAGGGATGTTGAAAAGTTACGTCAGTCTCTTTTGCCAAAAGCTGTAGGGGAGAACTGTGGTACGGCCTTTTAAGTTTGACGACTTTCTGTTCTTGTAGAGCTAATCTATCAAGCTCATTTCTTTAAATAGGAACTTTGCATAAGGAAGTTGATTAGTAAGTTATTATACAAATGTAGTACAAGATGACTGTTTGTTGGTTTATTTTCTTAATGTTAACAGAGATGCAACAATAACGATGATGAAACACTTTGGTAGCTTCATGTACTGGGATGGCCAAAGACTTTGGCTTTCCTTTTTGTTCTTTCATGGCTTCAGGACAGCTGGTAAACACTTGCTGCATTCCACATAAAGGGCAGAATCAGCTCTGTTTATTGTTGAACAATATAGCGTTCATTTGGGGAAGAAGAGAATAAAGCAGCAAGGAAATCCTGAAGCCTGGCTCTGACCATTGTTTGGAAGCCCATCTAATATAGGAAGCCTTGTCTCCTCCTCCAAGTCCTTTGGAGTTCAGGACATGCCTGTCTTGGGTTCAGTCTGCTTTCCCGTGTCTGTAATGTTTTCATGATCTATTTATGTTTGGCCTTGTTTATTCTGTGGCTTTGCTCATGCTTATGTCTTGCCTGGTGGAGGGGAAGCTGCAACCCCTTCCCGCAGGAGCACCACTACCAAGGACCTTCTCTCCCAGAGACCACACGTGGTGTTTACGTGGCTTCTGCTGTAATAAAACAAATAAGGCAGCCACCCATGTAGGTCTCGTAAGAGCTCACTTTCTGTTTTGTCTCAGTGGCGGTTTTAATAGTGCGCCAGTACTCTGTGTGCCTGTCTAATATTAATGAGAGAAAAGCAGGACACAATTTAAAACTTATATTTTATAGTGGCTTTAGACTTGCTCTGAAAGGTAGGAGGGATTCAACTGAATTGCTCTGCAAACTCATTCATACAGTTAATGATATATAAGTTTACATGAAAAGCGATTAAACTTGCAGTGGTTTCTTAATGTTTATAAAAATTCAGTGGATGGGCAGTTAATGGGTAAATTATGGATAAAATGATGAAAAGGTTGCATAGTAGAAATATGTAACTATGAGTGAAAGAAGATTCAATTCTGTAGAACTGTCTGTAATCTCTTTAATTTCTTGAATACTTAAAAGCCCTCTTAGAGCCATGTGGAAGGCTTTAGGCTCGCCAAATTTAGCACAAAATTGTCTGGTGTATCATTTTCATGGTAAGCTTGCTTTCCTGAGAAGGGAAGTGTGGTATCGGGGAGGCCAGAAATGTCCAAAGTGTTACTAATAAGATCAGTTATTGCCTTTCCTTACAAGTACACAGAGTGCATGGAATGGACAAAGCCCCTCTCTGCCTCCTGGTTTGTGTTTATGAAGTCTGCTAAGCAAGAGGGGGAATTACCTTTATCTAGCCAAAGAAGTAGCCTTGCGCGTTCTCCTACCCCTTTGAAACAAAAAGCAGCTCGACATGGCTCTGATGGTGGCTCTCATTCAACAGTAGCTGTGTGCAGTCCCTCCACAGATTCTGAGCACTATTTCGTAATATTGCTCTCAAATACTGTGCAAAGTGTATCAAACTCACTACATGGATACCTTAAAACAGAAGCAAACAATGAGAGAATTTTTGAAATGTTTATGGTTTGTCCAAAATAAAATAGTCTTCTGAATTAACAAGTGATGCATTTTAGAAAAGAACTTCAGTGAAATTGTTTGAATGCTGAGCAGCTGACCAAACTTCAACACAAATCAGGTCTCTTGACAGGAATCCATCATAATTTTGTGAGGGGCTTAGTGTTTTTTTTTTCCAACTAGCACTGGTCAATATTGGTATACTGTAGTCCTTGTTTATGGCATGAAAGGAAAATTGCTAAAAGAAAGCTTAAGATATTGCTATAAAAACTGTTAGGCCCACTTGATGTAGCTGTACTTTATTACAGTGCTGTTGCAGAAGAGTAAAGTCCAGACTTTAAAGTGCCACTAGAAATTGTAGGCAATGGTATAATTAGATCAAATGCAAGGTATGGTGGTTTTTTTTTTTTAATATTGCAACATCAAAATAACATTCTCTGGCCTGACAAACCTTTGGTGATGAAAAGAAGTGCTTGTGCTGACAAGAAGTCAGCAGGTTCACTTGATAAATAAGGTTCACAAAAGCGAACCATTGTATTTATTCTGGAGAGCCCTTATCGCTCCTTTGGGACGTGAGTGTGGGATGAAGTTCTCTGAACGTAGCAGTGCCGCTTGCTACAGTGGAAACATCATCCCTCGTTTGAAGGGTCTGTGCTTTCCAGTGATATGAAAGAAGACATTTTTTGTTGGGTAGATAAATAAGATTAATACACGCCCATCTGGGATCTTGTGGCCAAATACACATGCTGTTCTGTGCACTTGCAGTAAGTTTGAAGCTCCCAGGAAATACTGGACCACTGCATTTTAAGTATTATGACTGTATCTCTGTGGCAAGTACACTTCAATTCCAAAGTGCAGGAGCTACTGTATGTATGCCAGAGCTACAGCTGGATCTCCAGCATTACTGATACACGGCATGTCACCAACAATATTGGGAAATTTCACATTTTAATAGGCTTACTGTGTGTTGGGGAATTCCAGATTAACGGAAAGATTCCTCAAAAGTTCTGTGCATAATGAATTCCAACTTTATACATGGGGAACTTAGTCTTGCGTGAGTTTTGGATTTTTGTTGCAAGGTAAAGATGAGTAGGTATGGTGGGTTGGTGCTAGAATCTGGGAATTTTTGGTGGTGTCTCTGTGAGCCAGTGTCACAGAAACATCCTCATGTATGCAGGTGAGGCTTATGCTGAACTGATCTATCTTTTTTTAATTTAAAGGAAGGGAGACAGTCTCACATACTTCTATATGGTTGTTGGTTTTTTTCCTAATAACCTGGCTTTCCACTGACAGTGTAAGTTTTCATTTTTGATGTTCAAAATACCTCTGTTTGTGCAAATAATTTCCATATAGGATAATATTTAAGGGGATCAGAGACTGAATGATGAAAAGGCAGATGTTTGTCAGCCACCATGCTGCGTCATCCCCACAGTGTGCTGACACCTTGTTTGTATGTTAAACATTGTCCTCCTGACAGCCACATAGCCCTTGAATTGTCTCTTGTTGCTGAAAAGGACAGTATGTGGAGATGCTCAGGGTATTGGTAAAGAATGAGAAAAACTTGCCCGTAACCAAAAAAAGCCTCAGTTTACCATCCCTTTTTTCTTTTTTTTCCTAAGTGGTAAACTAATTTTTTTTCTCAGTTTGTGAGCTGTGATATCACTCTCCCATGTTCACCTTTTTTTCACAAGATCCTCTCCACTTGTGCTATTTTTTCTGCATGAATCTATATTGTCAAAAACCCATCATTTGCCTACAACTATTTTTGGTACAATTTCTTCATTGCAGTACACCTCTAAAGACTTGGTTGCTATGCTCTGTGTTCCTAGTATGAAAGCTGTGGAAGACTGCGCAGTATAGTGCTGTGTCTCATATTTTATTATTTGAAATAGGTTGCCAACTACAATCTGTGTATATTTAATTTGTCTAAAAAAACCTGTTGGCCAAATTTTCACATCTTAGAGTTATTCAATTTACCCTAATGGTCTTTAAGTGAGAATTATGTTCACACAATAGAGCATAAAATAGACTGAAATATTTTTCTCAGAGCTATTAAATTTTTGAACTTGATGAGTTCCTGTCCAGTCCAGAAAATAAAAGTTTCTGAGCGTGTCCCTTAACCCGTCAAATCTGGCAACCAGGAGCTAGATTTGTTGAGGCTACTGGAAGATGAAGGAATAGTATAAAGCAAGAAATGCTGAGAGGAAGGTCATTATTTCTAATCTACAGCGACTGGGCAGCTGGATGACCAGCTCATGTCCAAGTGACGTCATGTCAAAAGCACAGTTGTGCTGAGGCAACTTAGGAAAAGCAGACGCTTCTGCACCTGCTCAGCATCAGCACCTTCCTAGATAATAACGCTGCAGTTATTTCCTTCTTGGAGCTTGAGGGGAATCCAAAACTTTCAGATGTGGTAGTTTTGTTCTTCTTTATCTTAAAAAAAACTCCACAGCTCCCCAGTAAAACACAAAACCCCCCAAAAAAACCCCTAAACCCAAGCCCTAATGTATTTAAGGACGTGCTTCATAACTAAGCACTGCTAAAGAGTCTAACACATACACTCAGCATGAAGGCGGAGCACATAACAGCACCGAGAAACCTGTATTGAAAACTGTTCCACTGTGATAAATACAAAGGGGCAACACAAAGAAGTTTTGTTTCAATATAGTTTATCGACTAAATAGGCAGGATGGAAAGGCAAGTGAGAGAGAAGAATAGCCTTCTGCTGTTTTAATTTTTTTTTTTGGTAAAGTAACATAAGTCTTTAGTCCAACAAAGCAGCAACCTGCTTTATTTGACAAAGAACATGCTCAAATCTTAATGAAATAAATTGCCCTTAAGCATATGGTCTGTACCTTCCTGGCTAGACATGCATTTTGCTGAATCGGGCTGGAAGTGACTCATTGGCTGCATGAGAACTAGGGACAGAATTGGACTGATTCTCTAACCAGAAAACCACATCTGTCCTGAAAAGTGTGTCACTTCCAAATGAACTACCAGGTGCAGCTGCTTCCAAATAGCCCTTAAGGTAGGTGTGCTGTGCAGCTCACTAGGCATTACAAATATTTTTTGAGCCTGGGCAAATTCTTTTCAGTAGTGTTCTTACTGAAAGTTTCTGTACCAGGTTTCTCTAGCTTCTTCAAGAGCAATGTCAATGGCTTAGAAACCACTTTTACTCTACACATTTTAATGGCAAAACGGCAGCTGTGCTGAGGAAAGCCTCAGGTAGACTGTGCTCGGAAACATGGTGTTTGGAGAGGTTAAAGGCAAGCGCTGAAGGACAGTGCAACTAATTTCAGTGAAGATTCCCAAGCAGCTTAGCTGAGAAGTGCTGAGATTGCTGGCCCTAATGTAGCAAAGCACTTAAGCAGGTGTCAGGTTTTAAACATGTGAGGTTTTTCATTTTGGTTCCTGTGAACATCCCTAAGTACTTTGCTGGATTGGGATCCTGGCAGGACTGAAACCCTGGATATCTTTGCACATTAAGCAGTGTAAGTTGAAGCAACCATTTCTTTGGATTTGCAGTTTGTCCTTAAATTATATAACATAGGTATGCTGTTTCTCTTTTGGTTGTTCTTGTTTCTTTTTGTGCTTGAAAGAGTTTACTGTTTTTTATAATGTTTACGATTCCCCACAAAACCAAACCCAACAGAAAATACTCCTCTTGCAGAGCTTTGAGGCTGTCCATAGAGAGAATTGCAATCTTGCCCAGTCAGTGATCACAGAGGAATTATTTGTATTATGGCCTGCAAAAAAGAGGTGTTTGAGAGCTATGTTTGCACTTAGCGTGAAGCCAAAGATGAAGCACATATAGCAACAGCTGAGTTGGTGCTTTTCCATTGAACCAAAATATGCTCAGGTAAGAACTCACAGCTAATAGCAAACCATCATAAATGATGTATTAGTTATACTAGAAAATGATTGCTGTTCAGCTTGATTCTGCTTCTCTTTCACGATTGCATTACACACCTGTCTGTGTGTCTCTAGTGATGATACCTTTCTCCTGTAAAGTTTCTTCATGTTGTTTTTAGATATTCTTGAAGAAGGAATTGGGAGGCTGGATGGCAAATACCGTATGCAATTAATTCTTCAAAAGGTGTTTGTTGTTAACATAAACCAGCCGAATTAAAGGCTAATAACCATCAAATGACTCCAGCATAGGACAGCATATGTTCCTTCTGGCTGGTGAGACAAAAGCTGGACCAAGGCTGGGAGAGCTGTCACGATTCAAGCAGCAGGAGCTGGACTGTACTTTCCTGGTTTGCACTGTCGCAGCTTGCAGGCTTCCTGTTCTTCTACAGATTTTTTACACATTGATTGAGAGTCTCCTTTGACCTGAAGGGAGTGAGAATGCAGCAGTCTCTCAGTGCGGAGGGAAACTATTCAGGCAGAGGGGTCTTGTTCCAGCTTTAGGTACTCTGTCTTCTCAGCTAATGAGTCTGTCTGAGATAGATGGACTTCAGCAGTTCCCAGTACTGAAAACTGGGCCAAGGAAAAAACCAAAGAGGATACAATTTCAGAAAGAATTTTACTTAATTAAAAGAAAAAGAATCTTTTTAACAATTAAATGATGATCTTTTGGAATTGAGCACCATTACCACTGCTCTTTCAGCTGGATGGATGTAAACTTGTAATTCCAAAAGCATACCCAGTAAGTCAGCCCTGAAAATATGATACTAGTTGCTTTAATCACATCACGTCAGACCTGACTATTATTTTGAGGTTGCATACATTTTCGAAAGGGCTGAATTGGCCCCTTCATTTCCCTTCTAAAAATTCCATTTTGGTAACAAAACATGATCTCAGCTTTCATTCCTTGCTCCAGCGGAAGTAAAAGGAATTGAGTCTACTTTCAGCATTATGTCAAGTCTGGCCAAGGCTTTGGTTTAATAATATCTGATATTCCAGTGGTATCCAAACTAGAAGTTAGGCTAGTGTTCACAAGAACCATAAAATAAGTACATGCATGCACCATTCATCCCCCTGCTTGTGAACCTATTAATTCAGTAATGGTCAATGTCTCTTGGAGCAATTCTCTCAACGCCTTAGCTCTGCTAGTTAGTCTTTGTACAGGTTTCTGAAGAGGAAGTACGTGGAAATGCAGCAATCTCTTGGGCAATAGGTATATTTTTGCTTTTCTTTTAGGAGGAGTACGTCTGTGCTCAATGCAGTATAGAGATGCAATGTACCCATGCAAAGCTAAGGCATTTACTACTCCCCTGCTCTCCCCTGCAAGCCTGCAGCAGGCAGAAATGCACTTAGCTGTATAGCTAGCTTTAAAAAGTGGCTTGTAGGGTAAAGGTCTGCTTATTTATTAAGATGGATTAAAAGACAGAAAAGTAAATGCCATGTCTAAGTACTAGGCTGTACTGCTATGCTGTGAGAAACAAACTGAACTTTACATCTATATTATATTAGTATGTGGGCTTCTTTGTTGTTCTTGATTCATAGTTTTGAAAGCTAGTTTTAAGCCTTAACGTGAGCATTTTTGTGTCACATAATCTGAAGGAACGGTTTATGTTTTGAAAGGAAAGGATTTTTCTTATTAACTTTTTGGGTCATCTGATTACTTTTAAATTTCATGGACTTAAAAATGCTTATAACTGTTACAAGATGAGGTGAACATCAGAACCAAAATCTCAGTCCTTCACTGGAAGTGAACATTGCCTTCATTTATAGTGATAAGGATATCTATTTTTCATTTTCTTTAAGCCAGACTGTTTTATAATACGGTGTTTTTCATGTCACAAAATGTTAATTGATTTTATGAGTTGGATGTCTTGTGTGTTGGAAGTTCTTTGTATCACACAGCTCACAGCAAATAGTTCCTAAAAAATTGCGGATAAAGTTGCAAAACTTTCAGAAGAGCAGCTAAATATTTTTCTGCTTTATGTGACATCTCTTGAAATAATCTTGATTTAAAAATCATTCTTTATATACCCTAGTTAATAGTGACAATGCAAATGAATTTTTAACTGGTTGGATGCTGAAAAATTCTTAATATTTACAGAAGTCAAATGATGTATACTGAAAAGATCTTTCTAAATTATACAGTCTCGGTCTGTGCTCGGATCCTACAGAAAAACAGCTTTTTATTTCCACTTACTGGCTCTATGCTGAAGATAAGACCAGTATATGAGGGAAAGGCAGTGTGGCATTTACAACTGAGTTTTCTGTCTAGGGGAGCGGTACCCAGAGATGCTGCGTTTCCCCAGGGATGGCTCATTGCATTGCTGAGTTCTGGTTCACTGCCTACTATAAAAATTTCAGAGAACGTACGATAGCTGAAAATGCACATTAATAAACCTGGGCCATAGCATAATATTCTTAGATTCTAGCGCTCTATGGCAAGGGGAGTGAGCCATATTTTCAGCTGGTGTAAGCTGGCACTGCTCCATGATTGCCATCTCTTGTTGGCATCCATGCTGTCCTCCAGTAAAACAGAAGCTGTTGATTCACTGTGGGTTATGTTCCTAATGAATCTATATCACAACATTATATTTTGCTTCAGAAAAGTAATTTTCCAATTCATGTGTCAGATGCTTTGTATTATCCTGGAAGCTATATATTTGATGCAGAAAATGAGTCTTCATCAAATTTAGTAAAGATTTCTTATTGTTTTTGCCATGTTGTCTGTATTTGGAAATCTGATCCCTTGAATCTGATCTGACTCCTTGAGAGATTTTGTTCTTCATGAGATCTACTGTCATTTGGAGAAAAGAAAAATATTTGAAAACTTCTTTGCTGGAATCAAATGACCTGTTCATCACTAGCTGTCTTCAGAAGACTGCTGGAGTTCCAATGACAGATTAAACATGTAGAAACAGCCTAGAAACAGAAAGAAACCATTAGAAAATATTGTAGGAGCTATCTTTGAGGGCTGTCTGGGTTATATACTTTCCCAGGTGTTGCAGCTGGGAAAGCACACCAGCTCAAAAAGGCAAGCACAGGATGAATGAAAACTGGGCCAACTTGTTCTCAAAGATCAGGATCTGAGTAATTTGCAAATGCCAACTTTCTTCATATAAAGAATCTATACTGTCAAGCACACACGGCATACAGGATTTAAACATGTATTTTCAGCCTAAATGCAAGGGAGTTTGAAGGCATTGATTGTACCAATAGTGGACTGACCTTTGGGTATTTCATTTTTTTTCCACCTCTTGTTTGTTACAGGCCAGGTGAGATGTTTCAGGATGGGTGGCTGGTTGGTTTTTGATGGCAGTATTTATTATGTGTCAAAAAAATTGTTCTGATATCGTGTGATGGAGCAAGCAGCTGCAATGCTTGACGTCAATCCCTGCCACAGCAGTGGCAGACTGAAATATGTGCTTTTGAGCTTCTTAAACTTGTGTCTTTATCAGTATCCATTTAATGCATTGACCTGTAAACTGCTAGGGTAGGCAAAAACCTGCTCCTAAAAGATAGTAGTCACTAATACCAGGACAAGTTGAGGACTGGGCTTATGTTTTCTTTAAAATCCATGGTATTTAATGCCAGTCTTTGTCTCGGAGTCCGAAGGGTGTATATGTATTTGATTCTACAATTGCTGTTTTAAAAGTTAGTACTGAAATGACCAATTTACACCTTGCCTGTTGGCACTGTCTTTAGTTTTGCTTTTTTCTAAGCTGTTTAGAACAGAAAGAAAATGACGGTAGGTTACCTAGCCTGTGCTGCAGACTTTAGTTGCCCTTGCTGCTTCTGTTAGCTAGGCACCACGATGTACTGCATCAAGGAGTGGATGTGCTAGAGGTTGTGCTTACATAAATGCTTGGAGTTTTCTACTGACGCTGTGATGGTTGTGTCATATCCAAGACACTGCAGGTGAGCAAAGTCACTATTAACTCCAGGGCACTGTGCTCTTCAGGGAAGGAGAGCTAGATGCACCTTAGTAGTAGTGAAGACGGTGATCTGGCTGCTTTAGTCCCTCTGCAGATAATGCTCTCACATTTACATGAAAACTCACCAGAAAAGACTGGAACTCTTGCAACTGCTGTGCTGAGAAAAGAAAGGCAGAAGGTTAGCTTGAAACATAATTTCCTAGTGATTTTTGCATATTTGATCTATTGTGTCTTAAGAATCACACTTGATTTTTCTAGGTCTGATTTCTATCCTTTGCAGTCTCTCCTTCCCCCTGTCCCACACTCTACAAGTATTCTGCCAAATCCAGAATAACATGAAAACAAGAAAATATACTAACTGTGTCTATACTGAGGAAGTGGTTTCCTTAGAAATGGTAACCATAAAAAAGCTATAAATGCTGATAGAAAATTATAGTTGAATATACGGATGTGGGCCCTGGAAAAAGGGAAATTGGATCAGTTTGCTAGCTAAAGGGAAAAATTTTGTTGCTGCCTAGGCTTTTTGCCAAAGCACAGCTGAAGTAAGATGACTTTAGGTGCGTGTCGTGTGGCAGCTTTTTCCCCTCTTGCTTTTTACATAAGGTGCTTGTAGGAACGTGGTTGTAAAAACAAGGAAGTCTGGTTTGAATTCGTATTTTCATGGCCTTGTAACTGAAAAGGTGGGTATATACTTTGACAATTGCGGTCCCCTGTGTGTGGAACAGGGCTCACAGTGCAGCTGTGACTGCTCAGGTCCCTGCCGTCGCTGGTGCGGTGTCTGGGCAGAGACAAGGCGGATGCTGCTCTTGCTGGTCCCACCACAGCACTGGTGTGGGGGTTTGACAGCTGGAGAGGTCAGAAGAGCGATTGGTGGTAGCAGAGTGGGAGACAGAAACCAGGAGACCAAAGAGTGTTGTTACACATGGAGCTCGAGCCTCCCTGCTTTCTCAAAGTGCCTGTGCTAACCAGCAAAGAGCTTCTAGCCCTGAGTTACAGTAGCAAATGAGTATAAACATGGTCTTGGTTCCATCCTGAGAAAACGTAGATCGTCTGTGAAGGCAGATAAAAAGCTGAAGCTGGATTTCTCTAGAAATGTTAGAATATGGTCATGCTGCACAGCACTGTTAGATGCCAATGTGTAGTCAACGAGGTGCAGAGCTTAACACTCGTCCTTCAAGTAGAAAGAGATTTGCCGTTGAAATTCTGTTATCCTTCTACCTTATAAGGTGTAAACTTTGGTACTTTTATATCCACTTTTTTTTTTTTATCCTGGGATGCGCACTTTGATGTGAGTTACAAAATCAATCAACAGGTCTCCATTAAAGGAAAAAGCAGGAATGAATATTCAGCAGTCATAAAAATGCTCTGGAGATCGCCATCTAATAGGGATGAAATAAAAAGCAGAAGCTGATTAGAATTCCAGAAAATGGGATATTCATCTATTGAGAGGAATTTGAGTCTTCATATGCCAGATTTTCTAATTTAGTTCTCAAAATGTCCTCGATTTTAAGCACTTCTGGAGAAATCATTAAATGAAGGAAAGTAAGAGGAATTTTAAAAGAGCCAGATTATGTTGATTTACAAAAGAAAAATGTAGCCAACCTGGATTGTCTGGTTGAGGGATGCATGAGTAAAATATAACACTGTACCGTGCCTGAAATGTATTCTCGTCATTGCTGAAGCATCACCCCATGCCAGGGACTTACTGTCTCCACACAGACTGACGTGCCAAGCTACAAACGTAGGCTGCAATGAGACCTTTTCATGGTGCATCTTCTTTGCTTATTTTTCAGACCAGGTCATTTCAATAGTCTTTTCAATACAAGAGACTCTCTAGAGCAGATTTTTCTTTCTTATCTGTTTTCTTACATCCTTCATGTGTTTGAATGCTCTTGCTTCTTCCCTCCCATTTCTAGCTCCTAAGTATATGACTTGGAGCATTCACAGGACTTGTGAGAAGAAGGTGACCTCTGGCTGCTGAGAAAGAAAATGTTTTTTTTTTTAAAAAACCATTTTTTTAAAAAAAAAAAAAAGAAAAAAAGGGAGAATTGCTGGACTTACAGGGATGTATAAAACAGCTGCTGACATTGTGGGAGACCTGGAAAGCCTCAGGGAATCATTCTACCCTGTGCTCGGTTTTATTAAAAATGCTCTCTGTATATATTTTTTTAATCTCTACATGTGTGAATTATGAAATTAGGAGAGGGGCCGTTATAGGGTGGTGTATTTAATATCTCATATGGAAATGTTGCCTGTTCTTTTATTTATCGAAGTATTACCGTAGCTAGAAAACAATGTCAAAGGTTTTGAGAAGAAAAAGCCTCAAAACAAAACTAAGCAAAGCTTGATGTTATGTGAGCAGGGTTGGGCGAACTAATCATCGTGCCATTTTCTAGCTGATGTGTGCACCTGACCCATAATGTCTGTTAGTTGTAATATGAATGAAAATGCAGTGCACTTGCATAAGGTGGAAGGAAATTGTAGGGTATTTTTGTATAATTTTACTGTGGTCTGCCCCTCAGCGAGGGATGTTCGGGTACTTTGTAAATACTACTTGTAAATCAGGTCCATTTGAAGCAGTTATTGTCCTTGCTTTGGAGAAACTTGTGCACAGTAGTGGCAGGGCTTTTGCTTGGGTCAGCAGGGCTTGGTGCTAAATGGGGATGAGGACATGGGAGCTGTGAGTCCCTGGGTCTCAGCACTGCTGCCTGTACCGCCTGAAAGCAGGTGAAGTCAAGTGACCCATCCTAGGCCAAGTCATTCCTTCCAATAGTTGCTCTTGTATTTTCTTGGCAACAGTATTAGTCAAGTTTTTAGCTCAGCTTGGCCATGCTGTCACTGCTGGTGTGAGTGGCCCGCTGAGCTGTGCCCCTGCTGGACGCATGGGCAGCTAATGCACCCTTCATATCCTGTCCCTGGGAATGGGAGGAAGGACTTCTCTGTGAAGAGCTTATGGGGAAAAAGTGAAATGCAACATTGACTCCGCCTGCCTCATCCACTTTGGTGTTTTCTAACTTTTGCAACTCCAAGCAGGCTATTCTGAACAACTGTTTAGAATTATGTATACTATTTTGTACACTCAATATTTCATTTTTAATACGGCTCAGTGTAGATAGGATGTGTAGCAGCTTTATTGGCAGCGTACCTTGAATGTCTCAGTTGCTCTGAACTTTCCTGTTTGGCTGTCTGGGTAGGGGATTTCAGAACTAGAAAAAGAAAAATTGTTAATTATTTGGTGTAAAGAAGTCTATCTCAGTGAATTAAGTTATTAAAAATGTGGGTCCTAATTTACGTTATGCCTGTTTTTTTCTCATCTGTGATGAGTTTTTTCAAAGCTTTGGCTTCCTGGGTGATTTCAAATCCCATGCTGTTTTCACTATTCTTAACTTCTTACTAGATGAAGAATTGGCTTGCAATCTGGTTTAACTCAGTGCCTTTCAGGCAGGTAATTTTTCAGCAGAAAATAACTATGGAACCTTTCAGAGGATCATCGCGTGTTTAAAGAATGTAAGTCCGAGCCATTTCCTTGTGCACCAGAGGGAATGTGAGTACATATAAGTGTGTTTAGTCTGAGAGCAAGAGGGCAAACAAGGAAGACATTGTATGAAGAGGTGTAGGTCAAGCAGAGATAGCCACTAGAGACTGAAAGACCAGAGTATTGCTTGCAAAGGTCTAGAATTATATTATTATAGCCTCTAGAAGGTGTTTCAAAGGGAGGGAATTTTTGAGTTTCTGCAAGTAATAATGGAGTAATCTTTGCTTAGTAAAAATTAGCAAAGCATCCGTAGCTTAGAGCCACTGAGAATCTGGACTAAAATTTGCTTTATGTATTTGGTTCTGGTAGAGCTAGAAATTAAAATAAGAAATCCTTCACAAGAGAGGGGGAAGGTAGCTAGCAAAAAAACCATCAAGTATTAAATTGCAGAAAACAGGATGTGGAGCTGTTGAAATGCAGACCTTAGCAATTCAGGAGCCGTGTGTGTAGGAGGTCTTCTGAATGATCTGGCAAGAACTTTTGGGTTTTTAGGCACAGAATGACAGTTAAATTCAAAATAGTCTAGTTGCAGTAAGCTGGTCTTTTGACTGAATTCATCACTAGAAACAGCCAGTCTGAAACCCTTGCCCATGAAAGCGAGTGAATGCATACTACGAGTAGGAAGGATTTCATTGTGCCAGCAGCCTTAGAAGAACTGAAACAGTAAGAAAGAAAAAAAAAAAATGAATAGTCCATTTAGTAGTCTTTCAAATGTATCCTTTGAATACAGATGCTGGCTACGGTTGTATTTTCTGTGGTGTGCTGCTCGCAGTCCCCCGGCAAGCTTCACTTGCTGGCATAGGCAAGTGCAACTCCCATTAAACTTAGCGGGAGCAGTGCTTGCTGGACTTGGCCCTCTGCCTGCAGAAAATTAAATGCATTGGCAGGTTAGCCAGAGGAAAGTGTTCTTCTCTTTCGGGTGCTCGGCACTTGTTCTGAGGCACTCTGGGCTTGCGGAAGAGAGAAATGCTCCAAAATCAGGGCCAGCCAGAAGGGCTCAAACTGCCTCTTCCTTCTTCCCCTCAGTATTAAATGCTAGGAGGCCTTAGAACTGGGCAAAACATGGTCACTGGCAGGCTGAGGATGCATAGCAGCCTTGTACCCATAATAAGGAGAACGTCTCTTTTTATGAGGCAGGGGTCTGACAGGGGACAACAAAGTTACGGCTTCAGCCTTTTTCCAGGTGTGGTGGCCCCAGTTGCATGTATACAGTGGGAATTATAACATGCCCATGTGCTTCTACATGAAAGCACACCCTTCAGCACCTGGAACAGAATAATGTGTGAAAAGGTCTTCAAATCTAAGGCTATTATTGAGTTACTGCAGTGTAATCATTTTTCATTCTTCTAGGCTGTATTTTAGCTCCAACCTGCACTTCAATATAAAGCTTGTGCTTTATTTGATTATTTTTCTGAATTCTCCTCTTAATTTGTGAGAGCAGCTGAGCTGTCCTTTCCTGGGATTTCAAGAATTAAAAATACCCCACTATCCAAATGTCTTGGGACGTTCAGTCCTGTTTCTGAAAGTGAGGTAGGCACTTAGTAGTATGAATCCCATTACAAATAAATGGGATTCAGAATCGCTCATGCCTAATTTTTTTTAATGGAAATTTAGTCTCCTGCTAGCTTGTGTTTTAAAAAAAAAAAAAAAAAAAATTCACTTTGTGTGTTACTTGAAATTATGCTTCAAATAAAACAGTTCTATAAGATACTGGTTACTAGCATTCCTTGCGTTGTATGATGACTTACTTCTTAAGTGGGCAGAATTATATTATCTAGAATTGTAACACTTCAGTCTCTCTTAGAATGTTTACAATAAAAATCTGATGCTGACAAGTATTGTGGAGTATATTTATTCTCTTCCTGTGGATTAAACAATTGATTCTGAAAGATTAAAATGCCCCACCTGCCTTCTTGCACACTTCTGTTTTGCCGTGTCAAACAATATAAAATGAATACTGCACTTCCCTCTATCTAATTGAATAATTTACTGTAAATAGCTGTCATTTACTTTAGAGCAGTAGGGGATCATTAGCCAAATGGATGTGAGTAAGTCATGCCTTTAATGCGTTAGAGGGGCCTAAAATGGAATCATCTAAATGGGACCATCAATACAGCATGCTGAATTAAGTCAGAGGCACTTAAAGCTTTAAGTCCTCTTTCTTGTAAATTACATGCTCCCTCGGCAGAAAGGTAATCAAGAACTTGCATAATATATGGCATCTTTGTTTCAAAGCTTTATTTTTTAATGAATAAAATAGTACAATTTAGATGACATGATTGGTAGGTATAACTGTGTTTTGGATTTCCCTCATTTTAATTACCTCCCTTCCTCACTGATTGAAGCCTTCTTCCTTGCAAGCAGCTAGTTGTGCTGACTAATACTGGCTCTATTCCGTAAATAAGTAAGATAAGCAGGTAATAAAATATTTTTTCTTGACTTTTATGGGTATATGACCTGATAATTATTTGCAGAAGTTGGTATTTTGAGTAAGTAATTTTAGAAAGGTCCCAGTCAGTCTTAACTCCTAAGCATACAATATGTTTTTGGCTTATTTCACCACTGAAGTAAGTGGTGAGGCTGTTGGGCTCTTTAATGTGTCTCTCTTTCTCATTGACTCCTCCTGGCCCCATCTAGTGCTTCCATTCAGTTCCCTATTATCCTGGAAAAGGCTGGTCTTCAGTCAAAATCAGAAGCCAAACTTTCAATGACATGCTAGAGGGGGATGCAATACAGGTAGCCACTCTCTTGAGGTACGAGACTTGGTTTAAAAATTATTTTAATTAATTTTAACTTTGGTAGTTTGTATTGCCCATAAGAATGTTCCTTTTTGAAGTTTACTGGGCTGTCTTCAACCTCAACCGTTCTATGGCTATGTGATACCAGCCTCTGAGTTACAGCTACTTTGTGGGACCAAGTGGCACATGCTTTATGAATTGACTTTGCTCTGTTTTATTCTTCCCATCTTTTAGCGTTTTTAGGAGGTTAAGTTTCCTAACCTGTTTTTCCATGGTTATTCCCAACTGAATTCCTATTTTAGTTATCTCCTGTCAGTGATCAACTGTTTCACTTTTTTAAAACTTTTTTTTTTTTCACTAAGCGTTCCACTCTCACATGTACAAACTCTTCAGTTCTTGGAATTAGATTTGGGCAGATATTTTAAAGTCAACTTGAAGTTCAAGGGCTGTAAATAAACAAAAAAGCCCCTCCCCTAACATTATTGCAATCGTAATCTGTCACTGCACTGAAGAGAGTAGAAGAATTTGATACGCTGTTACTTCGGAATATGCAGAGGTTAAATAACTTCCTGTGTAGCTGGAAGGAAGTTGGTGGCAAACCTTGTTGTGGAAATCAGGACGATTTCCTTATTTTCATTCCCTAGCTGTAACCACTGCCCTATGTTTCCTGTAACTGATTTTTTTTTTCCCCTTCTTACTGAAATGTGGTGGGTTTTTTTTAAAGGTAAATTGATCTTGTGCTTTTAAACTTTTCAGAATCTGCTTATGAACTGCTTTCACTTTTATTGGATGAGTCATGAGTCGAAAGCTCTGTCCTGTAGTTCCACCATGAGTAATGCCTAGCATTTTCTTGGGTTCTCTTTTAGAAGACTATTAAATTAAAAGAAGAATCTGGTTTTTGATATCTTAATGGACAATTAGGTGGCTGGGTCTCAGAACTGATTTAGATTTACCACTGCAGTAATTTAAATTTTTTCCTCCCAGTTAAGGATGTCACTGTTTTTCCTTGCATGTACATGTTGCTGGTCATAGTTCTCCGTTTTTAAATAAATAAAAAACATTTCAGTGTTTGGTACTGCTGTACGAGTATTGTTACTGCTTTTTGGGGACAATTTTTCACTGAGGCCTGTATTGACAAAGCTGGCCCATGTACACAAACTCCAAGTTACCTATGTGACATTCAGGTTGTGATAATGAATGTAGAATCATAAAATTTCTTAGGTTGGAAAAGATCTTTAAGATTATTGAGTCCAACCGTAAACCTAGCGCTGCCAAATCCACCACTAACCCATGTCCCTAAGTGCCACATTGACATGTTTGTGTGTTTTTTTTTTTTAAATACGTCCAGGGATGGCGACTCAAACACTTCCCTGGGCAGCCTGTTTCAATGCTTGACAACCCTTTTGGTGAAGAAATTTTTCCTAATACCCATCCTAAACCTACCCTGGCACAACTTGAGGTTATTTCCGTGTAGATGGTACGTGGCTTCAGGAATCCTATTCTGAGCACTGACTGAGAGAGGTCATGGACTGTTTCCCTGAAACCTCTGTGCCTCGTCTTGTCCAGATAATGTGTGTGTACCTAAAGAAAAGCTTATATATTTGGTCTCTCCTGCTGGTGGGACAGGCTGTCTCCTTGACTGCTCAGGTGGCAGATGCTTCCTCCTCTTGGATGCCAAGGCATTGGCACATCAGTAGATGGGCACTGGCAATACCTAACGAGCTGTTTGGCAGGCCTGGCCTTCAAGTATTCACTGGTATAACGCAAGCGTAGTTGGCACAGACAGTTCTTTGCGTGCAGCTGATAAGAATGTTGGATTGTTGATAGTATCTCTAAGCTTAGGCACCCTGAAAATAATGAAAGCCATATATGCACGCTCTGTCCCCATAAGGGGTTAGGGGCATGTCTGTTTTCTTGCTGAGGCCAATTGTTGGCTTCAGTTGCATTGGCAGTATTGGGAGATGATGGGTATTTGGAGATGAGCAGAGTTTTCTGAGGTTGATCATGAAAAATGGAGATGTGCGAAACTCTCAAACACGAAATACTCTGTAGCATGGTAGATGGAAGAATGCTGGTATTCTAGTAGTGAAATGAGCTCTCCGGAGAGACTTGGATTTTACCTGGCTACTCTTATTCTCTTCTTGCAACTGGGAGATGGTCTGCTGCACAGCCCACGTATCACGGGTAATGACAGAAACAAGCCTGAAGACTGAAGTTTCCAGTGCGGTAGACCACTGCTAAGTATTGGTGCATTTGCACCTGAAATGGTCAACACCAGATTTCTGGGAATACAAGTTCCTGGAGAACTTTCATGCTTAAAGATTTCCTTGGTCTTATCAGTCTCGTGTGCCTGGAGGGTTAGTAGTGCACAGGCTTGCATTGGAAGGGAGTGAACAGACTGCTTTCCAAATGTGAATCTAGTGTGTCTATGTCTGTTTGACTTTCAGTGAAGTATTAATGAGTAAGTTCTGTGGCATGGTCATAAATAACTGCAAGGCTCAAGCCAAAATTGTGGATAAAAAACCAAGGTCACAGTTATGTTTTTCTATGGGGAGAAAAATAAAGTCTGGAATTGAGTACTCCTAAGCCTAATGATTAGGAATTCACTGAATTTGGCTGCTAATAGTAAAAGCTTGGCTCTGGGACCTCTACTTCCAAATAATTCTGGTGTATGTGTCTAATTGTGCCATCACAAACTATAATAATAATGAGAAATATTTATCAAAACATTAGTGCTCTTCTGCAATGGGACTTGTACTGTTTAAAAGATAGTTTTTCTCTTCTTTCAATATCACTTTTCAGAAAATCATGAGAACAAATAACATATCCATCCTGGAACGGACTGTGAAATAGTTCATTGTGTACTCAAAACTTGTGTGCCAGTTCCTTTGCGTAATACGTTACCGAACATCAGCTGAGGAGCGCAGTCAGTTACTGTAGTTCAGCTGATAGATGCGAAGTTGCTGGACTCCGGTAACTTGCTATGTATCTGGGAGTTACCAATAAGAAAGGAAATATAGGCCATAACTTGTATACCTTTCAAATCTTGAGCATTACTAAGTAAAAATATTGTGATGTGCAGATAGTCACTTTTTAAATCAAACTCCACAGGTCCCTACAGAGTTACAGCATTTGTAGAAATGGCAATGTGTAATACAGAGTTATGATGTGTATTACTTAATATTGCTACAAGCTGGTGGAGGATGTTGTGTTGTCTCTACAGCACAGCTGGGTTTTAAACAAAAGAAAAAACCCAAAAGGCCTAGGACAAAGCCCTCTTTGCTCTATGCTAATATTTTTGTCATTGTACTGAGTGTAAGTGGCAAACCCTGAAGCTTGCTCTTTCTCATCTTCACTGAACTCTTTACTTATACAAACTTTTCACTGATGAACGTATTTCTGGGAATGGGCATCCAGTTTTGCTCTGTCAGGACCAGTAATGTTATAAGCTCTCAGGTGCAGCATAGTTCTTCATTATGGGCATGCTTCAATGTTCAAACTTTGTTAACAGTCGATGCTCCTCTCCTTTCTCTATTGTTTTGTTGCCTGTGCTTTCCTACTTGGCCCTTCCATACTGAAACTTCAGCCTATGAATTGGTGGGGGGCTGAGGGAGAAAATAAGTAAAAAACCCCAAACCCCAATAACAAAACCCCTGCAAAACCAAACCAAAACAAACAACAAAACCCTGCAAAAACCATGCCATTACATTAGATAATTCCATTTAAACTTTTTTCACTTGCCTCTGCAGCCAGAGGCTCAGGGGAGCTCTTGACACAAAGACTGAGCGCAGCACAGTGCCTTGAATTAGGCTCTGCACTTTCTGCTCCAAGCTGTTCCCAAGACACAAAGTGATCTCTGGTGTACATCTAATCTAATGTGTACAGGCTGCAAAGTCCCTGCAAGCCTTTGGATTTGCTTGGGATTTCTGGATGTGCTCTGGTCACCTCACACCTGCCCCTGAGGCAGGGAATACAGGAATGATGCTACAGAACAGTTCTGCCTCTAGTCCTGCTGGGGATTCCCTGTGTCGTTATTACAGCTTTTTGGCTCTTTCCTGTTTTGTGCAAAAGACAGAGGGAGAAGAAAATGTCTGATGACTGGATGCTCTTTGGCAGTAGTTCAAAAATATAAATGCAGTATTTTCTGCTTAAAAAGAGGAAGAAGTCCACTGCTGCTTTATTACTTGACCTTTCTGTGGAATTATAATGACTAGGCAACATAGTTCTGCTGACAGGCTGTCTGGAGGTGTTAATTGGAGTTATTAAAGGAAAAAAGCAAGAAAGAGAAATAACGCTCATGTTGCTGTAGCTCAAATGTTCATATTTTTATGTTTAGGTAATTTCACAGACATACTGGGGTGGTGGTGTTTTTTTTTTTTCAGCTTGTAGGAACAAGTTTGTGTTCGTCTACTGGATTTTTTTGCCTCTATCTGGAAAAGTCATGCTTAAAGCATGAAGATAGGCTAGTGTAGGAAAATCACTGTTCAGAGGGCTGGGGTCCTTGAAAGTACATAGCTCAACTACGCTTGCTTTACATGTTCCTTGGTGTGTGTTGGCTCATCCCACGTGCTTGTTGCTAAATTGGATCCCCTGTTTTTGTATTCTGTTGAGATACCTTGTTAGCAGGCAATAATTTTGACAACTCTTTTATCTTCTTCTGTTTTAACTTTTCTATAGCTCTTTGTCCTTTTCTTTCTCTTCCCCAATCTGTAGAGGGAAGGGGAAAAAATTGTGATAAACTTTAGCAACAAAAGTAACAAGTGTATTGGTAATTCAAATAGAGAAGTTGGTCAGTGACTAGAGAAAGCTGTTCTTGGTCTTTCGTGTTTGTGTTAACTTTTAGTTAAATTGTGTTTATCTATGTTGATCTAAAGCTGGTTTTAAGCTTTTCAAAGTTACGACAAGAAAGAGCAACTGGATATTAACTCTGTAAAATGAGAGACTTGATGGCTGCTGGCAAATACTGTGAAAATACCACCACTGTTTACCATGGTAGTGCCCTGTGATAATTCCAATAAAGACTTGGCTAGTGTGGGCTGTAACTTGAATTAGTAATATTGTTTTGCTCATCTCTGTTAAAATGTCAGATTTTTTTGGTTCTTCAGAGGAGTACCAATGTAAGTAAAGATGTCTTTCAGACTGCCTGTCTGACTAACTGGAATGGATATTAAGTAAGATTAAATCCTTTCATTACAGAAAATGTATTGTGTACAGAGATGTGCAAAGATATTATTGTCATCTTCCCTTGCAGCGAGTGACTTGTGTAAGTCTTTATTCTTTTCCCTTCATTGAAGCTGTTAAATACAAGGTTATCGTCTACTTTATGTACTTATTTATGGTATTAAACATTAGAATATTTGGTTTCAATTTGTACTTGTCTCATGTTTAACTTTGGGTAAGTCACTTCATCTCTGTTTCCTGCCTGGGTAGGGACACTATTTTCTTTTGCCTCCTTCCATTTCAAGCTCCTTTTGGAATTGTTTTGATGCTTTTAGGGGGAATAGTGAATCTTTGCTGTAATTTCATTACACCTAGAAGTCCAAATAACAGTAAAGCAGGGATACTCCATAGGCATTTCTCCTGAGCAGCCTAGTCTGTGCTTGTACAGGCTTGTACAAGGTAAGGTGCAAAAATCTCCTCCTATTCTGCTTTGTGCCCTACACAATAGCTAGTTAAAATAACAGCTCTTTCACTTCTGATCTCTCCACAAGGAGACTGGGAAGACACGAGGTCCTGCCTCCTGTTGAGGAGACAAGATGAGATCCTTTATCCTGGATGTTATTTGCTTGTGGCTATGGTGTTGAGGGTAAATCAGACAAAAGCAGGGGAATTTCACCTGAATTAATTTATTGTCAATCAACACCACCCTCTGACCTCTAATATAGGTGTTGGGGGAAGTGTGTGGAGGAGCTCCCAACCTGACCTCAACTGCCCTTGTTTTTAGGGAGACCTGGGAGTTTGAGGTGGTGCTGGCAGCGGTTTCTTCATCATCTCCATCATGGTGGCTGCAGGCACCTTGTGGTTCGCCCTCAGGGTGGCTGAAGACCCCTCCTCACCTCAGCCCAGCCCCGGGGCCATTTGCTTACCTCAGGGCCAGCTGGAACCTGTTCCAGCTGGTGGGTGGCAGCTGAGGACTCCCCTGCCAGGTGGTGTGTGGCCCTCAGAGCCATGCCTGTGAGGTGCTGGGTTTACAGCCGGTGTCTCTCCCCGGCTGATCACAGCTTTATAGCTAGTCTTGGGGTGGGGAGGAGGAAAGAAGAAAAAAGGAAAAAATACCCAACCCCAAACTGAGGACAAAAAGGAGGACCTGTGCTTTGATCTCTTGGCACCTCCAAAGAGAAAGCCCTCGCACCGCGCAGGGGCCATTGATGCAGGCGCTTCCACAGCCAAGGGCGATCCACAGTGAGCAGAGGTGGTCTGCAAACCGTATGGTTGAAGCCTGTTCACCTGTTTTTCTTCAGAAATACCTTTGAAACCAAGATGTCCTGGCCAGGAACAGGGGTGACCCCATTCTGAGTGTTCAAATTGAGGCTCGTGTTGGTGCAACTCATGTCAAATTGGCTGTTTGGTTTATGCTGAGAAGGGAAGGGGAAAGCGCTGGGCAGTCTGTCAGAATGCTAGGAGAGGGTAAATATAGAGGAGTTGTACATCTCAGCATTTTATGGTAGCAAGTTGCATTAATACTGCTCTGAGAACCAATAAACATTTTTATATGGTGATTATTCTGCATCACATAAAAGATAAAATATAGCTTTGGCGTGCACCAACTTGCCACCTATTATTCAGTTCCTGAACCTCAAAAGCAAATTCTTTTCCAGTGAAACTGCCTCTAAAATGCTAATTGCTAGAAATGTGACCACTAATCAGTTTGCTCCCATAATACTGCCATCTATATAAATCGGTGTGCCTCTTCCAGAAGGGGAGATTTTAAAGACTTTCACTGATAAGATTAAAAAAAAGATGCCAACTAAGTGATTAGCCCAGTGGCTTTTTGCCCAAAATAATTTTAAGAGAGAAGAGAGGGGCGGAAAAGAATTCTTAAAATCTGTTATGCCCTTCTCTATCTCCTTATTTTAAATATTTTTATAATGTAGCCCACAATGATGTGAACTCTATCTTTCTAGAGATTTTATATTTAAATGGTAAAATTTTTGAAAGATACACTGTGAGAAAACTCATGCCTTAGCAAAAGGACTGACTGTAGTGCACGCGATGATGGATCTCTTCCATTCCTAACCTCTGTGGTTATATGTGTGCTTTGTCATGGAGAAAGCTGGATTACCTGGGATACGCGGGTCTATGCTTCCCTTCCCAGAGCAATCAGATCTGGTTGCATTGCAGATACGCTACTTAGTGTGTTTCCATAGGTAAAATAAAGAAATGGAATGAACAAGCCAACATCCTTTGCTGTAAAAGCAGACTTTTGCATTGCGGTGATCAAAAAGAAAAAAAGGTACATGCTCAAGGAGGACATCCTGAAGGCTCTAAAACCAGAAAGTTGAATGAAGGTATCAAACTCTGCATGCAGATGCGTGAGACCAGGACCGGACATGTTGCTGAAGGACAGAGCGTATGTATTTACTTTCTGACCTATCACATAAATGCTGTCAGAATCTTGCTCTTAATTTGATTTGTGGCATTCCATTAACAGTTGTTCTGTGTACCAGGAGAATAATAACTAATGTTTCCCAGACTCCCAGAATTGTAAAATAAGGACAGGCGCTGTTTGGCAGAACAGAGATTGTACTTTACTACAGACAGGAACTGTTCATATTAATCAAATGATATCTAGTCTGAAATGACTTTTAGCTAATGACTTATTCTCAGGTTAACCATATTACTTATAGGCAACATGCTCTTCTAATTCTGATGATTCTTAATAATCAAAGGCTAGATGTGTGAATTTCTGTCTTTCAGAAAGAGAAACGGTGCTCTTGATTGACCTTATTTTAAGATGTTTTTGGTATTGAAATTATGATGTTAGGGGTAAGAAGTGGGATAGTGAAAGGTCACGGATTTGCCTTTTGATTTAAGGCTTTACAAGAGTGGATGTGTGTGCAGTGAATGAACTCAAAAATGTGAATTTAATTGTGTGAGTTTCAGGGCTTAATTACTCAGGACATCACATTGTGATGGAAAACTTCCTTAGGGCCATCAGTAGTAGGAGTAAATGAGTCACACTTACTTCACCTTGAATATGTGCTCTTACTGTGATACTTTTGGACATGGGTGTGTTTCTAACAGAACACCTGACTGCTAAAATCCTCCTAATTTCTAGGTTATTAAATATAACATGGCATGTTGAGTGATGGTGAAGAAATTTAAATCGGAAAATTTCACAAGATGTAATGTGCTTTCCTAGTGGGTGCTAAAAAACCATGTTGCACTGTAGAAACTGCTCTCCAGTGCTAAACAGACCTGAGCAAGAGGAGGCTCCCAGCAGTGGTTCCTGGAAGGCAGGAGGAGTCTGCTGTTGTGGAACCATGGTTTGGCAGGTCCCAGCTGCACTGCTCTGCTAACGAGGCATTGCACAGGTTTTGCAGGTGCTGCCAAGCCTAGTGTAAATTAGGATGAGACTCCTTCTTTAACTCATGTGTGCGTTAGTTTGACAATTTTTAAACCTCGTTTTAGTTTTCTGTGTTAGTTGTCAGTCTCGGGGCCTGGTGGTTGTACATAAGCAAGTTACCTCTTCCTTGTGGTATATTTTTTGGTTTTGGGGTGGGTTTGTGGTTTGTTTGGTTTTTTTGGCTACAAAGGTCACACCTCTACTGACACTGTTTTTTCTGTGAGCAATGCTTGCACAGTTTCAGGTGTGATGCTTTGTTTTCTTCTTGTGTAGCAGCTCTCTGACAGAAGCTTTTGGCTGCCAGTCTTCAATGGGAATGTAATGTGGTTTGTGGTCTGCTTATCTACATCTATCTACTAAACATGAAGAAATAACATCTTAACATCTAATTCAGTGTTGACATGACAAAGAGAAAGATGAAGGACACAAAGAGTGTCTGCTGCCTTGAATACATCTAATTCCACATGCACACACTGCTGTCTACCCAAAGAATTAAACTGCTTATAAGTCATTATTTATATTTGTGATACAAGTCTATGTGCAGACATTTAGTTATGTAAAATCCTATGTAATGTATTGAAAAAAATGCCTTATAATAGTCCAAGAAAGATAATTCTATTTCAGCATAAGTGTCACTCAGGCATGTACCAAAATGACAAGTGTTGCAAAATACAAGTAGTGTTATTTTTTTGGTACAAGTTTAAAATCGTAGAATCACTTAGGTTGGAAGGAACCTTTGAGATCATTGAGTCCAACCATCAACCTAGCACTGCCAAGTCCACCACTAAACCATCTCCTCCAGCACCACATCTACCTGTCTTGGATAGCGATTCCACCACTTCCCTGGGCAGCCTGTTCCAATGCTTAATAACCCTTTTGACAAAGAAATTTTTCCTAATATCCAATCTAACCAATCTCTGGCGCAACCTGAAGCCATTTCCTCTTGTCTTATGGCTTATTACTTGGGACAAGAGACTGACCCCTGTCTCACTACAACCTCCTTTCAGGTAGTTGCAGAGAGCAATAAGGTCTCCCCTCAGCCTCCTTTTCTCCAGACTAAACAAGCCCAGTTCCCTCAGCTGCTCCTCCTAAGACTTGCTCTCTAGACCCCTCACCAGCTTCATTGCCCTTCTCTGGACACACTCCAGCCACCTCAATGTCTGTCTTGTAGTGAGGGGCCCAAAACTGAACACAGTAATTGAGGTGTGACTTCACTAGTGCTGAGTGCGGGGGGACAATCACCTCTGTAGTCCTGCTGACCATGCTAGTATCCTAGCCTCTATCAGGAATATTGGCCGCCTTGGCCACCTGGGCACACCACTGGCTCATATTCAGCTGGCTGTCGACCAACACCCTGAGGTCCCTTTCCACCAGGCAGCTTTCCAGTCACTCTTCCCCAAGCCTGTAGTGCTGCATGGGGTTGATGCAACCCAAGTGCAGGACTTGGCACTTGGCCTTGTTGAACTTCATACCGTTGGCCTTGGTCCATCAATGCAGCCTCTTGTACATCCCTCTGTAGAGCCTTACTACGCTCAAACTGATCAACGCTCCCACCCCACTTGGTGTCATCTGCAAACTTACTGAGGGTGCACCTAGACAACANGCACACCACTGGCTCATATTCAGCTGGCTGTCGACCAACACCCTGAGGTCCCTTTCCACCAGGCAGCTTTCCAGTCACTCTTCCCCAAGCCTGTAGTGCTGCATGGGGTTGATGCAACCCAAGTGCAGGACTTGGCACTTGGCCTTGTTGAACTTCATACCGTTGGCCTTGGTCCATCAATGCAGCCTCTTGTACATCCCTCTGTAGAGCCTTACTACGCTCAAACTGATCAACGCTCCCACCCCACTTGGTGTCATCTGCAAACTTACTGAGGGTGCACCTAGACAACATCTCTGACCAGCTGTGATCAGCAGCCACTGAAGCCAGTGGAAAAAAACATTAGCCTGAACATCTAATGTACAACATTAGCCAAAAACATCTCTCGTGCAACTCTGCTGATGTTGCCTATCAGTATGTATATACATGATGTGTATGTGTATATACATACATAACATATATAAATATTTTAATGAAGTTTTAAATCAGAGGGACATCTTTTAAATGCTCATTAGGAAAAAGGTCTGTGACTTCAGGCACTATTTTCAATCTGTAACTCTGATTGCTGCCCCACTCCTCCATCTGTGAAGAAGCAGGTAGTGGGAAGGATTAAGGCACACGGGCCTTATGTTTATAGTTTGTGTATCTTTGAGTGCATGTTCTTGTGTGCACACCACCTGTTTTAGTTGCGTATAGGCATTGTGTGAAAGCTATTGAACTTCCCGGTGCTTCTGAACAAAGACTTAGCAGTTGCGGTAGGGGCTGTGCATGTTGCCCTACTCATGTTTCAGTCCCTCAAAGAAAAAGCCTTGGAGAGATTTTCATGACAGGTTGCTAGCATATGTGTTTGTTAGTAACAGTGCGTCTCTGTTCTTCCATGTCTGTTGTCCTGTATTTGCCCAAGTAACAAAGCCTTTGACCCTGAGTAGGATGGGGTTTTTTTTTTATAGAAGATGAAACATTTGATACTCTGAAAGCACCTTGCTTTGACTCGGTGATGCTTAGGGAGTCATCTGCATGATCGACTATAGTAGGAGACCTTCCTTTTAGAAATGCTGACTAGAGCTCAGCATTGCATTGTGGCCTTTGATAAGAAGCAGCATCAACTAAACAGAGGGTTTATCAGTCCTGTCATGGTGTCTACTAGGAAGTACAGTTGTCTTGGTCTCACACAGAAAGGTGAATGAGAACACCAAAAACTGAACATTTGCCATTATTATGATTGCCCAGCATGTGGAGGAGCCACTCTGAGCAGGACCAGAAGCCTGTACCATATCAGTCACTGGGTCTCCAGCCTCTCCTGTAGTCACGGGTTTTGTCAGGCTAGTGTGGTACTTTGCTGTCCCTGGGGTACATTTGGTCCTCTGGCAGATTGCCAGTTGCCCGAGAACAACATTTCCTCATGTTGTCAACGTTAACTTGGGTTTACAGATTTGAGCTAATATATTATCAAAGTCTTGAGACAGACTGTTTGGTTAAGATAGTGGTGTGGCATTTTGGTTTTGTTCCTGGAACATAAATGACCTCTAAGTAGGAGCTGATCATGTTTTTAAAGGCTCTCAGCCATAATATAAATGTATGTTTTGTGGGAAGACACCGTATAAAAAGCTGCATTTTTGTCAGGTTTCTAATTTATAGGGAACAATGACATGCAATAATCTAAATTATGTCTGTGTACATTATGTCACCAATCACAAGTAATGGAGTACAAGCAGATGCTTTGATTTGTATGTATAGAAATTGTTAGTGGGTTGAGCTAATGAAGTAGCTTCAGCTTGCCAGAGGGAAGCTGTTGATTTTGTGTTGGTAGCATAAGAAAGTAAATCCTGTGCCTGATGCTGAGCAGATGGAGGTAACTTCCATCTATGAAGTCTGTACTTCTGCAGGCTGAGAGACTATATTCTCAGTCCTTTACATGACAGGATTTAGGAGAGAACACTTCATCTTGGATGTCTTAGATATTAAGACTTTACGCAGATGTGTTTATCTTTGATTAAGGATATCTTCTCAAAGGAAGATTGTGATAATTGGCTATTTCCAGACAATGTGATCCTATGATTATTTATGTTTGGTAATCTTAAATTTCTTTGACAGAAAGACAAAAAAAAAAATTCCACTAGTAAAAAGAAATAGAGATCGCTGATTTCTTCCAGTTGATAGTGAAGTCTGTGCACCATATGTTAAATGCTTTAAAAAAACAATAAGCTTGTTTTTCAAATCTTAGTGTGTTGTGGGAGTAGAAGGATACATACTAACATTTTTAGACTTGGGCATATGAATTTTCAGGCACGGTCTATCAAATACCTGGTACTTGCAGTTGTTTTAAATCAAAGAATTCAGTAACACGTAAACTGCCTATTTTTGATATTTTTTTTAAAATGGATTCTTTCCCCATATTCCAATATACTCCTTCATTACATGTATGTACTAAGGAGATTAAGTTTTTTTTTTCCAGGGAAATTTGGGGAGTGGAGAGGAACACAGGATGACACCATTACCAAAGCAATCTGGCACTAATAGTGGACAGAGCATGTGAATGCATTAGTCTAGTTGTAACACTTTTATGTACTCAGGACAATGTTTGTGGGATCTTGGAAAAAAAAAAAACCAACAAGGGCATGCATTAGCAATGAGATCAGTTTGCTAGGGAAGAGGCTGAAGACCACTCTGCGTCAATTAAGAGCAATTTGGAGTGACAAGTATCTTAAATACTGGCTGACTCAGCTTGCAGAATGTAGCCAATAACCAAATGGCAGAATTTCACAAGTGGGCTACGTCAAAAACATTCTGCCTCAGTTGGTGACACAAACAGCATTAATTTCCTGTGTAAAGTATTTTCTTCAAGAGTGAGATCCATTGATCCCAGGTTTTTCTTCACATCTGAGAAAGCATCATTTCCCCATTGTTCCTGTCTCCTCCTCCTAATTCATTCATCTCCTCCTTGTTCTTCTTGAGTCATGGCTTAATCTTTCCTTCAGGTATTTTGAAGTAGTTCTTCCTCTAGCCACGTGGGTGAATGGGAATGACTTCACCTTTTCTGGTAGAATAAATCCTCTCTGGCTTCTGTTGAGAATATGCATTGATCTATAGTGGGTAATGCCCTAATGTAAGATGGGGCTAATTAAAGGAAGAGGGAGGGAGACAGCACTCCTTTTTGTGAAAATGAGGAGGCTTTCTTTCTCCTTCTCTCTTGCCTTTTTCTAGTACAATAGTGTTTGTTTACGTCTCTTGGCCACCAGGTATAAAAGAAAAATGTGGAGGAAAAAGATGTGTCATTTCAGACTGATAGAAAAATGACATTGTTTAACACGGAAGGATCCAATGCTTCAGGAACTTAAATACCAAGGGCCTTTCTGTAAATGTAGTACTAAATGATCCTGAAAACATATAAGCATACAGTTGCTTTCTCTTGCAGTCTTTCTCACAATAACCTGAAGAATGATAATCTTACTAAATTGATTTCCTCTAGAGTTAAGTTAATTCAAAATAAATGAAATGAAATAATAACTCAATATTAACTCAGAAATACTCAATTCCAATGGCTCTACCTGTGCAGTAGTCCAGGAAGCTCAGGAGTATGCAAACCCTATGTTGCTTATACCATGAAATGTACTTAATGGCCTTAGCTAAATCCTGGAGTTGTGTGGTAGCCTAAGGGAAAGAAGTCTTTTGAATTGTTTTTAATGAGTTAGCTCCACAGAACAGTAGGAGAATGCCATTCCACCCTGGAGGGAAGAGGCACAAGTTTCCCTAGGCTTACTAAATGACTATTTGTTTTCTTTCTAGGTTCTAGCCTATGGAGAAGTGCATATAAGAATAGGATAAATATGGCTTTCAAGGGCGAGGACCACTTAGATTCCCTTCCGTTACCTGTTCAGCGGTAAGTGGTGCACTCTGTCACCCAGACTTTAGTGATTAAATACCCGTAAGGCTGCAGCTACACTTTCCTTTGAGGATCCAAAGATGCTTAATAACCGCATTTTTAAACTCAGTTTTAGGTAACGTTCATACAAAATGTTGAGAATGAATGTGGAAACCCGGGATGCATTTCTCAAGGCATTTGCAAACTTGTATACCTGAAGTCTGGTAAATCATGACAGTAAATATGCAGCCATCATTTTAAATGAATGAACATGTTTTCAGTAGCAATGTGACTGTATTTACTGGACCAATTCTTTGTCATGACGGAAATCACTGGAAGTCTCTGCACTTTGTGAAAACGGCTGAAAACTATAATTTTCTTTAACCTGGTTGACTTTCTTCAGGTGTAGCTATAGTAATAATGTGAAGATTAAAGTAGTATGTCTCCACTGTGGTGCCTTTGTTGGACTGGAGACATTAGTGACTCTACTAATCATCCAGACATCTGCTAGACATCCAGGTTAATTGCTTGGTGATAACTACTGGGTTCTAGAAGCCAAATCTTGGATCAAAAAGTCAAAGGAGTTGCTAAAGCCAACTGCTATGCCCAGAACTTAAGTTGAAAAATGGGCCAGTGAAGCCTCTTATTGTAGTAGAAAACTAACTGCAAACAGAACCAGAAGCAGTACATCCTACAGATGGCAAGGGCTGTTCCAGGTTGATGATGGCAGGGTTTTTTTGCAACTACATAAGTGGGAAAATTGACTACAGAATCTCTATGCTAGCAACTAGAAAGGTGGAGTATGAATAATGTATGTAACATTACATACATAATCAATGTTAACAATGGTTAACAGCAGCGCACAACTGAAAAGCGCTAAATTTTTTAGGCTAGAGATTTCTGGAAAAGGAAAACCACCTGCAGGTCAGTTCTACTGCATTCAGGGGAGCAGAACTCTGCCATGCTATGTGAAGAAAATCATGCCACCTTATATCAGCTCTACACTACGATGTATCTTGGCACAAAAAGTGATCTGGGGGAGTCCCATAGAGCAGAGTTCTGGCAAATTGCTTGGCTCAGCAGGGCAAATTTATATAGTGAAATACAAAAATAAATACTCTCCCCTATCCCCAAATATGAAGCTTTTATTTTCCATGTGTATTTTGAAAAAGAATCCTTTTTCCTTTTGATAAGGGTTATTTTTGGAGAAAGCCCATGTAACAAGATGGGCAGAGTGAATTTCATAGAATGGTTGGAGTTGGAAGCGACCTTAAAGATCATCCAGTTCCAGTCCCCCTGCTATGGGCAGGGAAATCTCCCACTAGACCAGGTTGCTCAAAGCCCCATCCAACCTGGCCTTGAACACTTTCAGGGATGGGGCATCCACAACATCCCTGGGCAACCTGTTCCAGTGCCTCACCACCCTCACAGTAAAGAATTTCTTCCTAATACCTAATCTAAATCTCCCCTCTTCCAGTTTTGAAACTGTTACCCCAACTCTCTCAGCCTGTCTTCATAGCAGAGGTGCTCCAGCCCTCTGATCATCTTTGTGGCCCTCCTCTGGGCTTACTCCAACAGGTCCATGTCCTTCTTGTGTTGGGGCCCCAGAGCTGGACACAGTACCCCAGGTGAGGTCTCACCAGAGCAGAGGGGCAGAATCCCCTCCCTCAACCTGCTGGCCATGCTTCTTTTGATGCAGCCCAGAGAGAGAGTTGGCAGTAGTCAGACAGGTTGAAGGCACAGGGAAGGTTGGGACTGAAAATGGTGAAATGTGTTTTTACCCAAAGAATTTTGCAGTATGAACTAGATCAATAAAGTCCAGTAATTGAACAAAATTTTTTCTCTGGGTTAGAGAAGTGAGTGATATGGATCCCATAGGGAATTTAAAAGGGTTAAGACAGGTTTCGAAATAACTAACAAGATTCAAGGTTTATTTATTCTTTATTGTTCCTGTAACCAAGCCTAAGCTGTATGCCTGTCTCAGGATTCTAGTTCATACTCCTCCTTTTCGTGAGCGGGACTTGAATTAACTTAAAGGCATGCACTGTTTTGTCCTGTCGCAGGGAAAAGGTAACACAAATCCAACTGAGGTTAGTCCTGTGTAACACCACAACCATGCCTTGCTTCATCTTTAGATCAGAATCTTTCAGAAATAAAAGCAGACACACCCCCAAGCAATAATATCTGCCTCCACAGGAAAAGTGTACCATACATGCAAAAACTGATTCCAAGTGTTTCCACAGCAGCTGTTAAAGTGAACAGTTATCTTGGCTGTATAAGGAATTTAGAGCTGGGGCCTTAAACCAAGTGTCTGTGCTGCAAGAATAGTTTACACTCTCTTCTCAGATTTTGTGGGAAATCACAGCTTGTGTATTGAAAAATCTCTAGAGTGTTGAGTCACTATCCTAGCAGTTTTCTAACATAGACCTACTTTCTCTAATTGACATCTAGACTGCTATGGATGCGGTATTTATACAGTATCTTGAGGAAAAAACCAAATTATTGCTACAGAAACTTTATTTCCTGTTTCAGTGAGTTCGGAACTTACAATTAGTGATAGTTTTGTCTCTTAGGAGAGAAAACAGTTGGAAATAGGTCACTTTTATAAAGAATTGATCTAGTTACTGTCCAAAATCTGTTAGTAGTCCTATGCAAAGCACTTTGCAGGACCATAAAAAAAAAAAATACTCTTGCCAGTCAGTGATGGCCAGTTCACTATAGCATGTGAAATGTGCATATACTCCTTAGAGATACATATTGCCTTTCTTCCGTAGAGTTATTTTAGTACAGCTTTTGAAAAACATTGTGATCCTTTCCTCACATCTTTCTATTGGTATTACTTTTCTGTGTTCCTGGTGAGTTTTTCCAGATGGGAAAGCCAATGTAAGAGAAGCTGCCTTTCTCTTCTGTCCTTGCCTTGCCTCCTGTGTAAAGAAGGTTCATTGGCTTTTTTGTTCTCTTTAACTTAAAATTGTAATTTACAGAGGTTTTTTCCCATTGTATTCATGGTTTATTGTACTTTCCATATTAGGTAGTAAACTAAACTTAACATTTGGAGTGCTGAATCTGAAGTTACTCAGCTAAAGAAAGAGTACTCATAACAAAAAGTGAAATAGTGCTGTTTTTGCTTCTTGGATTACATGTTCAGTGTTGTAATTGTGAGACATACAGTATGATTGACCATATTTTTAAAAAAGGAATTGAGGAAGGTCTTGTATGGAAATTATGTAGAAAACCATCACCAAAGAAAATCCTAAATAAAACCAAAAAAACCCAAAGCCCAAACAACAAAAAAACCCCCTTAATCTTGCTGAAAGATGTTGAAATTCAGGCTATATATCTTGGAGGTACATCTTAAAAATGAAGTGGGGGTGGGGACAGAGAGAATTTATCTTCCTGATCTTCAGAAATACAATACTGCTGGACCGTATAATACATTGTCTAAACATCCTTACAGCTTCAAAAATGAAAGGTGATGCTGGACATTATAATTTCAACTCACATACAAACGAAGGACACAGCCGATTATTTAAATGTTCTTTTTGTTTGTTTATAGAAGATTAATACTTTAAGTATGAGGACCAGGAAGATAAAACTAATAGGTGTCTATATTTAGTTTCTTTTTCCTGGTTTTAATACTATTACTATGTTGCTTTCTGAAGGAAGTTTACATCATCATTGGGATATAGATGAGAATTTTTATCACTGTTTCAGATGAAAGAGGTGAGGCAGAGAAAGTAGACAAGGCTTTCAAATCTAGGTACCTGTGGTTAAGTCCTCTGTAGCATTTAATCTCTCAAAATCACTTCCTTGGTTTGGTACACCAAAGCTGGAAAACTTTGCCATAAGGGACTTCTGTAGCAGAGCCAAAAGTAGAAACTGGGTTTCCTGTCTCCCAGTTCTTAACCAAAAGACAGTCCTTCCTCCTTTTGTTACTTTCTTCCTTTTTTTGTTGAACTAAAGATCTGAGTCCTATGAAAGAACAATATGACTGAGGTCATGCCATGCATAATTATAGTCTTGCATTCCACTTTAAAACGTACTATGTATCTGCAGGCGTTCTGGTAAGTTCTCTAGGGGATCTGCTTAGGTGTCCAGTTATATAAATTAAGATTAACATGCCCTCCGTCATTAAGAATATCAGTGTTAGGGTATCTATTAGCTCTTAAGAAATCTGAATTTCTTTCAGTATGCCTTTTTGGGTTTTTTAGCCTGCTTTTTGTTTGTCTTAAGTTTTTTTTATTTCTTGCAGTGCTACTTTTCTATATCTGTGTGGTACGTAACGGGGTAGCTAGAGATCTGTTCACTGTGCATGCATGCTTTCTCTGGTGAAAGGAACTCTACGAGCTGTAGTGACTACATCTGCTCTGTACACAATGTGAGATATGATGGAAGTTACTGAAGGAAGGAGATTCATAAAAGGACATAAAAAATACTCTTATAGGCACAACTTTACAATGGAAGCAAAAACATGGTTAATGTAAGAAAAGCATGCCTTTTAAGTTCAGGTAGAATTGTAATCATAAATAAATGGATTACTTAAAAACAAACAAAACCCAGGAGTTGGTGTTTTCTGGTGTCATACACAAAAATCAGTGTGTTCTTTAAGTTCCAGTTTGAAACCTTTTCTGAAGTAATAATTTGTGCTAAGAAATGTGCTTCTCTAACATGCAGCAAGAGCAGGACGTTAGAAGGGTCTGTGTGAGAAGTCTCCACATAGTGAGACAACAACATAGCAACAGACCTATTGCAAGGCCCACACCATGATGGCCCTTGAATTAACAGTAGTTTACGGTATAGAGAACTAAAGTGGAGGAGACACCGAATTTCCTAGTACAAAAAGTTGAGGTCAGCTTTGTCTTGGTTATCAGAAAGATATATTGTTCTGCATCTGTATTTCCTTGTCTGACTATGCATAAAGACAGATGAAATTGATATTTTGAAATTTATAATGTGTTTGTCACTTCCAGACAGAGGAATTGGGGATGATGTGGGGAGTGTGGTGGTGATTAAAGAGCGAGGACTTGCAGTAAAAAATAAAGAGAAGAATTTGTTGATTAGGTTCAAAATCCAAGGAAAATACTGAAGGATTTAAGGAATCCACAGTGAGAGTGAACCCAAGACTTTATTTTCTTGGTAGATGATAGGAACTCGAATACCATCTTATTGCAGACTGCAGGGAATTCTGGATGAATTGCCATCCAGAGGGACCTTAACAGGCTAGAGAGGTGGGCCCATGTGAACATCATGAAGTTCAACAAGATCAAGTGCAACATCCTGCACCTGGGTTGAGGCAGTCCCAAACATTGATAGAAGCTGAGTGATAAATAGGTTGAGAGCAGCCCTGGTGAGAAGGACTTGGGGGTAGTACTAGTAGATGAAAAACCAAGTATGACCTGGCCATGTGCGCTCACAGCCCATAAACCCAACAGCATCCTGGGCTGCATCAAGAGAAACGTGGTCAGCAGGTTGAGGGAGGTGATTCTGACCCTCTTTTCTGCTCTTGTGAGACCCCACCTGGAGTACTGTGTCCAGCTCTGGAGTCATCAGTACAAGAAAGTCATTGTCCTGTTGGAGTGAGTCCAGAGGAGGGCCACAAAGATGATCTGGGGGTTGGAGCACCTCCCCTATGAGGTCAGGCTTAGAGAATTGGGGTTGTTTAGCTTAGAGAGATGTAAAAAAATCTTTGTAAATTAAGACACATTTCTACTTGGTCAGGCACTGAATCATTTCAAGGACTATTCACATCAGATTATACTTCTAGAGCTTCATGTGGCCTCTGTACAGCTGAGGTGTTTTGAGAACACTGAGTTTGAGGTATAAGACATATGAAGAGCCTTTCAACATGTTTAATATTGTGTTCAGATGTTCTTTATTAAGGAATAGAACCCCAAATAAGGCTGTCAAGAAAAGAATGGTTCCACCTATTGGGTTTCTGTCTCTAGAGTGTCTAAAATTTCATGAATACCAGGTGATTTAGTTCTCAGAGTCGAAGGCAGGGAAATTATGTCATCCAGTCATAAAAAGTCAATCTTGGCCAAAATTGCACAGATATGTTCATTTTTTCAGCTAGCTAGTGATCTCTTGCCCCTGGTATTCTGTAGGTGATGGGAATCTATAGGTTTTGATGTCATTTGTTCATCTAGCCTTAGGTTAAAAGATCAAGTTAAGTTCTGGTTATGAATGAATTTTGTGCAACAAGTTATTTGGTTGCATCTAAGTTTATTAAAGCATTTCCTGTTTGGCTGTCTACCTGTTTTCTTAGATATGAATCCCTCAAATGATACCTAGAAACGTGATTTCTGTGAGTTAACCTGATTAAAGGTTATTCCCTTTTATTTCTTTCTGGTCTATTCTTTTTCTTTTTTTAACCATCTCAGATCTTGTTTCCTTTCTACCTCGTACCTGCATGGTTTCTGCACTTTGTTACCACTTCTGTTATTAGTGCCTGTCCTCACAAGTTTTCAGTCACTTTTTCTTTTTTTTTTATATCACCTTAACTCTTCAAGAATGAGCAATCCATTTGTAAGCATGCACAACTCTGACTGTGCTCAAGTTCAAAATTAATCATAAAATCATGTTTAAGTACCAGTGCTTTAAATGCTTTGTCTAATCAGTGATTATATATGTCCTTACACTGCTTAGACATCTTCTGTAAGGGCTGAATTCTTTCTATTTCATGGTTTCCTACAGTGTCTGCTACTGACAATCAAAGGCTTGTTTTGTATTTCTGGCTTTTCCCACCTACGTCTGCAGAACAAACTTCCTGTCTGACAAGCACTCCATGCGAAATAGAAAACAACATTTGTATTTTACAGGCTACTTACTGTGCATAGATCTTGCCCTGCTAATTTGAATTCTACTAATTTGAATCAGTTGTATTTGGATGATGTCAGGAACCTGTATGCTGTGGCTCTTTTGAGGCTTTCAGATAAAGACTGGAAGAAACTCTAGAAAAAAAATGCATGTTATCTGTAATGCAAGAGCTAGAGCTGAAGATTTTCAGAGTTCAAAGTTCAGTGTGCTTATATGGCTCTATGAATTGCTGCTCTGTGAATTTGTGAAAACCATTCAAGAATGGAATGCTTGCTGGAGAATTTAAAATGTTTTTTGAAAACCCTTTTTTTGCAGTAATCTGTATGAATAGAGGACTGCAGAATAAAGGAAGGTGCTCTGCCAATAATGCAATAAAGTTACCTTCTGGTGACACGGAATAAATTCAGTTATTGCATAGCTCAAGGTGCTAATGATGCCTCATTCAATGTCCTTGTATTCTTTTCATTTCACTCAGTTATCCTATAACAATTCAGCAAAGAATGTTATAGCTTCATAAAGGGAGCTTACCTTACTATGAAGTATTTCTGATTTTAGTGATTTATATTCCACCTGTAACCAAACTGAAAGCCGGGTTGTTTGTGGGAGTTTTGATGGTGGTAGTTAAAACAGATTTGTGTATCCACATGGTCCTTCTGGGAAAGATTTTCAGATGTGCTAGTTGACTGGATCCAAAGGACAATGTTAGTAAAGTAGCAACTATTGATTTGCCATCATTTGGTGGCATTCATGAGGAATATGAACTCAACAGATTTTTATTTTTTTTCTTTGAATCTCTGGGTAAAATATCTCTGTTCCTATATTCAGGATGTTAAAACGTAGGTCAGCAGTTTAGCTCACAGGCAGTAAAAATAATTGCATTTCACTTGTACTTTATGCATTTTTGGGGTGTGCAAGTCTGCCAGAATGCAAGTTTTTTCCCAACTTTTTCATTCTGATAGTTTTATCACTATATCTTTATATTCAGTTGTATAACATGCTGTAGAAACATATTATATTGCTTCCCAGAGCTATGCTATAAAATATTTTATGTTGAACTGTAGAAGTCACCAAAGAATTTTGGCTTTTAACCTGAAGGAAATTCAAGTTTGTCCATTATAATAATTGTGAAGTTATGTTGATTTTTACAGTGTGAACAAACTGATGAATTTCAAACAATCTGTTCAACTGGCCTCACTAGACCTTTTATCATTAAAGTTGGTATTTCATATTTGTGGCTTGCTGTTAATTAGGAACTTTTAAAAATGATCAAGCACCTTCTTTCATCCTTAAAGACAGTTAAGAATTTATCCTGAATCCCTCTTGCCAGGGTCAGTAGCATGTTTCATAGTATATGGCCCACAAGCACTGTAAAGAGATCAAGCTGGTGGTGGTATAGCCTTTATCAGAGAAGAAATTTGGCTGATTATCTTCAGAATGCATATTTTTGAAATGTGGAACTCTAGAGAAAAGACTGTTCTTTTTTTTGTGTTAGAAAAATAGCAGTCCCCATCTGCCCCATGAATACCTTGTGTTTGGGACTTGGCATCCATTTCAGAAAGGACTCAAATTAATGTCCTTGAAACAATAGCAACAGAATGTGTCTGAATGTTAGGCTACCTTATCTGCCAGACTCAGATGATGCTTTCTGACTGTATCTTCATGACTATTGTATGAAATTTTTATTATGACATCAGATTCTGTCAACTTTACACCCTGGAGCTAGCTCTTCTAGCCATTTTTTTTATGGCTTTGACTCCACGATTTGTGCTTCTCTGCACACTTTCCCTGGTACTAGCACGACCTTTTCAAAGAATTCTTATGTTTGTGGTCAGTTATGTTTACTTGCATTCAGATCTTCATCATACTTGTTTTTGTGTAGTGTATTTCAGAAGAGATGCTGATCAGGTTTACACATATTCTGCTGCTCTTGTTGGATGTCTGCTCTGTTTTCAGAAAACAGACTTGCTAGTTATGTCTGTGTTTAAGGTTTTACCTTGCACATGGGAGTCTTCTTTCTTGTTTGTAAATCTAACATTGTGAATGATGCATTAATTGACACAAATGCTTTGATTTCTTTTAGTATACTGAGTATTTCTACTGCAGTTTGATACTTGTCTGCTTTGGGAAGTCTTCTAGTAATGGAGATAGATTCTTGGAAGCTTGTGATATATAGCTGTACTATGAGAAGCTTATGGATTTATTTTAAATTGTAAAGTAATTTTACTTATATTGTCATCTTAGTTCTTTACTTAAACTTAGTTCTTTACTTCGGCATTGTCTGCCTGTTATCATAATTGACACTTTATACCTGTTTTAGCATTAACAGTCTTCCCTTTTAGTTCACAGGTGGTGTCCCATACATCCCCCCACCCAAAAAAAAAAAGTTAGAAATCAACCTGAACCTGTTTACTTTTGGTGCAATCTTAAGCAAAGTATCTAGACAGCTTGCTTATTTACCATGTCCTCCTTGTTTGCCCTAAAGGCTTAAGAAAAACCTCCTAAAACCTAACATAAAAGTTAAATAGTTCCTTTGATTGAGGAGTTGTTGTGCAATAATGTTGTGTTGCCATGTAATAATGCTTCAGCTGTGAGTAGCTGGTAGGAGCCACGTTCTTGGCTTCTGTGTTGTCTATGTGAACTTCTTGCTGTCAAAGAATACTAAGACTGAACTGCAAGTGTAGTCTTTCTGAACCCAGTGTATTAGCTGTGGGGAAGGGATACGCAGAAGGAACCTCTCCCAGCAATTGTATGGCTAAGAAGGAAAAAGAAATAGAGAGTAAGAAACAGTAGAACATGACGGGATCAGACCACTGTGATAGCTTGCTAAGTCTTGTGACATGCAAGATAAGGAGTCAAACTTGCGCTTAAGAGTGGAGGAACTTGGAACAATGCTTCTTTCAGAACTGAAGCCTTTATCTTACGATCATGTCTTGTGGTCATGGAGCAAAGCTGTGTGCCTGGCAGTGATGCTGTGCTCAAGGGGTTGAGGCTGCTCTCAAACACCATCTCAGGGCGTAAGCAGCAGTGTGAGCCAGAAATGGTGAAGCTGTCATTAGTAGGCCATCCTGAAACTAACTTCATCCTTGTTCCTATTCTGCTCTGCAAGAGCACAGGAGTGCCTCAGGCCCTGCCTGGGAACTGTACTGAGAAAGTTTTTGCTGCACTGGCTGTGGTTTTTGGTATGACTCATAAAATTTTATTTTGGGTTTATTAGCAGATTTGGCTATGTGTGGAAGAGTTTCCAAGTTATAAGGAGTCTTCAGGAAGGCAAAGTTAAGTGGTATTGGTTGTAAAGTGTACAGTTTACAAGGAAAACAGCCTGCACCGTGCAGTCTTTGACTTGATTACTTTCCAGGTCCTTCTGAACTTTGACAAATTACAGTAAAGATTGTGTCTTTGATTTTCCATTTACAATATAAGCTTGGTAGTTACCTGTTTTGCAAAACTATTGTGAGACCTTGGCTTTCTATGCAATTTTAGGTGTACTAAGCAATCTGAATTTAGTATTCTACTGGCAAGAATAAAAATCCGTACTTTTGCCTCTCATTTTAGCAGCTAGGCCATATTATTGTTGTTATCATGTAGGTAATTTAGCTGGAATTATTCTTGTTAGCTCTGGAAGGCAATTAAAGATGAAATCCTGTCTGTTGACTTTGGTATATCCAAAATATTTTTCCTGTATAAAACGCAAGCTTTGTTGAAGTGTTCCAGGGACATTCATCTTCACTATACTAACCAAGAGGAAAAAGAACCAAGCAGGCCTCCTTAACGGCAACGCACCTCTTCATGCAACTCAAAACCAGAGATCAAACTAGTGAAGGGTTCCTAATGCTGCAGAAAGCAGATTCACTGAATTTGTTGTTGCCTTATTGTGAGAAAAGAAGATGTTGCCACCTCTCTTCAAAAGGGCAGTAATTTTTGTTGAAGTTTTAGTTTTGATTTGAGCCTTATAGGTAATTCCTCCTGATTCTCCCCTGGTTATGCTGCTGATTAATCTTCTTGCCTTAAGCAAACCTCTTTATCTTCCTGTGTCTTTCCTTCCTCCATCTCAGTTAGGGAAACACAATAGAAGTCCTTATTAGCCACGAGTTGCTCTTTTAATGATTCTTATGTAGCACTCGGTATATTATGACCTCATATGCCTTGTTATGTGTGATACGTATGCATCATCCTATTGCACTGTTGCAGCTTTGTAATGTTGAATACTACCTAGCAGCTGCTTTCAGTAAAAGTGAAGACTCTATTTCTGCTCACAAAGTCTAACTTGTTCCTTCCATGTGTTATATTTTACCATCATTTTCACAGTGGTGTTGCCTGGCAAGGGAGTTCACTAAACTCTTTTTACAACCTTGGCTATAACAGATAATGAAGATTAATTGCCCATACCTTGTTATTTCTGGGGTGTTTTCCCACAATCCGATTTTAAAAATTAAATTGCTGCATTAAGGATATTTTAATGATCTTACTACGATTTGTCTTCTCAGCTTTTTATTAGGAGTACTAGTGTTATATATTATACATTGTTATACACAATATTTGTCACTTCAGTTCACATTTCCTGGGAATTTCTTTCTTGCTTAATTGCCTGGCCTCTCTTAAACTGGTTCACTGCTTCCTGGGGATGGTGGGAGGATCTCGTAATCAGTTGTTCAGCAACCTGTAATGAGCAAATTTAAGAAAGCTAGCAGAACAATGCTACAACTTTCTAAATGGCTTTTTGCCTTTTTCCCCTTTTTGACAAATGGTATCATGATCTTAAGAAACGTGTTGGTCTGACCCCATTTCTAGTCTCATTAAATTTGCTAGTGTCTGTTAGTGGTCGGATTTCTGAGATCTTATTAACCCTGAGGGAATTGGAGTGATGCAGTGAAATGCATACAGGAGTTTAATATTAAACTGAAATGTGACTGTTAACAGTGACAGTTGATTCTTTTTGCTCCTTACAGTATTTTGGAGAATGTGATGAAGTATGTGTGTACATATATGTGTTGTTATATTTATGGCAATATGCCTAAAGGACTATAGGTATGCAATCATTTACTTGTTTTTAAAGAAAAAACTTTTTATAATGTTGCATGTATAGACTATGCTTCAGCTATTAAAATTTTGTATTTTGCCTTTTTTATGTACTTTGTTGTTGAAGTTATTCCAGGGGTACAATGGAAATACAGAAAATGTAATATTCTGTCCAGCCAAAATGAATGGAAGTATTTTTCCACTATCTTAAATGGCAGCAGGACTGAGCTCAGAATAAAGATTAGACAGGAGCAAAATAGCAGAAAGCTGAAAAAATAAAGGAAAAAGGGGAGAACCAGGAAATAGTATCAAAGTAGACGGGTTATTCAATGGGTGGTGAGGTAGTTGAAAACAACCTTTTGGGAAGTGTTACAGAGCAAAAATATCTTGTTCAGTATCAGCTGTGCATACATAAATGTTTGATTTTGGAATTTACCTACATTGCATTTTAAAATTAACTTTGTAGATTCAATTTGAAACACGTGATGCAGGAAGTATGTTACTTTGCTACAGCAATGAAAAATTATTTTTGATACTACTCATGCAAGAAGAGTAAATTAATTTGGATTATCTGTAGTTTAAAAATAAATACATTGAAAAGTAAAGGACATTACATGATTATGAATCTATGGTTTCTCACTAGCCAGAGCGCAAACATTCACAGTGCCGAATTCCATCAAATTTTTCATTTTTAAAAGTATTCTGCTGAGTTCAGAGCACAAGGTGTACTGCTAACTGGGAGAACTAAATGTTAGCTTTTACCATGTCTGTTGTCTCCCAACACCCAGGCTTGCCAGTGGAGTCACTGCACTGGCAATGAACAGAGTGGTCTGTGACTTCTCTGAGACTGCTGATGGCCGGAGACCCTCAGATATTCTCACCACAGAAGATTTCTACCTTCTTTACCCTTGTAGCATAGCTGAGAAGCTTTGAAAAAGTAGCTAGAATGTTAGCCTTTTTTGGTATAAATTTTTTAAATCACTTTAATATCATTAGAATTAGATTTTTATCAGATTGGAATTAGAATTGTATTATCTTCATTGAAGGGAAACAGTTTGTGTGAAGAGGATCATCTTTATTCAGTATATGAAATTACTGTTTCAGTTACTGTTCACTAATTAATCTTTGATTTCTGAGATTTAAATAAATTATAAAATTGAGGAATAATTTGGCTTCAAAAGAATCTAATAAAACTTAAATACGTCTCCTGTTTGCAACAGACTCTCTCTTTCTGTTTCTTCCTTTTTTTTTTTATGTTGATACCTTTCTTATATTTATAGACTGGTTTTCCAAACTGTGGTCAAATTGATTTTGACGTATTATGTGTTAGCTAGTTTCCCTCTGGGATAAAAGGGGGTGGGGAAAGAAAAAGAAATGGGCAGGAAAACACTGGAGTTGGGAAGCAGTTAAATCAGCTAACAATACCTACTCAGATTGTTATTCTTATTTGTTAGGATCCTGAAGTAGGGGAACCGTAGTTGTCTGCAGGCTGACTTAATAAGCCAGGCTTAAATCCTGGGCCAGTGGCTTCAGAATTCAAGATCAGAGATTTGTATGTTTTGTGCCATTCATGGAAAATGACACTTATTCCTTTATTAGTGAAACTTTTTAAAAAAATTTCACTTCCAAAACTAATTAATTTAAATCCAATTACTAAGGCTAAAATTTTCAGTATAAAATCTGACATGCTGGTCTGTCTTCAAGGCTTGAAGGATGAGGCCTTGGCAGTGACCTAGTGAATCTTACAAGCATCCAGCCTGCAGCAGTGAAGATTCTTTAATTCACAGGTGTTTAAGTTTGGTTCCCAATCTTGAGAATATTATTGAAGTCCTTAGGCTTCTAGATTTCAAGTAACAATATTTGTATGCTACTATTTTTTTACATTTTCTTATAGTTCAGTGCACCCAGTGAGAAGTCAGGATGGAGAAATATGGCAGAGCAATGTCTCTTCACCAATTATTTTTACGTTCTTTTCTCAGTAATGGTTTGGGCATAAAGGTAATCTTCCCACCTCATTTAAAAGCAAACAAACTTTTCTTAAAACTGTCAGAATTTCCTGTGGCGCAGTCCCGATGTGGAGGGGTAAGGGCTGTCTTTATGTTGTGAGAGTGAATCAGGAAGTGAGTAGATCAGAACACTCCAGGTCTTGCCAGGTAGAGAGTCTAAACCCGTATTGCTTTTGGCTAAAGTACCAGGAACAACCTGGAAAGAAATCAGTGTGCTACTGCCAGTGGAAAATAAGATATTATTTTGTTTCCCCTAAGCATTTTGGTCTGCTCCGAAGGGCTAGAATGGCACTGGATGTTCTCTGTGGTTCAACTGCTAGGTGAGAGGTTGACCTCAGTACTTTCGAAAAAGTATCTTTTTCTCGGTAAAGTGTGAATACATTCCAAATGTGTAAACTGCTACACAGTTTCCCTGCTGCAAAAGAGGGCGGCATTTCAAAGTGTGCATCACTTGGAATTGTTCTACTGCAGTTCCAGTTGCTGCAAATATAAGGCCCTCAGTAAATGCTCAAAATGAGTGTTTTTTACTATTCAAATTGGCAGCTCAATATCAACTTACACACCTTTTCAACTGACCTCACAACCAAAAAAAACCTGAGTTTGGATTTTTGGTTTAAAGGTCTGCTGTCACGTGAGAGGCAGGGACCTTGATTGCCGTTTGCTCCAGCTCCTTAGTTTGGGTTGCATGACCTGATCCTGCCCAGCCCACCCACAGAACACCTTCGCACACAGAGGACTTTTAAGCCAGCAGAACACCAGCCTTGTAGGACTGTTAAGTGCGGTTTAGTGTCTAAGAGCAGATGTGTCGGAAGGCCATGTGTGGAGGAAGTTTGCAGGCACACAGCACCACCAGTACTTTGTGTGTGCTCGAAGGACTTCAAGAACAGAGGTGAAAGCTAAAGCAGACGGACAGTTGCGTTGTCTGCAGCAGGGTCAGAGGTCTACTGCTGTTCCATCCATGCTCAGGCTTTGCTAGTGCCAGCTAGGATGAACCAGGCCCCATATTCTCATGAGGTGAGGAAGTAGAGTAATAAAACTTTATTACTGTCTTTATAATGATAGACAAGAGTTTAAGCCATTTCTCCTATTATCTTTGTGAACTTTCCAGCATCTAAAAATGATACTGCTCTGTTTATGAATTAAATTTCAGTATGTGTGTGCCTGTGGGAGAAACAGGGAAGGTCTTTGGACAGTTCTGATACCCTTTTTCAATTAAAATTTAGGACAGCATTTGGCTATCTGCTTTTTAATTTGACACAGCATTAGGGATATGTATTATATAAGTTTAGTACACATTCTATTTGTAGTGCAATAGCACGTAAAACTTGATTTTGGGTTATTCTTCTAGCAGATCTGTGCAGGATCTTGTGTCCCCACAAAGCAGGTTAAAACTGCATTTGGAAGGAATAAAAAGGACTCCATGTTTAAAAAACTTGTTTGCGTTCTCTGTTGTCTCTTCTATCTTTTGTATGCATTTTTTTGAGTGATCCATTCTCTTTGAGAGTTATACTTTATTTTTTGCATATAACTATCTCTCCTGCTGTCCCCTCAGTGTGTCTCAAGGAATGTTTTTGCATCACTGCTCTTTCTATTTTGTCGTACATGATGCTTTTGAAAACAACACTTGAGCTGAGATTTTCTGAGAATTGCTTAGGAAGACAGGTGGCAAGGAAAACCAAAACTGTGTGGGGAGATCATCCTTCCATTTGTATTAGCTTTGTACATGTTAGGTGCCATGTCACCCTCTTTCTCCCCATACTCAGCATTTCATCTGGACCCTTCAATTCCTCAAAGTGTCTTTGTACGTGGACATGTGCCCATGTTATTTTAAAAGTTACGCTTACATGGAGGCCCATGCGAAGAACAGGTGGAGCCACATTTAACACTTTTCCTACACTTCTCTGCTGGTTGCCTCTTTCATACTTCGAAGAAACACCTTTGGCAAAAAATTATCACCTAGAAATTAAATCAGGAAAGATAAAACTGGTAAGCTGGAACATGCATAATATTTCACAAACGTAATACAGGAATCATACATACTTTCTGCAGGTATATTAATTTTCGCTTTATTTGAACCTATATATAGCCTCCAATCATTCTTGCATTTTAGTACAGCAGCACTGCTTCCCAAATTAGGTCCCTAAGTCATCTATAACCAGAAGTGAGCTTAGTTAGGTCTTTATATCTCAAAGAGCTTTAACAGTGAAAACAGCCCATTATCATTAGAGGTCTGTATACATCCCTGCAGCTTGTTAGGACAACTTTTCCTACTTCAAGCAGATAAATGTGGTACAGATTAGCTAATTTATTATGGTTACATAAAAGAAGACGTGTTAGGATTTCAGGCATTCTTTTATGTCAGAAATAGTCCAACTTTTTGATAATTGGAAGCAAAGTGCTGCTGATATTTGCCTTAAGAATATTCTCTAAACTTTTTTTTCTGGGAGCCTGTAAAGCTATGGTTCCCAGAATGCTGTCACTATTAGGCACTTGTGCAAGTGATAAGCAAGTGGGAGACTAAACCGCATACTGGTGAAGCGGTGGTCAAAGTGTATCCTAGCTAATAGTAGTGTGACCCAGAGATGATTTAGTATGGCCTAGAGAATGCCTTTGGGAACATTTCTTCTGTAGTGTTCTCAAGAAATACGAAGGTAGAAAGTTGAATGAATCTTGTATTGTGTGCATAAGGTGATTATTTCACAATAGCTTAGGCCTGCAAATAAAATGAAGGGAAATAAGAAGGTGTTTTAGGACTGTTTATCATGTCTAGGCATTTGTTTTTCTTAAAGCTGAAGTTGTACATCAAATTAACAGGAATTCTGAGTACAGTTGTCTGAGAAATGGTTCTTCTGTTTGAGTATTTCTAATGTATTTGTTTTACCTCTGCATAAAAATACCGCCTCTTGTCTATTTCACCCAAGTATTTGAAACCAGCAGAGGAAGATCTTCCCTTCTCCCAGATAGCTTCTATTTCCTAAAAATATCCCTTGAAATGGGGGCTTGAGCCCAAGTTCAGTATAAATGCCATGATATATTTCTGGATGAACGTTTATATATGTATTGATAGGCAAATAGTTCCAGCAGAATCTACTGCAAGAGACTAACATTAGAACAGCAAATAGCAATCAGATGGAATATGAATTTAAACAGTGTATAAGAAGCTACTTTGGTCTGAGTCAGGAGATATTTAGCTTGTTATTAGCCCACAGGTGCTGGGTTTTTGACTAGCATGGGTTGCATATATGTGCAGTGTTCACTGTGACTGCAAGTTACGTCCGGCACATAAAAACAGATCTGACCGAAAAAGAGAGAGGAGGGAAAACAACAAAATTGCTCAGAAAATGGCCTACCACTACTAGGTCTGATGTGTTAAATAGCATTTTGATACTTGGTCTACAGTCTCATGGATCTAGCAATTACTTTTTTTCATATGAAGTATCGTGTTATTTGATTTAAACTTTGTGTGTTTCTACAAGTGAGCATATGGATACAATATGGACAAAAGTAAGATGATGACTTCTTTGGTGTACACCCTGTCGTGATTCCACTCCTTTTATCATCAGCCATCATCCCAGGCAGTTGTGAAGGACAGGAAAGACTGGCTCCAGTAAGGTTATGATTGATACACATACACCATATATTTAATAGGTTAAGGGTGCAGTAAGACAAAGGTGATATTCCTTGAATACAGGAAGAAGATACTGCCCCATCCCTCCCCAGTCTCAGTAGGACCAATGACAGTTCTATCAGCATTGCTCTTCGAAGCCTCACTACTACACTTTGACGTGAATAGTACAGTCTGGGGTATCTCAAGTCTTCAAAACTTCTGAGTTCGGGTCACATGTCTGGAGATGTCTGGAGGATTGAGGTGGTGGGGAAAGGTGGAGAGGGAAGACAAAACCCAAGACGTAAGCACGCAGCTTTTGTTGTCAGTACACACGTGGCCAAACACAGACAGAAATTATTTAATGTTGTTTTCGCTGATTCAATTATAGGAGTAAGTTTGTACCGTGTAGCATTAATATTTTGGGTTTTTACTACTTCTGCATAGAGAACGGAATGTAATTTAAAGGTGGGAAATCATGGTGAGCTATTACTGTTTTGCTTGCGTCTTCTAGCATTCTGTAACGCCTGTTTGTTGGTCAGCCTTAAATAGGCATTTCTTTTGTGCTGTCTACTGGAAATGAGTCGTTTTCAGTTTTTGTGCATAGCAGTTGTGAGAAGCAAGAAATCGGGGGCACTTTCTTGTTTAGTTTGGGGGGTGTTTGTGGTTTTTAATGCATGTTTTAATTGGTAACAGAAGTCAGTGCCTTCTGAAGAGCATCTTAAATTGTTAATTTCTAGAATGTATTGAAGAGAAATGCTATATCTCTCCCAAAATGGGAATTGCGTAATTGGTTCTTGCCTCCTGATTTCAGGAGGAAAGTTGAGTTGCTTTGCTTTTTATGGATAATCTCCAGTCTAATAATCATTTTAGTTAAATGAAACTTTTGGGGGAGACGGAGACTGCAGGAAGAAACTTCACCTCCCTTCAAGTTAGGGATAGCCCAAAATGTACAGTTTTGATCCTGTTTCAAATCTTTTCAGGTTTGGGCACTGGGTTCGAGGGCATTGTTTGAGTCTGGAAGGAACTGTTGAGAAACAGGTGTCAGGAGAGGTGGAATCTGAATGGCACAGCCTTTTGCTTGTAGTCAGTGTGCCAAGTTAGTGCTGAGATTCCTGCCTGAATTTTTTGTATCCATGGCAGTTATAGAAAAGTGCATTCTACTTGAGAACTGGTAGACTTTGAGAAACTATTGAGTATGTGCTTTAAAAATTTTATGAAGTGATGAAAATCCTTTAATAAAGCTGTATTGATTTATTCTTGCACTCCAGAAAACAGTAGAACTTAGAAATCACACGGAAAACTGAATCTACTTGCATTTGCTTCTCTATACAGTCAGTTATTTTCTAGTTATATGATGGTAGCAGGAAAGGATTGTTAATCAGACACTGAACAAATACAGAGAGCTTTTTTCCTTCCTCTGAAGACTTTACTTTCATAATAGAGACTGACAAAGGGAAAGTAAAAGAGAATATTCCATGAATAAGCCACTTTTTTTGGGGGTATCACACACGTATTTCCCATTTGTGAGGAAGTTCTGTTATCCCACAGTAATTTGTATGAAACAAATATCTTTAGCTAAGGCTGGTGACTATAACAGACTTAATATTATAGAATATTTTCTTGCTTCCATTTCTGATACATTTTCAGATCCAATTTGCTTGCTCTACTGTGAGGTATCATAAAGCATAATAGCAGGACAAAACCCTAGTTCCACTTATCCTTTAATTGTTTTTTAATGCAAAATATTGTACTCACATAAAATACCCATTTATTTATATTTGGTGCCAGAGGCTAATTCATTGAACCTGGGCTGTATTATTGCAAAACAATGGTGTTCACTACACTTTTTCGCTCCTGTTAGCTGTTTCCCAGGTTCCTTTCATGGCCAGTAAGTTTATTAATGCTAAATAAATAATTAAGAAGGGATAATTGACTTATTTTTTGTGCAACGATACCGGAATGATGCTTTTTTTTTTTTTCTGGAAAACATCATTGTTCTGTTTTTAATGCACTGCAGAATGTGGAGCCTGCATACCCTTATGAATCACGAATAACTCATTTGTGCCAGAGTTTCAGTGACAGTGACCCAAACCCTGCTCTCACTAAATGAAGAGGAATAAATAGATGTGCTGTTTCATCCTACTCACTAAGAAGGAGGAAAAAGAAGAGATCTCTTTTCTGTCTTCTCTTCTTGTCATCATTGGGAATATGCTCTCAGTCCCTGTAAAAGCCACCCAATTCTATCCTCCATGGTACGTAATTCTTTTCACCTGCTCTCTTCTGAAGATGGAGATTGACACCTGTGCAATGAGGCTCTTGTCAGCAAGATTTGCTCTCTCCCTTGCTCCTCTTTTACATGTGAGATTATCAGAGTTGCTCTGAACAGCGGTAAGGTGAAAAGTCCTCGCTAATGAATTATTTCCAAAGAATGAGCAATCTGTGGAACTCCTAACACACTCATCTTTACTTTCACCAGGAAACCAGGCTGTGGTTGTTTCCTCACTTCATCCAAGATTTTGAAGAACCCTCCTGAACTCTTATCTTTTTCAGGTCTTGAAATCCAATTGCTTTGGATTTTATATTTTAATGAGACTGTTTTAGCTCAGGCATTCTTCACACTTCAGCTGTTGTCCCTTGTTCAAAAGCAACTTTATGGTAGTAAAAATAACCACTCATTTTCCTTTTTCCTTTTGCTATTTAGTCTTCAGAACTCTTCTCGGGATTGTTTTGAAAAACTTAGGTTTTTGCCTTTCTCCACTACACCTGTTACAGTAGCATCTGGAAGCTTGAGTCAAGATCAGGACGCTGTGCACAATGCTTAGGGCAGAAGCAAGAAAGTGTCACTTCATACACTAAACAGACGAGAGAGACTCAGTCTAGCAGGAGACAAGGATGGCAGAGGGAGACAAAACTTGTCAGAATATTAGTAAGAAAGCAAAGAGTGAATCTCGGCTTTTTGCTTTTCTATTCAAGGAGTCTGTCCACTAGACCACTCTGCTGCTCTGAGTATATTTATTGTGTCTGGAGGGCTACCCAATCTTTAAGTAATTCAGAAAACACAAGTCCGTGTAAAGCAAATGGAGTGCAAATATCTCTTGCTTCTGCTTGGTTCAAGGGTCCCTCTCTGGCAACTGAGCAGTAGATACATAAGCAGAAAGAATAAAATAGTAGTATCAGCAGAAGGAAGAAAAGGGAAGAGAAATTAAAATTTTGAAGTATATTTGAAAGGCAGGAGTGAGACAGGGTCTTTTCCAATTAGAGCCTTAGATGTAATCTGTGAATCATGGGGGGGGATGCAGTGTGTAGAGAAGGGAAATGTCATACATGTATGTGTACATGTACACACACAGAGAGTAATTGGTATTATTGTACCCTAATCTAGAGCATAAGGATGAGTCCAGGTGGGGAGACAGCAGGTCTGTGTTTATTAAATAGCTTTTTAAGATGTGATTTAACTATCTAGAACTTTAGTGTAGTGCATACTGTCAGTTACACTTTTTCCAATGGGACTTTTGTTCAGGAAAGCAATTTAATACGTATGAGTACTATCTGAATTCAATAACTGTGCAGATTAAAAGAGAAGAATGTATGAAGTGCTTCCTTTATGTAATTAGTAAAGAGTAGATACTAAATACAGTCATAGCACTCTGACTTAATTTTCAGTGTAGACAGGAACAGTAGTCACCTAGTTTAGACTCTGTCAAGTATATGGAAATAGAAGGAAACATATCTGTGAGAGAAGCAAAACACAACTAGGTCTTGAGGCAATCCCATACACAAATACAGGCTGGGTGGAGAATAGGTTGAGAGCAGCTCTGAGGAGACGAACTTGGGGCTGTTGGTGGATGAGAAGCTCAACATGAGTCAACAATGTGCATTTGCAGCCCAGAAGGCCAACCGTATCCTGGGCTGCATCAAAAGAAGTGTGGTCAGCAGGTTGAGGGAGGTAATTCTGCCCCTCTACTCTGCTCTTGTGAGGCCCCACCTGGAGTCCTGTGTCCAGGTCTTGAGCTCCCAACATAAGAAGGACGTGGACTTGTTGGAGCAGGTCCAGAGGAGGGCCAAAAAAGTGATCAAAGGGCTGGAGCACCTCTCCTATGAAGACAGGATGAGAGAGTTGAGGTTGTTCAGCCTGGAGAAGAGAAGGCTCTGGGGAGACTTTATTGCAGCCTTTCTTGAAGGTGGCCTACAAGCAATCTGGAGAGGAACTTTTTACGAGGGCACGTACTGATAGGATGAGGGGTCATGGCTTCAGACTGGAAGAGAGGAGATTTAGATTACCTATTAGGGAGAAATTTTTCACTCTGAGGGTGGTGAAGCACTGGAACAGGTTGCCCAGGGAAGCTGTGGATGCTCCATCCCTGGAAGTGTTCAAGGCCAGGTTGGATGGAGCTTTGAGCCACCAGCTCTAGTGTGAGATGTCCTTGCTCAAGGCAGAGGGGTTGAACTAGATAATCTTTAAGGTCCCTTCCAGCCTAAACCATTCTATGATAATCTGCAAGGCAGGAAAAGGACTGTTCGGGCTGCTGAAATTGCTAGCAAACTCTTGTAACAACTCCAAGTTGAAAGTAGCAAAACTTAGTCCTTATATCTAAGGAGTGAGAGAGGGTAGAATAAGAGATAACTGGAATGGAAAAGTAGGAGAAAAGAAATAAAATACAAGAAAAATTCTAGTAAATCTAGCTAGAGGTTTGGGATTAAATGAGAAATGAGATGCCAAAACATGAACCTGCCAGAGAATGCACTATACTGAATAACCTACTATTATTCTCTGATAAAGTAACCTTGTTCTCCCTATTTTCCCTTTTAACAAAGGAAATTCAGTGGAGATATACATGTGGTAATTTACTGGTAGATACGGAAAACAGTAGCTATTAGACAAACGGTAAAATGGGAAAGGGTAACGACAAGGGTTATTTTTAAAAGCAGAGAATCAGAAGTAAACTCTAAATATTGAAGAAAAAGAATGAGTAACTGAAATCACAAGATTATGCATTTAAGGGCTGAGAACAAGAAAGTCTGCAACAATTTATAGTTCATTTGGTGGTAAAAAAATTTAAGAGAAGAACGATAGTTGATAATGAGATGTCTGTGACTTTGCCAGTAAGATGTGGGGATGAAGGCAGCAAGATCAGTCTTGGACTGTATGAAATGTGGTATTTCTGGTGGAGATAAGGGTGTGCTGTCATTTTGCGAGTTACCATGCTATGGCTATCAAGTATATAAAGTTTTTCAGTAAAAAATGAAGTTTGCAGCAGTTACAGATCTAATAGGTTGTTTAGGGCAAAAGGAGTAGAAAGTGATGTAGTTTCATAAAAGGAACCTAAAGAATTTTACTTGTTAATTCTTGCAAAACAGAAGCTGAGATTGTGTGTTTGCTTTCTAGAAATGCAGTGGAAGATAAATTCTTATTTAAAAGGAAAGATGAAACAAAATGGGAATGAACTGGCTCTTAAATCTATATCAGAAATAAGAAATTTCTAACCATCAGCGTAGTGCAACATCAGAATAGCCACTTAATATAACACTTTTGAGCCCATGATAAATTATTTTTAGAGTTGATTTTTAAGCCATTTATGAACAAATTATCTGATCCAGTTGCTTCTGGTATCAGAAGAGTGGATTTGATGACATAATATTTCATTTTCAGTCCTCTGCCTTCTACAAAAGTGCCTATGTGCTTAAATACTGAATTTGATATTAGAAACTGCTTTCTAATTTGAATGAGATTACTTTAGGTATTTTTGCCAACTCCTTCCGATATTTGTGATACTGTGTTGTTAGTTTTCATCTTTTTTACTTGTCTTTTGGAAGGGTTAATGTTGTAATGTGAATCTTAGAAAGCCAACACCAGGCCATCTTTTTCTCATCCCTTTTTTGCCAGTTTTATCTAGAGCTGCTGGGCAATAGATGTGACTGAGGGTCCCCAAATTTCTGCAGTCTCCTGAGTGATACTGACCTCATAACTCCCTGTAAAATGGCTGTTGCTTCCTTCATTAAGTAATCCAGGCTTTACTTAATCAGTAGGGTTAGGACCTTAAATGAGTAAATAGTAAAAGGTGAAAGGCTAATGGTGGTGCTTATGATGCATGTCATAACTCCTTTGAAAACGGCCCAGAGACCTGTACTGTTTGTTATTAAACTGCACATTAAGGTAGATTTGGAGGAAGGGGAAAAAAAGTGTTCAGTGGGGCACTGGCACTATTGTCATGGACTCTCACGTTAGTCTCTTGCTTGTGATTGTGCCTGAGTATTTCCACGGTCTATGGCCCCAAATTATTTCCAGAGTTGTTTTTCTCCTTCTGTCTTTCATTTCTATTTCTCCTTCCCTGCTAGGTATTTACTAGGAGTTCTCTCTTACAGCATATTGTTCTTACAAGTCTATGAGGAATATTGCTCTACGCAATTACAAGTGTAGCCTGAGCATCAGGAAACAGTGAGCTGGGATGAAACCTCTGGTTAATATCTTGAGCACATTCTCTCCTGCTGATGGTCTTTGGTCCTTCAGGACTTAACCTCAGATGGAGGGAATGACTACTTCATCCATCTCATCAAAGAGCAATTTGCATGAGGAATGAAGCGAATCTGCTTACTCACTGGAGAACAAATGACGAAATAACATGCTGAACAAAAGAACCAATATCCTTCACAAAGCTTGGTCAGTGGATTTATTTTATTTTATTTTAACTTTATGTATAACTCTTCTGTCTGTCTCACACTGACAATGATACTCTGTGAATATCATTAAAAATGAACAGGAGCTGATCCAAGAGAAAATTAATTGGTTGATCTTATCCTAATTTTTTTTGTGTGCAGAACATGAAACTACCCTATGACTTGGCAGGTTGGCTAAGTGAGAACTTGGCCCAGAGAACAACCAGGCCAGAGTAGCTGATGGAGTGCATACCACTGCTGAAATGAACTTACGGAGGAAAGCAGAGTTTAAATGATGATCAGTGACCTGTTGCAAATGGATTATCTCTGAGCTTCAATGACTAACAGACTCTTAGTCATAAACAAAATAAAAAAGGCTAATGTTAAAAAAATTGGAAAAAAAAAAAAAAAGAAAAAGTGCTCCATCACAGAGTTTCACTTGCAGAATTTGATTAGGTCACCTTCATTTCTAGTTTTACCAGTGGTCAAATGGAGACTGAAAAAACATAAGCATGTCAGTAACTCATACTGACACTCAGACACATTTGGCTGTAGGAATCTAGGAGCAGTGGATTTATACTGGCAGTCCCCTGCCCCCACTTTAACATGAATGGACTCTGAAGCAGCAGGGCCAGTGGGAAAGCACTTTTTTCCCCATTTACCATATTGTCCGAATTGTAAAGTGACTAAAATTGTCTTCTTCTAAGTCTGGTGGATTCCTCAAGTTGGATCAAAGTCCATCAAGTCTCTTCTGAGTCTGTAATGTTTACTAAGTCTCAATATGCCATTATCACAGGGTTCACCAGGTTAATTAGTTTCAGAAATTTTAGTCAGTTTACTAGTTTATAATGACAGTACAAATGCAATAGTGTTTATTGCAAGTATGAATTAATAATACTATACAAATATAAATTCAACAGACGTATTTTTGTTGGTGTTTATTGTGACAATATTAGCATACGGTTTGTTCAGTGTTGCCTGTAAGCAGGTCATTTAGCAGCCTTATACAGTCATTAACTTGCTGCTAGCAGGGTTTATTTAGCATCCTCCTTTTTGCCAGGAAATTATATTCTCTTTTACTGGTGCCTTTACTTTCTGTGAACTCAGTTGCTTATATGCTTGTCAAGACAGCTACTGTTTTAGCAATTTAATGTAGCAGGCACAAAGTAAAAATCCACAAAATCAGTCTGAACTAGTTATTTTGCCTCCTGACTATGCCTTCAGTTGACAGAGGCTGGAAAGGACCTGGGCCTATTTAAACACTAACCATGTAAAGATTACTATATGATAAATTTTTCATAGATTTTACATAAGCTAATCAGCAAGCTGAATTGCTCTGTGATTTTATATTGTGTCTTTCTTACATTCTATAGTGTGCCAGTAATTCTGGGGTGGGTGGTATAATATTTCTAGACATTTTTAGAGGGACAACTTACAGTGAGGATTTCTCAGAAAAACGTAAAGCTCTAAGAAGAACATTGGTGCAGCACTTAACACTAAATGATTTATGTGGCCTTTTAAATAGGTGCAATGAAGCTATAGTTAATTTACACATCATACCTTACATATATTAGAAGTGTTTATAATGTTTTTACTTTCCTTATAGAATGCATAAGATTTCACAAAATGTAGTAGCCTAACCACAGATTTTTAGTTCTAAGTTTCACAGTCTGGTCTTCATTTGGTCTCCCTGCAGAAGATGGATGGATGCTTAACAAGGCACAAACTGTGGTTTTAACATATTTTCTCTATAGTAGCACTGATTTTGAGGCAGCTGATGGTTTGAGTAATTCCATTATGCCAGAGTGCAGATGCCAAACTGAATTTGGTGGTACTGAAGTTCCAGTAAATTGCAAGGAAGGACCATTGTTGGTTTCAGGTCAGGTGAAGAGACTCATAGATATCAGTTACCAGAAAAGTCACAGAAGAGGGTGTTCATTTCTTCTCCCAAGTAACAAGTGACAGGAGAAGAGGAAATGGCCTTAACTTGCACCAGGGGAGGTTTAGATTGGATATTGGGAAATTTGTTCACTGAAAGGGTTGTCAAGCATTGGAACAGGCTGCCCAGGGAAGTGGTGGAATTGCCATCCCTGGAGGTATTTAAGAGATAGGTAGACGTGGTGCTTAGGAACACGGTTTAGTGGTGGACTTGGCAGTGTTAGGTTTATGGTTGGCCTCAATGATCTTAAAGGTATTTTCCAACCTAAATGATTCTATGCTGAGGTGTCCCTGGTCAACAAAACAGTTAACTTACTGAGACTATTGTAATACATTTGTATTTTACTTGTGATCTTTGAGTAACTCTGGTTTTGTTACAAATATTTATTCTTCCCCTTGGCAGCTTCTTCCTGAAACTAGTGGTAATGCCTCTATTAATTCTGCTGCATTTCTTTGTGGTAAATTAAATGGAAATGTTAAAGTGTAGAATGGTGGTTGCTGCTGGCTAACGGAGTTCTACTTTCCACAACACACTTCAGGATATCTGGCTGACTACAGTGCACCTTTCCTCAAGTTTTTTGTTTTGAGAAATGGTTCGGAGTTGTAGTCTGCATTATCTGACTTCGTTAGGGGAAATTGTTAGACTTTAGTAACTGTAACGATTGAGTAATCGTTGAGTCAAATTAAAATACCGTTTTAAAGTAGCCTGTTAACTTTTTTTAAAGCTAGGAACTGACTTGCTTTTATCAGTGTTTTCTAAAGGTTTAAAAAATTCATACTAAACTCATCTTTTGTCCTAGCGAAGTTGGATTGCTTATGTTGTACTGGAAAAGAAGGTGAAATCAAGGGGAAAAAAGAACACAGTGCAAATCATCCAGCTAAACTTTTAGCTTGCCACATCAATTAGAATACCAAATATTCATAGGGCTTTATTACCTTAAGTATGATCTACAAAGCAGGTGTGTTCACTTAAAAATCAGGAATCTGATTCCCAGCTACCTTAAAGTTGTACTGTATCTTCTGAGCTAGGTCTTTAGCTGAATCCATAAATTTTTACTAAAATCAGTGCAAATACAATACTATAGTTCTACAAGGCTCTTTTATGCAATTAATATTGTGTAAAGTAACTTGAGGATAAATAAGAGCTGTCTCTATGGCTCTTCACTAAATCCTACCACTGAGAGTTGAGTTCTGCTGTCCATTATATTGATGTAAAAACTGGCCCTGGGTATATTGGGTACCTATGAATAACTTTGAAAAGATGAATTAGAAAAAAATTAGAAATGATTTATGCTCAAAGAGTGGGCTAAATCCATTCAAGAAGTTGTTTGTTGCCAATTAATTACCTACCTCTAATTAGAATAATAAATTTGAGCACAGTTGTAAGACTTGGCATTGACTTTCACCACAGGCTTATCTGGAAGCGATACTAAATGCTATCATTAGGATTGGTAATAAATCTGTCATAATAGGTGAAAATGGATAAAAAGGCTAAGAAGCCTCAAAAACATAATTCGACTAAGCAGAAATCTTTACACTTTATAAATATGACCGCTAAAATTATTCACATGAATTGATCAGCTCAGACTTCAACGCGATGTTATAAAACATGAAACTTTTGCACTTAGTGAAACTCAGTGCTAAAATGGAGGTATAACTCTTTTTCATTGTAACATTTGCAATTTAAAAAAAGAAGTGTATGTGCTGCCAATAAAATTGTAGTAGAGAGCTCCAGGCTGGAAATTTTAAACATATGATCTAGTTATTAATTCTTCACTTTTGTGTTCACGTAGCACCAACATGAGATCGAGCAATCCTTTAGATGTCAATCCTAAAGATCTCATGATTCATTACTTAACAAACTACTTACTAAAATATGGAAAATAGTAAAAAAAAAAAAAAAAAAAATGCTGGTAATAGAACTCTGAATATGCTATGTCTCTTTTTCAAAATTTAAAATGGGATTTTTATGTGAGTCTTTCTCTAGAATGAAATTTGTCTGCAGTGTGTTATGTAGTGCAGAAATGTGTATGAAACAAGCTCTGAGAAACATTTAAATAAACATACTTTTAACATGCTGTTGCACTAAGTTGGTGTCAGCCAGTGACATCAAACAAGTTTGTCAAAATAGCACAATTTTTAAAAGACTGTTTTTTGGCAAGTACACTAGAATTCAGACTATTCAAATCGCTAGTTCAGTTGAATGCTCTTGAAAACTTCATCAAATATTTTACAAATTCAATTAAAATAGAATGACTTTGAAGAAAAGCTGGAGACTTTCTTTTGAATTTTTATTTTGCACTGAATTATTTTTACTGCTATTTTTACATGAAATGTTGCTTTTAGAGTGTAGAGTCTAGATAAATTGCTTTTTTGTCAATATGCCATAACATACTAAATTCAGAAGTTTTAACTGGTGGGGAACTACTGTTCTATATCCATCAGGATGTCTGCCAGTTACCCAGCTACTGTTGCTCAATTAAATGGAACTGGCGAAAATCATACCAGTAAGGTCTCTTATGCTCGAACCAATCTTGCTGAATGTATTTAACTACCTGAAAAATAGTTCTAATAGCAGGACAACACTTGCTACTGATGCAAAACTGTTCAGGTCAATTTAAAATAATGTGCAAACACAAGAAGTCTCACAATGCTGAGTCACTGAAATGTAAAATGCCAGAAGAAATTATATGTTAATTAACATAAAGTAGTGCATGTGAGGAGGGGAAGGGAGCCGAAGAACAGTCTCTTTCATCCTGCATATAGAACAGTAAACTCTAAATTATATTTTATCACTCATGGAGAAGATTCTGAAATCAAAATAAGTAGATTTTCTGGAAGGCAAAAACAAAAGAGCTCTCTGGAAAATAAGTAAAAGAGAAAATTAATTTTGGGAATCCTTGGAAAATATGGATGGTGCAGAAAATGTAATTCAAATGTATAAATCCACAATTTACCTAAACCTTGGATATTGCGTGCTGTTCTTGCCATCACATCTTAGGACACAGGAAAACTGGAAAAGGCTTTTTGAAAAGGTGGGGAGAGTAAGTGGATGATCAGAGTAGCGGATCACTTCTGTATGGTGATAGACTGACTTTCTTTACCTTGAAAATGAGTAAATGAGAGAAGATAAGGTAGAGCAAATAAAATAATGAATTACATGAGAAGGGTGAAGGTGGAACTATCATTTCAGTATCTTTTAGCAAAAGAGAAATAAAGAGCTTGTATTAGTATCTTCAGGCAGGAAGTTTAAAACAAACAAATAAGAAACACTTTTTCATACAGAGAATAATCAAACAATGTGAGACACTGCCACTAGATGTTGTAAAGGCCAGAAGTTTAACTGAGTTCAAAAAGACATTAATGGATACTTTTGTTTCATGAATTGTAAAAACATCCTGCTGAGACACAACTTCTGGCTTAGGAAGTTCCTAAACCACTAATTGCCAGAAGATGGGAAGGAGGGATTGCTCAGGTCTTGCCATGCCTCTTATAATCTTTCCTTATGCATCTCCTAATGGCCATGTTGGGAGCAGGATAATGGGCTAGACAGATTTTTTTGGTCTGACCTATTATGGCTGTTTTTGTTTTGTAGGCGTAGAGAGTTTTTTTTCAGTAATGGGGAGACAAAATGGAAATTTTCAACTTGTTTTTGGAGTTCAGTAAATGCTGTCTGGAATATGATTCATAATAGCTAATTAGGAATGGTCGCGCTTTTTGCTGTCCTTATTTTGATATATAAAAAATTAGTCTGCAAATTCATCTGCTGAATGCTTAGGAAGATTTTGTCTAAATAGAGGGAGATGTGGATGGAGGTGAATAATTTATATATTTTACCTGAGTAATTATGATAGATACGTATTTTAAAAATAACATGTCAGAAAAGCTGACATAATGATCAGGGGGAGTTTTCTGTGGTTCTGTCTGAAAGGAGGTGAATTGTCTTTTTTTTTTTGTCATTGTTGTGAGTTAAGGAATACTAAGTTTCAATGACAAAACATCCTAAATTCTATAGTTGTACTTCTGACAAGTAGTAGGAACAGAGGCAAAAAAAGAGTTTCATTTAACATCTCTACCTTTTTTGTATGACTCTCATCCTTTTTTCTCAGTGTCAAGATTGTCTTTGGGGATTAAAGGAAATATGGACTATTTTTTGGTTTTTTTTCTGACTACCCTTCTATTCTATGTTTTTTCCATGTGAATTATAATGTAGGAGTTTACTTGTACTTACTTAACAGAGATTTCATCAATTATCTTAGTGCACTTTAGAAATGAAAAATACATTACTCCGTGTCAAATGAGTTTATCCTGTACTGCATGCAAACTATGCATGCCAGTATAAATCACAGTCTCAAACTTCTAAAGTTGTTATTTTTGTTTATTAGGAAACCTTGCTTCAGATCCAAAAAGGCAATAAGGAGACTACACACATAACAAGAAGCAAGTGAGCCACAATCGATCATGGAATGCAATTACACAATATTCAAAGCTGAGTGAAAGAAAGATCTTAAATAGTAGTAGCCTGTAAAGTTTAAAATTAAAAGTAGTTTCATTGTATACGGTGAAAAAGAAGATTGGATCAATAAACTGATCTCTTGTACCTTGTTTGCTGTTGATTTATATGAAATTATAGTTGAGGTGAGCCTCCTTTTCAAGTGTACATTAGAAAATTTTGGTCATTTGTGGAATGTTACTTCAGTGGTCTGATAGGATATTTCTTGAGTTCAGCTGGTGCTCAGTATATAAAATGAAAGCACAAGAATTCAAAAGGCATTCTGCGTGGTCATCCTTAGCTTGGCTACTGTAATTGCAGATTTTTTTTTGACAATAAGGCTTCACATAACAGCACAGAAGATTACTGCTGTAATGCCAAGATGCAAGAAATCAGTACCTGGATTTAAAGAAGCGGTGCTATAATACAAACTTTCTTTTTGTCCTTTCTGGTATGGCATTTTACAAAACTGCAGCACGTAGACAACAATCCACTACACTGTCAATCTAGCTGTAGGATACCAATAGCAGTTTGGAAAAAATAATTAAGCCCAGTCTCTTGTGCTTTCACTTGACTTCATTTTGTCTTTAGCTTTCATCTACACTCCTTTAGAATCAATCCATCTTTCACTATAGATACTAAAATTTTGAGGTATTTTGTGCTAAGAAAACTGGCCAAAAAATTAAGACTGAGTCTTCAGCTGATGAAAGCTGTCAGAAAAATTATTTTATTAATTGTAGATCAGAAATCTGAAAATATCTACTGGATAAAGTGACACTTTTAGAAGGGTGTTGTGTATATTAATATGATGTTTGTTGGTCATGCTTGTATTATAAGTTCTGCAGAAACTGTCTTAGGCATGTAAAAATCAAAATCTCCTATGCCACGGAAACTTGCAGTGATTCTTTGAACTCTTTGCCTCCTGCTTTGCTTTATTACCAAGTGAATGGTGGTGTGTTGAGAGGGGATATAATGGGCCTAGTGGGGAACAAGAATTGATAGTCTTTAATTTCCGCCACTGTCATTCGGAATCTTTTAAGCTTTTGCATAAAGATAAGGAAAATTTAAGTAATTTGAAAACGTATTACAGGTTTCTTTTTAATAATAACTCTTGTCTGTTTCCCTTAGCTCTGTGTATCTGTCCCTTAGATTTATAGCTATATTTATATATATATCTACTATTGATATTAGAAATGTTTTTTATATATATTTATGTATATATTTGCCAGAGGAACTGATCTCTTGTGAGGATTGGGGAGGGGAAATTTAAACTGAAATAATCTGGACCTACTGCTAAATCTGAAAAAAACTGTAGAGTGATGACTTCTGGAGATGGACAGTTTTTGTTTTGCCCTTAGCTTGGAAGCAAAGGTCAGATGGGACCCCTTGGCAGAGGTGATGCTACTTCCTTGGGGAGGTCCCTCCTGCAAAGGGAAACAGAGGTCCAGCCAGTCAAAATACAATGCAGTTGTGCAAACTTTGCTCTGTCGGACCTAGGGTCCTATACCTGACCTTTACATACTGTTAGATACTTTAATAACACTAGTCATAGCTAATAAAACCTGGGTCTGTATGTGTGTATGGTTGGGTTGAGGATTAAGGTTTTTTTAATTAGGATCTGAGCACCTCACTATAAGAAAAAATTCTTGGCACCTCCTTCTCAAGGCTCTGGGGAACTTGGAATCCCTCACAAAGACGAGCTCGGAACGACTCGCTACAGCTGCTGTCTTGGGTACCACATTTCACTAGCTGGAAGGCAAGGGCACAAAATGCAGGCCCATTGCCCTTGTGTCACGGTGTAGTCGTCAAGGAATTTCTTTCAGCCCTGTTAGGTCACAGCATATTTGCTGTAATGCAAAAAAATGGGCTTTGGAAGTCAGACGTGCAAATTGTACAGAGAGCAGTGAGAAATAAGGGGGAAAGTAAAAGACTGGTCAGGAAGTAGAATCCAGCTGAGGTTTAAAGGATTATGATATGGCAGAAACAAATATTGCTGACAGTATTGTTCACTATCTGGGTTTGGCTGTATCACTGTGGGTGGAAGGTCTTTGGAGAGACACTGCAAAGTAAAACTTCTTCTGTTAAGTGTCTAATAGGCAAAGCTTCTAGAAGAAGCTAACAGTAAAGTGCTACAAACAAACACATCCATAACTTTGCTCCTTCATCATATTAAACTCCGAAAGTACAAGGAACATTTCCCCCAAAAAAGTGCAGTCTGAACATCTCCTGTTTACTTACTCTGCTCTCTACTGATTTTTCACAAATAGATTTGTAGCAGGGTATGTGGTGTAACGGTGGTTAGAAAACCAAAACGTGTGTTTGGAATAGAGAGCTAAGCCTGTCGCTGTGTTGTTACAAGCAAATAGTATGTTCAATTCATTGCCTTTCATCAGTCCATTGCAACCTGGCGGGCGGATGCAACAGTATGCTGTTGCTGGTGGTTTATTCTAACGTTGTCTTGCTTTACTTCATTGTTCCTTCTCTTCTGCTGCCTTCTAGCATGCACTTAATTCAAGTGGACTCTGTTCAGCGATGGATGCAAGATTTGAAGTTGATGACAGACTGTGAATGTATGTGCATTCTTCAGTCCAAGCCGATCAGCATTGAGAAGGATGAACAAAATGAACTTGTCCTTTCCTCACAATATAACACATGTGATAACTTGCAGCTGCTGTTAAAAAGAGCTTGGATCATAAGCACAGAGTTGACCAGGATTGCTCAAAAGCTGGAAAAGAATAGATGGCAGAGAGTCCACAGCATGACAGTAAGAGTCAACTGCCATGTACGTTCAATGATAAATGAATACAGTACGTTCACCAGAAATTCTTCAGAAGAAATGCACCAGGTAGGATGCCTTACCTGATGTCATGTTTGTCTTGCTTAATTTCTTTATTGTAATAATTAAAACTTACTTTAAACAATCTGTAAGAAATCCTCACATAGTGATACTAGTACCTTGTCTAAGACTTTCTAATCCCTTTTCAGCAACAGGAAAATTCTTGACCCATTTTGGTTCCTATTTTATCATAGGCCTGATTCTGATGTTTAATAATGTTGACAAATTCCATTAAAAAAGTTTAGTTTTTGAGGACTGGACTAAAGTAATTAGATGCCCCATCTGTGAGTTCCTTTGCATTTACAATGTAGAAAATACTACTTTTAAATTCACTTTAGTTTTATCTCTACTTGTTTTATTCAGAAAGTAGAAAAAGGGTGTCAATATGAAATATTATGCTTTTCAAGGGTTTTCACCTAAATTATCACAAACAAGCTTTATTTTTAAAAAGCAAGTGTGTGTATGGATATTGCTTTAAAACCAGTTTCTCTTTCTCTCTCTGCAGTTTGAAAAACTTTTAACAGACAAGTGTTCAGAATTTACAGCGTTCACAGAAAGGTAATTTTCTAGTTGAAATACTAATTTTGCAGTTTTATTATGTTGTAGAATTTCTGAGAAACACAAATCTACTAACACCCTCAAATGTTTTAACTAGGCCCACACACCTCTGAAAGGCTTTCTAAATGTTGGCCTCTGGTGGGTGAAGTGAGTTGCTTTTATCTGAACTGCATCCTAATGAAAGAAGGGATTTGCTGTTGCACGAAGAGCCTGGCATAGACACAAAGCTGCATGCAAGTGGATTTTCCAGGGCTTTTAGACATCGAGGGAGAAAGTCTGGCTCTAATGATATCAGTGACAAAGTTCCCTTCAAGTTCTGTGGAGCCAAGATTTCAGCTGGTGTGAAAACTTACATTCCAAATCTGTTGTACATGTTTTTCTACGTACATATCCATGTATTAGTAAATCAAACCAAAATAAATAAATACACATTCCTTTAAATTGCAGTTGTAGGTTTACTTAATTCCATGCATTCCGGAATGCTGAGACTGGAAAATAAGAATCTCTTTATAATTCTTCTCATGGTATTTCCCCTGCCTAACATAAGTTATCCTGTTTCCTCCAGCACAGCTCAATCGGTCTTTTTCAATTTACTTTAAACACTGTGCAACATTCTGCTCAGGGGATCATCAGGGAAAAAGACACCATCCAATTATCAGGAAAGAACATTTCTTGAGCACTATTGCTTTTTGCCGAACCCACACAGCTCAGACTTTACTTTTATGTTCTACTAAGAGACACACTGATTTAATGAGAGCTCCGATCTCATAGTGTTTGCCCCAAATCAGCCCTCCATCTCCTTGTCTGTTTGACAAGATGTTGATATAGGTGGGTGAAAGACAGGTAAAACTGAAAAGGGCACCTGCTGCGTAGGTTGAGACCCTGATCAACCAAACTGTATTTCCCATTACAGTGACCTGCCTGGGTGGAATATGTTTTGACAATTCAAATGAACGCATTTCTGGGAGGAAGTATTAGTTATTTAATTTGAATTGTGTAAAGTTTTCCATCTTTATTTCATTTCTTCAGTCACAGCCGAATGTTGCTGGTTACAGGGTAGTTATACTAACGCTGTAAAAGTGCTGTATGCAATCTTTCTGCATACAAGGCCAAATTTTACTTTTGAGTATGCTGTTTAAATTTAAATAAACTTTACTCACCTGGACATACATTCATTTTCGGTCCTTATCCTGCCATCATTAAACTATAGCAAAGAAGGTAAAAAAAATGAAAATTATTGAAAGTACTTCCTTGGTCATGAAAGATGGATGTATATACACAGCTGCAGTTGAAATGCAGGCATTGTAGTGGCTGTGACTATTAGCGTAAGTGGAAAATAGTAGTTACATTGGTATAAACACGCAGTGTTTGCAGCAAAATTTGGTCTGCAGTCTGTGAAGTAAATTGTGAACTGAAGATTATTAATTAACATTCACTCTTGTCCTTTGATGGTATACTTACTATGTGCAGACAAAGCTTTGATTAAAGTCTAGTATAATGCTAGTGGCACAAAGACAAGCATCCTCATGTGAACAGTTGAATTCCCATTATATTCCCATTATTAACACAGAGCTCACATGTGACAATCGGCTTGATAAAATAATAGCTGTCTGTTGCATCTGTTTTAATTCATCTCTTTCCTTTCTTCTTTTTTGCAGGTGCATACAAACTGAAGATGAACAGATACTGAAGTCCATGAAATCTTGTGTTAATGAAACACTTACTACCATTGCTCAGTATTTTGGCCAGTTGATAGAGCTGGTATTAACACATGAGGCACAGGTTAGTCTCTAGTTTAAAAAGAAAAAAAAAAAAAGTCTTTCAAAATTATTGAATCTTGAGGGAGAGAATCCATTAAGAGGAAGATTAGAATTACAGGTCTCAATTTTCAGCAAACTTACAGTCAGTAATTAAAATATTTTGCAAAAAGATTTACGTGTTTGTATTCTCAAATTCTCCAATAACCTCAAATCTGAAATGAAATGATCTTGTGGCTCATTATGGTACGTACTTTTCCTGATATGCCGCCTTCATTGCAAGGCATCTTCCTTTCATACAGGCACTGCTTTTTTTTTTTTTTTTAGAAACCTTGAAAAAAGCCTCTCCTGCTCTCAATGACTGTCATTAAAAGCTAAACTTTTTAGAAGGTGTAGATATAGCAGATATACTGTTGCAGCACACATTTTAACTAGTGCATGTCTTAGATTCTAGGAAGTAGTGATAAAATACATTATTGTGTACAGGTTGTCTGTGTAACCTTCTAGAAACATTGTGGGTGTGATGTATAGTTTCCAGTGCTGATTAAATGTAGACGAATGCACTGAGTAATTAGGCTGAGACAACAATTTTTTTCCAGTAGACCATTCTTGAAATAGTAATAACTTGCAAGTTTAGCCAATCTCTATTGATTTACAGCTTTCTTTCTTGAGATCTCATTAAAAATCCCTTTGCACCCTCTAATCTTCCTCAAATAAAACACCCCAAATGTAATTGTAATGTTCAATTAATTTTTCCATATTTTAGAGGTGATGTTATGCTGAAATTTTTTGTTGTCCCTGCAGAAAAAGAGGAAATGAGAAGCTTAGTGAAAAGGAAATAGTTAAATAGTATTTACTACAGTGCTAAAAGAAAACTAATGCATGATATTAGTTAAACTCTAACATACCTTGGTGCATTAAGATAGCAAAAAAGTTGTGGCTCTTTCAGAAATGTCTCTTGCAGTTTTAGAAGATTATTGCTAGGAGTTTACAATCTCCAGAATACATTTGCAGAATTACAGTCAAACTAAGAAGCTACTTGCTAATGTGCTTTGGTTATGATTTGTGAGAACTGCATGAAAGCCACATATGAGTTGTAGTGTGTAAATGATTTTGCATATTGCAAATTCAGTGAGCAGGTTGTGGCTGTCTTGACGCTTATTCTTTTAAATTTGAAGAGCAGTTCTTTATTGCTAATATTTCTGTCTTTGGGCACTTTGACACCTATTGATACACCTGAAATCCTATCCCCTTTTTCTTTTAAGGCAGCAGGATTAATTACTCTGGATCATGTCATATGTATCTCTGTGGCTGAAGACTTGGATTAGAATTCATTAATAAAAACACTTTTAAAAACAGTTTTCTGAGCCATTCAGTCAGGCTGTGTGCCCACTTCTGCCATACAACCACATTGTCTGTTGGTGGGTTGCTGCTCTGGAACAGAACAAGTGTCTGTGTGAGAGGCCAGATCTCTGAGCTTAAATTGTGTACTCAAGAGCTTTCTTTTCTAATCAGCATATCAGGATTTGTGAACTGATAAGTTATGTCTTTTATGGAAAGTTTTTCTAAAGGTAGGAAAACACAGCCTCTTAAAAGGAAGATAATTTAATTTTGTCAAATAACAGTGTCAAATGTAGGTTATTTCCTTGCACTACTTTTAAAGTTGGATTAAATAGAAAAATGCTTATGTTCTTCCTCCTGGCGAATATAATTAATTCTTCCTCTAACGAATATACTTACTTCCAGAAAGAGTAAAATTAAATAAACTTCATATTCTTCTGACAGCTATGTTTCTCTGTGAAGATGCAATGGCACGCATGCAAAAGCAAGATAACTATTTACAAAGATAAATATATTTAACCTATTTCATATATTAGCAAAATAAACTGTATTTCTCTAAGAGAATTCCCTGTATTGGTCAATGACATTTTCTGTGTAGACTGAGAATAGTGATGAACCCAGAGCCTTAGAATGTAGCGTCAGAAAGGGTATAGCAATTTTCCTTACAATAAGGAGGAAATCTTGCATCACCTTGTGATATAGCTTCTACACTAAGACAATTAGTTACCTTCTGGGCCAAACCCAATAATAATTTACTAAGTAGACAAAGAGTTCTTTATTCAATGTTCTCACACACATACCTGGTCTTTTACTCTACACGTATTTATTTTTAAATATCCCTATTCTTGGTTACATCTATTTAACTGCAATGATAACTATGTTACAGTGTTATCAGTCTGACTCCTGCCCATGTTTTTTTCCTTCCTCTGTGTAAGAAGAAAGATGATATGGATTAAGTGATCTAAACTTTCTACACCATTTTATCTTTAAATACAACACTAATGTTTTTCATTGGAAGAAAATTATTTTTATTATCTTATGTCACACAGAACCTGCTGAGACAAATAGAATTGTCGGATAGTGTGTACGTCACCGAGTCAGCTATTACTAGTTTATTCAGCCTTACCCAGGAAGGTGCTCATCTGTGCCGCATCATAGCTAAGGTAAGGGGATATATGGATTAATGCAAAGTAAAGTAGTATTACAAGTGAGCCATTTTATTTAAAACAGTAGTGGTTGCCAGTTTCATAATGTCTAATACAAGATGCAATTCTGTGTTTCAGGAGACAAATAATCTAGGCTAAAGAACAATAAAATTTACTTTGAGAAACTATTGGTTTTTCTTCTTTTGCTACTTTTGCAAGCCTTACTCTGCGGTGTTTATTACCACAATGATCCTATTAGATTTTATTTTTTAAAAAATAAAGGGCTGCAAGCCCCCTAGTCTTCAAGTTAAAACTCAATGCCTGTGCAAGCAACTGCAGTAACATGGTAAGCTTCAATAGGCTTCTGGGCACTGATTCAACTATGGTTGTCTATGTGGCACTTGTGCCATCACTCCCTTCAGCATCTTGGGCACCTCTTTAGTGTCTCTCCTGACAGTACTCTTTGAGTACCAGCCATGTAAGTGGAGAGAAACTTTACAATCGGCCGTGCATATGGCTGATTGTGCAGAGAAACAGCAAGGCCTCTTCAGCTATGTGTATAAAGGAGGTTTGAGATATTATTAAAGGTGTAATTTTAGAAATATTTTGCATCCATTGTTCTCCTTTTACAGAGGAACGTCATTACAGTTACTTCTGGCAGTATGTGTTCTTGTTTACTGAGTAGTTGACTCTAACTTTTGGTGTAAACAAATCATTCTGCAAGGATACTGGCAATCCCTGCAGAGTTTGCACCTTTGAGGACACTTGGATCTTGAAAAAGTGGAAAAGGCAGGGCATTGTGTGAGGCAAGTGCAATGAATACAGAAAGAAGAAAACCTCCTTTCCTAAGCTTCTGCTTATGGAGTTGTGTGCCAATCCCTTGTACTGCTCAGAGATGAGGTTAAACAGCAGCATTTAATTAATTTTACTTCTGATCTGCCTTTAGATGGATGTTTACACCATAAAAGGTACTGCTGTGTTCTGAAGGCTGCCAATGAGGTAGACTCAGAAATATGTAGTGAATCCTGGCAACAGCCTGAGAGGTTTCATTTCTTCTAAATTGGTATTTGAGCTCCACTCAGTGGTATCCAAAACCAATGTTAAAATATTGAGTGTTGAGGAAGAGCAGAACTAAAAAAATTGAGGAAAATTGGTCTTGTGTTTTTTATGATTGTGTGAATTCCATAACAGTTTAATTTAGCAGAAGTGAAGTCTGACCTTCCATAAATAACTAAACTAATTTATTGCTAAAACATGAGTTTGCCACTGGCTTACAAGTGAGGAAATACATCCCCTTACGTAAACATCGCTAAGTGGTGTTCAGTTGCCAAATTACAGCAGTAGTTATTACATCTACCTGTCCTGTGTGTCTTTTTCCTCTGTGCAATGTGAAATACATTTGTCCTGACTCACCGTCATCCTTCACCCTCTGTATTGCCTTAGTTATCTGCATCGGTGAGCAAGGTGGCAGAGGAATTGCAACAGACCAGAATTTTGGATTCATTCACTTGAGTAGTTAGCTATGACAGTGAAAGTGCAGGGTGATGTGGGGGGGAAAAAAAACCCCAAAACCAAAACCCTGGAATGGCACCCACTCATTAAGAGGATAAGAATGGATTCAGGTTTTGCAAAGATCTCAAAACCTGCCACAGATGTAGAAGTTCTTGAGAGTCGTCATATTATCTTTGTTAGAAACTAGCCAGAGAATTGGAATATTTGTTTACGGTGAAAGCAAAATTCAACAAATTTGTTCACGTAACCTTGAAGTCCTATACTTCATGACAATGTGTGATCTTGTGCAACACTGTTGTTAGCTTTTTTTCATGTCCCAAGCTATACGTTACGACTCTAAAGCACACCAAAGTCTTGGACGTGCAAAAAAGAACTATGGTAATATTGTAAAGCTACAATATATAGGAACTGGTGTTTCTCACTTTATGTCTTGATAAGAGTCTCAGTCTTCCCTCTCCTTCCCCTGCCAATATTTTACCAAAATTTAAAAACGCTTTGAAATGCTAACCCCACATGCTGAAGTGTCACCTATAATTTTATTCCACCCGGAGGCATTCTTCAACTTTTTTTTTTTTTTTAGCATGTAACTTTGTAATCTGCTGCAGGAGTCATGCTGCTGACTCACCCTGGCAGCCAGCTAGTCGTTCTCACTAGCTGTCAGAAGTATAAAGACGAACCCCTCTAACACAAATGACTAGTAGCAAGGGCAAGATAAGAAATGAAGGGAGAAATCCTAAATAATAATAATATTTGAATTCTGAGCTAATAGAAGAACCAGTGTTAAGCTGTGAATTTCAAACCTACAAGCAGCTACACTGGTGCCAGCATAAAGGAAACTCCACCAGTTTAGATAACTTTAAAAGCAAAAAGAGAAAATGAAGAAAGACAGACTGAAACAGACCATTTTTTGCAACTACCAGGGAAAATTTTTAGTCAGGTTTCTGTCCGCAAATCAGTTTTCTACCTTTGGAACCAAATGTTGCTAAAATACTCCTCTGTAATTCTTACGACACACACTTAAGCATCAAACAATGTGACTGACTTGCTGTATCATTGTCTGAGGTCGCATTGCAGTGATATATTCCCTAAAGTCTTTTTTATTACATTATATCTATTAGATTGGGATCCTGGGATCTTTCATATTAAAAATTATATATTAGTCTTAACTGTTAAGACTCTACCTTCATGTTCCAAAAGCATAAGGAGACACTAAACCTCAGAAATTATAAATTTTGGATGAACTTGAGCAACTGTCAAAAATTAACATTACCTGAAGTAGACTAATTCTACATTGATTTGGCTTTGTAACAACCAGAAGAATCAGAAAAAATCAGTTCCAGAGTTACAATAAGTAAATGCTGGGACATAGAGTGATAAAGTCTTTGCAAATAAATTCATTTCACTAATAATTAGTCTAATACAATCTGTATTGAACCTGATGCTATAATAATAGAGGCAAAAATGAAGATAATGAGGATATCCACACCTGTTTATCACACAGTTCTTTGGAGAATGCCTGACTGTTTGAGTTCCATAGGGATGTGCAGCAGATCACTTGCTCTGAGAGGCTTCTAATACATCTTGGCCTTACCTTCTTTGTACATCAGTTCCTTTTCTAGCAAGTATTCACTTTGAAGACTTCTTTGGAGATGACCTTTCAAGCTAATTATAAATGTTGTCCTCCATCATGAGGAAAGGCTTGATGAGCATTCACCGCATTTCGAGTCATTTCAGGCTGAAACTGCAAAATATTACTCCTTAAGAGTTGGATACCTTTTCTCTCCCCCTTTATTAACTCACTATGCACGGTGGGCTTTTTATACTCGTGACCTCCTTCACATACTTTTTTGTGATTGTATTTCAGGTGATTTTCTTATCTACTGCTAGCCTTTCTGAACAGCATCTCAGGGATATCTCCACAAAATTGAATTCCTGTTTATCCTATGTAGGAGAGAAGTGTGTCTTCATGCAGTAAAGCAAGTTCTCTCTTTCAGATACTGCTTCACAGAGTATGTGAAGCCTGTCCCAGATGAAATTTGAACTACAGCAAGAGCAGCACTTCATGTGTTATTTGGTCAAAAACTGGAAATGGCAAAAAGTCTGCAAAGCACTAATAAAAGCATGCTTAGACATATTGGGAGATTTTGGAAAGGTGTAAGTCAATTTTCAAAGCAAGCAAAGCTCAGTGCTGTTATGTTTCTTTGTCTGAATGGTACTTGTTACCCATTTGACAAATTTATGTGCATCTCTGTCAGATGGGACAGTTTTGTCATCATTTCAAAAGATACAGGGGACAAATCTTGAAAAAAGGAGAATAAATCCTGAGGAATGCTGAGATCCCAGTGAGGGGAATTTTTTCGACAAGCCAGAAGATCAGGCTCAGTATTTCCTACTTATTCCATATTTCACTTCCAGCTCTCTAGGTTCATTAATTGTGATCAATATTTTACAGTTTGATAATGGCACACAGGACAGAAAATAAACAGTTTAGATCTGCTCCTGACAAATGCAGTGATAAATCACTTCCTGTCCATCAGAGGCAAAAGCATGGCATCAATTTTTCATACAGAAAGCTTGAAGCAAAGGTGCCAATATCACTTGAGTTTTACTAGTGCTGTCTGCAAACTTCTGCTTATTATGACTAAAGCAGAGAATCAGATGATCTCTGACTTCACTGAACTGTGTGAACTTTCAAACCGATAATAAAATTTTTTAAAAAATCCCGTTTACCTTAGATTTGGGGATAATGCTATAACAGCTTTGTTTTATAGCTTTCATAGATAGTTTAATTACTGCTTGAGTGAAATATCAATATCCTTTTGTGGAAGGAAAAATATGACAGAAAACTTTTTTGTTAGAGTATTGCCCCTTTTTTACTTTAAAGACTCAGAAGTGTCTTTTTGCAGTAGGCTATATATAGCAATACTAGATATAAAATAACTCATACACATACATGTGCACTTCTTTCAATTTTACTCTTAGCAAACTTCATTAATCCTACTGTTCTCACTGATTTCACAGAAATTACATGTACATGTACAAATCCATAATTTAAAGATTCTATCTTGAAAATATATTGAGGTGTTATTTTTGTCTAATTCTAATTTTCTTATAAATTAGTATATATTTTCATTAGACTGAACAGATAGCTTTGCTTGCTCTGGTATTCACTACTCTATTGCAGAAGAATGAGTACAAAATATAGAATTCTGAAAATGAGTGGTCTCAATTGTAGTCCGCGGGTTTTATGTCAGTACAACCTGTTGACCTTTCAAATAACACAAATGGTTGAGGAGAGAAAGATTATCTCTGTGAATCTGAAAAATAATTTTATATAGAGGCTACTGAAACAGGCTTAAAAAGAAGTGCGTATATTACACTTGGTCTGTGATTCCAACTATTTTTAATTTACTACTGTAATCTGACTACTTTAGTTCGAGATCTTTCATCTGTCATTAATATTTTGTATGCTTTCCTCCTCATTGTATTTCTGCTCTTACATAATATAAGGCACCTGTAGTCTATCTGATGGCATAACATTTTGAAAGGAAGAACAATACAAAAAAGCCTCACCACTCATATGAAGTGCATATATTGTCTGTATTTATACCTTTCTATTCATTATGTGAACTTTTCTAACACATGTTTACAAGCTGTGTTGGAAATGTTTAATAATCGGTACTGTAAGGATGTATATGTATTCAAATCTTTGTCATTATTGCCATATTTAAAGAAAAAAATTAGTAATACAAATTTTATGTATTAGAGGATGAAGATATGGATTGTATCCGTATAGAAATTGACAGCTATTTCTACATTATTTTCAGTAGCTCTTCAAGCATATGTCCTTCTCTTTCATATTTTAGTATTAAGTAAATATTGTATGGAGCATAGAAATGTAGAGGAATGGGAAATATATGCTAACAAAAATCTTTTTTAAACTAATAGCTTGTGGTTGAACTGTCACTTAAATGTCACTCCAGTTGCTGCTTATTGATAATTCTTTGTAATTTTCAAATGAATGGCAAGTTTAATTTAAATTGTGCTTGCAATTGGTAAAAGTCAATCACTTAAGCACACCTCCCACTGAGGCTATATTACTTTTTCATCACTTAGCGCATAAGCATTAATCAACTTGAGTTCTCTGTGTGAGCTTAACTTGCTCTTTGTTGGTGTTGTCATGATAGCTAATTTGGATAAATTACTAAAGGAATCTGCCCCCCATCACAATCTCAGTTAAACGCTAGGGAAACACTCAGTGCTGCTTTTCTGATTTGTGCTTTTCCCTTGCAGGAAGGAGGTGTAGTTACTCTCTTTAAGATCTGTCGCCGGGATTCTTTCAGGTGCCTTTATCCTCAGACACTCAGAACATTGGCATCCATTTGCTGTGTAGAGGAAGGGATGCACCAGCTGGAAAAGGTAGGCACTTCAGTGTTCTTTACTGACTGTGTCATAAAGCAGAGAAGTCCTGCTTTAATCTCTTCTAGGACTTGATAACTTGGTGGTGTTTGATACTGCGCTCCATACTATGCTTAGTTTTTCTGTGCTAAACGCATCTTCAGTCTTTACAAAATTATTTCCGGCAAGAATATTATCCTATTCGGTTGCTTGCACAAATAAGCTTTTTAAGTATGAATAATTTTAATAAAACAGGTAAACACGTCAGTGACTACGTCAAAAAAACAGGGAAATCGTAATCTCTGGACTCTTTGAAGTGTTTGTTTAGAAACTCCAATATTTCAAATAACCCTTAAAACACAGAAAGCTTTATGCCTCTTTAAATCCTTTCCTGATGCTCAGGTAGGGCACCTACTTGTGGTACTGTGGTAACTTGTGAGAGTTGTAATTGCCCAGAAAGAACTGGGAAAGATACAACAGCTAGCCAATAGAAAAATGTGTCTGCTAATCAGCAACAAGTCTCATAAAAGCCACTTTTAACTGAGATGGCAAATATCAAAACATTATCCAGATAAAATTGTATCAACTGCTTATGCTCCATTCCCTTCTCGCTCTCAGTACATACTGCTGTTTTTTGGAAAATGAACACTTCTGGTCACTAAATCATGATCTCATCTTTTGTATTTCATAAAATAGTCATCTTCCACAGCTGAATAATGGCCTCTTCAAGTTAATGATAAATGATTTCACTGCCACTTTACATTGACGTATCTTGTAATTTACTGCCCAGAATTCAAGCAAACCATGACAGAACATCTGCAGCAAAAAGCAAGTCTCTGAGCTTACAGTAAATGAAGATGACTTAAATTTTTTTTGACATATAATGCTGGTTGAGACTGACACCAGAATCAGTCTAAAAGGATCTTTCATTATGTCCACTATAACAGTGGAATTAGTAGAGTTAGAAATGGAAAAGATTGATGCAATTCACCTGGTCCAATTCCTGGTAATGTCAACATGCAATTAATGTGTCCCATATCAAAGCTGACAAAACAAGTCCTAGAAAACATGATAACTCTTAAGCTCATATGTCTTTGATCTACATTAATGCTGATCACAAGTAAAATTTCTTAGGATAAACTTTGTCACAATCAGGGTTGGAGTAGGGTTTAACGGATTTTTAACAGAAATCCCTACTGCTGCTTTCAGTAGTTTTTTTTTACCTGTGCCTTCAATTTTTAAATCATATCTTGGCAAAACCTAGATCTGCAATATGAGGGGCTGGATGTTAATCCTACTCACCTGACTGAACATACAGGTTTATGACAGGAGTATTTGGTTATCACTTTGTCAACTTCTTTACGTAAAATTGTGTTGCTGAGGATGTATATGTTATGTCGGTCCAGTACGTGCCTGGGTTTCTGGTGGGGGAGAATGGGATATTTCATATATCAAAAGAAACAAAGAATTTTTCTCTGCAAAGAGTTTAATGTCCCTCCAAGCGCTAACAGAGGTTAAACAATACAGGCTGGTACAATGCTATGTCATCTGTAAATAATCTATCAGCTGGTGACAGCCCAGGTTTTCTAGTTCATAGAGCTGAGGAAGGATAGTAAACAAGAAAGTTTTGCTACCCTTTGTACTCTCTTTTCACCATTCTTGTACGCTTATTTAGGTGCAAAAGGATATTCATTCTGAGTGCACTCACACGGCAAGTGAAAGGCAACCTGAGGATCAGGCCCAGCCAACATGGGTTCATGAAGGCAGGTCCTGCTTGACCAACCTGATCTCCTTTTATGACAACATGACCCACCTGTTGCATAAAGGAAAGGCTGTGGCTGTTGTCTATTTGGACTTCAGTAAGGTCTTTGACACAGTCTCCCACAGCATTCTGCTAGAGAAGCTGCCGGGCCATGGCATAGACAGGTGTACTCTTTGCTGGGTTAAAAACTGGCTGGATGGCCGAGCCCAGAGAGTTGTGGTGAACGGCGTTAAATCCAGTTGGCGGCAGGTCTCAAGCAGTGTTCCTCAGGGCTCAGTTTTGGGACCAGTCTTCTTTAATATCTTTATTAATGATCTGGATGAGGGGATTGAGTGCACCCTCAGTAAGTTTGCAGATGATATCAGACTAAGCGTGAGTGTTGATCTGCTTGAGGGTAAGAAGGGTCTGCAGAGAGATCTGGACAGGCTGGATTGATGGGCTGAAGCCAATTGTATGAGGTTCAACAAGTCCAAGTGCTGAATCCTGCACTTTGGTCACAACAACCCCAGTCAAAGCTACAGGCTTGGGAAAGAGTGGCTGAAAAGCTGCCTGGCAGAAAAGGATCTGGGGGTCCTGGTGGATGGTTGGCTGAACATGAGCCAGCAGTGTGCCCAGGTGGCCAAGAAGGCCAATGGCATCTTGATCTGTATCAAGAATAGTGGGGCCAGCAGGAGCAGGGAAGTGATTATGCCCCTGTACTCAGCATCAATCTCTCGAGGTCCCACCTCGAGAACTCTGTTCAGTTTTGGGCTCCGCAGTATAGGAGGCACATTGAGGTGCTGGAACATGTCCAGAGAAGGGCAATGAAGTTGGTGAGGGGTCTAGAGAACAAGTCTTATCAGGAGCAACTGAGGGAATTGGGATTCTTTAACCCGGAGAAAAGGAGACTGAGAGGAGATCTCATCACGCTCTACATCTACCTGAAAGGAGGTTGTAGCAAGGTGGGGATCAGTCTCTTGTCAAGTAACAAGCTATAGAACAAGAGGAAACAGCCTCAAGTTATGCCAGGGGAGATTTAGATTGAATATTATGAAAAATTTCTTCATAGAAAGGGTTGTCCAGCATTGGAACAGGCTGCCCGGGGAGGTGGTGAAATCACCATCCCTGGAGGTATTTAAAATATGGGTGGATGTGGTGCTGAGGGACATGGTTTAGGGGTGGTTTTGGCAGCGTTAGGCTGATGGTTGGACTTGATGATCTCAAAGGCCTCTTTCAATCTAAGTGATTTTGTGATTCTGACCATAGACAATCAATGGAAAGTGAATGGATCAGGTGACCGGTGTTTTGATGTGAACAGCACTCCATTTTTCTATGTTGTCTTCTTTAAATAAGAATGATTTTTTTCTTTTAAAATTTGAAGTGCTCTGACAAAGAACAAAAAAAAGGTTGAACAATATTAGCATTCTTATTACAGAAATTACTATAGGACTTCTTACCTGGCAGAAAGGGTAGCTCCTATTATCCAGCTAAGTACCTAGGTGGTGGTGAAGCTTTTAATTTGCTCTAATGTGAATATCATTATGCCACCTAGTGCATTAAATCATCAGTGCAATTTGAACTTGATTTTTAATGACAGAAACTTCATTCAAACCAATAAAGCTTGGCCTCCAAACAATTCAGATTAGGTAATTCGAGATAAAAAAAAAAAATTAAAAGACCACAAAACCCAAACAAACCCCATGCCCTCTGTTTTTCAATTAGATTTCACAACCATTGAAGTGTTTAAAAGACCACTTGAAAGCAGCAAAAGCTATCATTTTTAATGGAACATTTGTCTAGGAGGTGAACTAAAAGGGGGTGATATACTTCCTGCAGTAATTGTAGTGCTTAAATACTAAAGACATTAGGAATATTGTTTATTTATCCAATGCTTTTTAATCTTGCCAATTCAGTAGCAAAACAAGAAGGTAAGAAGAACATCTGTGTTTATGTAGATGGTTATTTAGAAAGCAAGCAAGGAAGCCAGGAGTTCACAGGAGGCAAACCAAGTAGAGAGCATTAAAACACTTGGGTATTAAGATACCTGCATATTAGGTTTTCTTTAGAATTAGTGCAAATTTAATGTGAACGATGCTGTACTGGGTTTAAACCATTTGTGTTGAATGAGTTTTTTTGGATTGCAACGTGAAAATACTGCTCTGGTTCACTAATGGTGGAAAGTAACAATTGAGTGCTTATTTCTGAAGATGTAGAAAATTGCCCATGTTAAGCAAAAATATTTTCCTCAATTTTTTTGAAAAAATAATTCTTTTTCTTCCCAGTCATGCATCTTTAATATATCTCTGCACTATTCTCTTACCAGCACACTTGAAAACAAACGTTATTGTCTTTTCATCATCTTGATAAACAAGCTGATCTTTGCTTTAATTACAATGACCAAGTAACTGTTGCAATGACTAGCTTTTACAATTTTAGGTGAATCGAGTTTGCTATATGTACAATAATGCAAAATCAGTTAGTTATAAAATCAATTCAGAATAGTTATTCTTGCAAGCACTTTACCGACTTTTGAAAAGGTACTGTTACTTTGTTGTACGTTGAACTACAGAGCTCCAGGAACTCAACAGTAATAAATTAGGCAATTAAAGAAGAAAGACGGTGAAGAAACAGCCTTTTTCGTGATTGAGGACTGTGTGTAAATAAATGTTGTTCTACGTAACCTGTGCTCCACAAGCGGTAATTTTGGTGCTTCAAGCTGCTTATGGATATCCGGTTGTTCGGTACACTTTAACCTCGTGATCCACTGTGACGCCAGCAGGTTTGAGATCATTCTTTGGTCTCAGCTGCCTGACCAGTCCCACTTCAGAGAGAAGTGGAGAGACCCTGGAAAAGCAGTCAGAATTTTCCTCCTTCACATTATTCCTGTAGCTGCCTGCCCTTGTACCCAAGAGAGCTGTGTCATCTGTGTCTTGTGGAACTTCAGCATGCAAAGTTTTTAGGAGTTAGAAAGGATGGTTATTTTTGGTCTATTACAGAGTTTATGCAGAGGCAACATAAAATACAGGGAATAGATAATACAGAAAATAGCTAAAATTGCTAAAACCAGAGGAACCAAAAGGTGGCTGGAGGAGGTGAGCATCACTGGGAACTGAAGAACAGTTAGTGCTGCACACGCAGACCTGGTCATATATCTGTCCCTGAGGTTTGGGACAGAAATACAGTGATGTAGTGGGAGATTGGTTCTCAATGTAGACATTTGGTGAGGGTTCTAGAGGAAAGAATATCTGAAGCTTCATGAGCGTGCTTTGAAAACTTAATTCACCTCAAGTGTTCCTATGTAGGAAGGACTGTTTAAGGCACAGAGTTGGGATAGATTAACATGTGCATTTCATGAAACCTAAGGTAAAAAAAAAAATAATTGTGATCTTGATTGTCTGGTAATGCACATCCTGCAAATTACATCAGGAATTAGGTACTTCAAATACCGTTTTCATTGTCAAGACGCACAAAATGTATACCTGTCAGGTATTATCTTCAACATGAAGCAAACTTGCCTGGAGAAAAGGGTCTGTGCTTGAATACAATCACATATCTTTAGGACACTATTTGCCTAAATCATTTCTTCAGCCCTTTCCCTTCCTGAGCATGCATTAGGTCCTTGTTCTGACTCTGAACAAAGTGTCTCCTATATATATATATGCTGATGTGCAGCCTCGTTAAAGCCTGAAGACTGTGGCAGTTTCTCTGCTTCAAATGTGTCCGTAGGGTGCTTGTTGTTGACTGGTGCTAGCAGGCGTGGCTTTCCAATTTTTGCCCTATGCTGAAGCTCAGTTGTGCGACTTTCACAGAGGCAAACTTCCTGATGCAATAAAAGAACTGCAGAGGTTTTTCAAAAATAAATAGCAAATTTGTAGATAGTGCAATGTACTGCAATTTTTACAGTGCATGTGAAACATTATTACATTAAAAAGCTGCAACTCAGCTAGGACTCAGATCAAGGCTCAACTGCCACAACAGCGTGTTGATTTATACAAATAGACATTTAAGCAGCTGCCTAAATACTAACACTGTGCAGTGTATGTTTACTTACACTATTTAAACTACCGGTGACAACAGTTCTTACTTTCATTAATAAAAGCTTCCTTTTAACGAATGACATAGCTTTTAGCCCTGCGTTTTAAGCAAAATTACCTAGGTATGGATTATAAATTGCTTTGAATCCTTCATTCAAAGCACATTATATCAAATTATTTACCTCCAGAAAAAGAATCCTGAAGGAGGGGAAGGAAGTACAAAGCGTACAATTTTCAGGGTTGGGAAACTGTATGAATTTCATGATGATTTCTTAAACATGGGTGACCTAAAATCTATTGTTCACTGTGAACCCAGTCTGATTTTTAAGAACAACCATGATCGTACACACAATAATAATTTCTGCATGATGGGTATGTAGTCTGTCAATGATAGAGAGATACATATAAAAGAAACAAGCTTTTGCTGGGAATTAAGTAAACTGCTTATTACAGAACCTGCAACTACAATTTATTCATAGCTTTTTTGGTCAATGAGTTGATTACTTCATTCAGCTGTAACACCTTGAATTTTCAGTTTCGAACGTTAATCTCGGTTAAGATGAGGGAGTAACTTTGTTTCAAAGGAAGTAGGTGTTGTCTTAAATCTCGGCTGCTGAAACTATTAGGTTTAATGTAGCTGTAGGGTGAGACAGAAGTGAGAATTTTGGAGAGGGCTTTAATTATGAGGGCTTGGATGACTTGGGAAGAGGGTTACAGTCACCACTTTTAAAATCTGAACACGAGTTAGGTGGTGGCACATGGATTTCATTGTCACAGCATGCAAATTCTTCGCAATCATGAATGACATTGTTGTAGTACCTGATGTATGATGGAAATAACTTCACACCATACAACAGATCAAAAATTTGCTTGATCTGAATGAACTGTATAGCTGTCTTCATATTTGAATATTTCAAATGCAAAATACCAGGGGAAGCAAAATATTAGCAATGGCCTTCTGGAAAAGGTGCGTGAGAGAAAGGAGAGGCCCATAGATGGCTATATTTAAAAGCACATTTGCAGTTGGCTTGTTTTTTTTAAGAAGTGCGGAGTAGCGTGCAGCTTTCTGAGAAGCAGAAGAATGTTGATTTTTATTCTGGCAGGTAGTGGCTTATTCACAGGACTTCAAGAAATGAGAAGATCTCAGGAAGTGCAGAGGTCTGCCTCTCACTCAGAGAAGAGTTTTGTGTTCAAATTTCTTTTTTTCTGGTTAATATATGAAAAATTCTTATGGCTTATTTCAGTGGTTTTGAACCCAGTTAGTTTCAGAACAAGGGATTAGATTGGTCTGTAAGATGATAAAAAATAAGTAGATATTTCATTCTAAAATGAATTGAATGCAAGATATTATAAGATAAATATTTTTTAAAGAAAAATATTTTCAAGAAAACCATAGTTTTCAAAGTTTAGTTTTAATTCACAGAAAGTCAAATTTCATGTTATTCTGTCTCTTAAGTGAGACAGGGCCAGGCTGGATATTAACAGCAAAATTAAGGACTTTTAGAAGTCGTTAGAAGGGGCCCTTCTCTTGTCTTTTTCCCACAAAAACAGGTAACATTCAAAGTTATAATCCTTTCCAAGTTCTTTATGAAGCAGAATACCATTCTTGTTTGTTCCCCAGAATAGTGCTGGTGAATCTTCATAGGTGGCAACAGACTGGAAACTAACTTTCTGCATGCTTAAAACCACAGAACACCGCCTTTTGTGCTAAAAGCATGTGAGATGATTTAGATGGAAAGAGTTCAAGTGACATGTTCCTTTCACAACCCCTTGGCTGAAGAGTCAGCTCTTCTAGTTTGCATAATGGCACTTTCTTCCATCCGGGAACATTGTTTTGGCTCATCTTCCATGGCTGTTTGTGGCCAGGCTGTGAAATCCCACTGTTTAAATAAGCAGTAAGCAGGAATAGATAAAGAGATTTCTGTTGTTCTGAGTTTTGAGAGAGGAGGATAATATTCTAGAGACTAATTCGGGCAACTTTTGACATGCAGTGCAGAGCACGCTGAAACTTGGTGTCATTGGTAGCTGGAGCTGGGGACTATGTCCCACTGTTGTCGCTGGGTAATTGTGTAGGTCACAGGAGAACGAAGAGCCAGAATGAGACAGGAATGTAAGTCAACCTTAAGGAGTAGCATGGGGGACAACTTTTTAAAAAGCTGTTTTTCACATAGCCTTTTTGATAACCACGCAAATCTATTTCAGTAGCTGAGTTTGTGGTACAATTAGATAATGTGAAGTTCTAGGCTTGCAGCTCTTTAATTTACTGGACACTTCTTCTCAGTAAGGCTGTTTAATTAATTGGCAGTGAAAAATGTGCTGGGTTTGGCAAATTACATTTCTGTCAAAGCCCCTGCAAGATTCATTAAATCATATCTGAGAGTGCAGGAACTGCCCTTCCTCAACTGCTGGCTTCGTAATATTAGGTGGTGTTGTAAGTTTTACCTCCTGATTACACAGCTATGTATACATATTAGTAAATACAGCTTCTTTCAGCACGATCCCAGGCAAGTGCAGGAAGACTTCTTGGGTTATTGCAGAATCTGACCGTCTTCAGACGTGACAAACTGCAGTTCAAGGGCAAAATGCTTTGGAAGTCATGGAAGGTACATTCTTCTGAATATTGAAAGCCAGTGTGAAAACATGTTAAACCTCCCCTCCCACCCCCGCAAACCCCAACAACAACAAAAACCCCAAACCAACTGGCAGCTAATCTCTGCAGCGTCATTTGGTCATGAAAACCTTCTGCCAGTTACACAGCGGATTAAAATTTGTTTGTTTTATGGTAGTACGCACTTTATCATGCAAAGAAAAAAGCAAGGGTTTTTTTGATGGACTTGTTATTCAAGAAGCGTGGAATTGAATAAGGACAGACACGTTAGTGCAGGATTATGGGGCATTGCCAGATCTCTGTAGGGAAAAAGTATAGACAAAATGCTTTGGCTGAGGTCACTGCCATTATTCCAATTCTGTTAAAATGACTAATTAAATTACAGTGGTTTTGTTGATGTAGCCCTGATGGTCTAAGGAGATATGTATCAGTTGCTCTAATAAAAGATATTACCTCTCCTTACAAACCTTGCTTCACTTTAATCATATTATACATTTTAGAAGAGGGAGAAAGGAGCCAGCAAACGTAGCACTAAAGATAAACGTTTTGATAATACTGGTAAAGTAGGACAATGTGAGACTTAGCTAAGAAGTTGGTGAAAAGCTGCTGTTTGGAGGACACAGATTCTGTTGTTTATCAGTGGACCCTCATTTAGATATCAGGCCTGGCCCAGACTCTGCAAACATCTACACAAGCGCTTAGCCTTAAGCATGTGAGTAATTTCATTTAAAAACAAGAGAATCACTACCTGTTAAAAACGTCAACAGAGACGCACATCTGTTGGTCTGTTCATCACTGAGGTTTCAGACTGCAATAAATTTCACAGAGTAAATATTCATTTGGTGATCACTGAACGCATAGTGCTGTGAACAAAGCAAAACTTTCAGAGTCAGATCAAACAGGTACAAAATCTTTTTGACAAACCTTGTCTGTTTTTTCATTGAGGCACAGCAGGCAGTCTACAAATTGATATATAAATCTATCTATAAATTGATAAAAGTGCAGTTAGTCTTCTAACCCAGCAATTCACAGTTTGGGTGTTTTGCCTTTAGTGTGAGTCCTTCCATGTCACACACAGATTTAGGTTTTGGTTCCCTTTGCCTCGTGCTTAAAGTTGCATATTGCTTAAGCATGGATTTGTGATAACATGTCCACATGCAAAAATTTCAGAACAGCCAAAGCAGCCCTGTTTTATTGAGGTTTTGTCATGCTTCAATAAGATCTGATCGGGAGAAGGCAGTGCAGTTGCATTCAGCTATTATCAATGATATGTTGAGAGTAAATCTTGCCACTGCTCTGCTGAATTTTTTCCACAGCTCCACAGCAGTGTTAATGCAGAGAGCTGATAGAATTAGGTGTAGTTTGGCGTTTGGTTGTCCTATATGATGCAGTGACTGTAGGAGGAACAACTTCTCATACTCCTCATCTCTGGGGTTTTTTTTATACACTTATAATTTTTTAGCTGAGGTGCAGAAAAGAGAGTGTCTTCAGATTTTTTCTTCTTGTTTTAAAAAGGTAAGTTTCATTGAAATAGATTTTGAAAGCTGAAAGGGAAAGGCCTCAGACTATGCCAGGTTGTTACTGAGGTGTACACTTTAATGTGCAAGATCAAATTGGAGCAGTGCCTGTAGATTGCCATTCCCTCCAAATTCGTTTTGAAAATTTGAGCTGATGCCAGGTTACCACTCTGCACTTGTTTGGCTCCCATATAATTTACACATGGTTTTTGCAGTCAGTTATGTTGGTATTTTATGCCATCTATTGATTTTATATTTCGCTAAGTATTTTATTTAAAGCACTCCAAATAGCTCTAGATTTATGTTTCAAAAGTCAGGATGTTAAGAGAATTTTATAAATGAAAAATAATTTGGAAATCACCAGATGATGATTTTTCTGTAATGATTTAAAATATTGCTTAAAGCAATGACAATGATCAGAGCAGCAAATGATCCATGAATGACGTCTGAAGGAACAGAAGCCAACACATCAAATGACAGGTGGGTTTTCCCTACCTAATAATAATAATAATAATCTATCAAGCAAATTTAATTTTAAGATGAAAGAAGCAGCTTACTCAGCTCCTAAACTGAAGGCAGAGATTAATGAGAATCAATTGAAGCATTTAAAAAAGTACAGGGAGAGAGCTATTTTGGACCTCAAATATTCCTCCTGTCCCTGATAGAGGCATAGAAGAAACTGGAAAGCCGTGGCCTTACAGAAAAACCTATCAGATGAGTAACTTTTGTAATTCTTCTTTTCTTCTCACTCAGCAGGAAACCGTTGCATCGCATCTCTGCATTTGTACCCATATGTAAGCACATACTGGGTGTGCTTACGTTATATGCATTAAATAGCTTAGCTGTAGCCACAATAAAGTGTGAAGAGAGACAGGGGTGAAAATACTTATTAAACGAGACAGACACATTAGATAGTTCCCCTCTCACAAAATCTCTGCTGAAATTAGATACAGTAGTCTAACTGACCCATCCTGATGCGGACTTCATGACTCAGTGTTGTTGATGATTTTTGTGCCTCATTAGAAAAGTCCGAAGAGTTTACTGCTTAGAGCCTCCATTTCTTGTCTGGCTGATCTTTGAGCTTACCTAAAACCCCACTGATTTCAGAGACCTCTGCAGGAAGAAAAGCATACCTACATAGATCTGGTTACACAACAGGGATTTAAAGGAGCCTGAGAATTCAGTACTAGCATTATTTTCCCTTCAAAGGCTTCTGCCACATTTATTTTCCTGCCTGAATTAACTATGACTCCTGGAGTTTTCTAGTGCTCTGAGTGGTTTCTTGTACATCTATTCTTGCTTGCATAACATTGACTTCCAAAATTTTACCACACATTTCTTTTTGAAGGACTGAACTCTCACAGATGCACATTATTAAAAAGCAAAAGGAGAAAATCCTTTCTTTCATCGAACTACAGCTATGGAATTCCTCACTAGTTTAAAACTACACTTACAGAAATATTGAATGACCAAATCCCTCAAAAATAAAAAAATAATTTCTCCTAGTTCTAGGTGTTTTATATTTCTTTTCTTTGGGGCATGCCAGTTGGAAACAGATAGCTCTGTATGTTCCATCTGCTGGAGTTTTTAACTCATCCATAAATGAGATGATTTCAATCATACCAGAGGATAACATGATGGAGGTCGCTAGACACAGTGACTGGCTTACTTTGATCTGGTAGTGAGTACTGGTCATCTATTGGGGTGAGAGTCAGGACTTGAGAGGGCTGTAGAAAATCGGTTTTCCTCACAAGAGGAATCCACACTAAACTTGTCAGCTTGACCACTTCCTTTGGCTTGTGTTCTAGTAGTAGTTCAAAATAACAAAATACATAAACCTCAGCTTATGCTCAACTTAGACCTTGGCTCTTTTCCAAAACCACTTTTGTAATTCTTGTACTCCCATGAGCATTACTGCCCTTCCCTGGGTTCGACAGGGGGTTAACAAGCCTCTTGCATCACAGCACTTAGCAGCGCTCACACATGCTTAGGTGGTGAGGCTGCAAGAGTCCTGCAAGAATCCTGCTGTGATACAAGGTTCAGTGCAGGTATAAGCTAGGATTCTTTTCTAGCTGCAGGTGGTAAGAAACCTTTAAAAATGCCCAAGTTCTGGATATAGCTACTGAGAATGAAAATCACAAATTTGTATTCTGCAAAAATCTCAGTTTATACATATATAATTGCTTTTGGATGTTTTTGTTTTCACCCAATGTTTGCTGAAATTATGTTCAAAATATATGGCTCAAACCCTCTTTTCTCTTTCTTCCTCTCCAGTATCTATCACTGCAATAAAGTGAGAAAATGCTTCACAAAACAGGGGAAAAGTAGATACAGGAAAATTTTTTATGATAACAGCTTCAACCAGTTCTAGCACTGGCCACTATTACTTCAACTTTCTATCCGTAGATTTGCTTGGTTTAAGTGAGTGCTTAGCAGTTTAACTTTTTCACCCAAATGCTATATAAACACAAAACTAGCTCAGGGTTTTCCTGTCAGTATTGCTGTATTCTGACTCTGTCGCATGGGCCAAATGCTAACTCTTGCTGGAGCTAAGGTTTTTTTCCACAGCTAGTTGTAAAAAAGAAACAGAGGAAATCAAACCCGGTGTAAGCTAATTGATTAATTAGGTGAAACTTAGTAACCTTTCCTTGTGACATGCATTGTAAGTCAGGGCTGGAAGTATTGAATTACTCAAGTAAAGTATCCTGCGTGTGCTCCTAACAAAAACAAAGTTAGTTAATTGTGTAAGTTTTTTCTTATCTCACATTTGTAATGAGCTAAGAGCTGCCATGTGGCTTAGCTGAAGCTCACCCAAGACATGTATGAGTCTCCTTGTATTTCTTTAAAAAGTGAAGGTTAAATAATAATGGCAGGTGATGTAGAAGCATGTTTCTGTATCAGTATAATTTTTTCTTTTTTTTTTTGCTTAGGCTTGTTTGTGGGAAACCACTTAGATCTGGCACTCCGCCTGATTTATACTAAAACTTTCACGTTTCATAAAGCATCTTTGAAAACGTTTAAAGAGCTGTTGGAAAAACAATCTCATCTGTTTAAGATAATCCTGGTTTTGAAAAACTAAACATGTAACAGCATTGCTCATATCTTTACTATATCTTACTTCTCTTGCCTATCATTAAGGTCTCAGACAATAGCTCTTTCACTGACTGGTCTTTCCCTTGCCAGTACTGTCTAGAGCTTTTCATTTTCAGAAGGCTTTCAGTTTGTTCATTTGCCACCCCGTGAATGGACAGGAAAGCTTTTGTATGGATCAGGGCATACTGATATGTAAAATCAGTCTCAATTTTCAGACATGCTAGGCTGCATGCCATAGAATGGCAGGCTTCCCCCTCCAGCTTGTGTTTTGGTAGGCAGGCAAAGTCCACAGACTAATCAGGGCTTGACACAAACCTGACCTGGAAACCTGAGCTGGGTGTTAAGTGTTATTCTTTAATTTGGAAGTAATCTGGAGTCATGAAGATTGTCTTAGGCCTTGATGTGCATAGCTGGCTTCGATTAACTCTGGTAGCTTTTAGACTTCAAGTAAAAGTTTGATCTGACAAGGATCTTCAACTGAGATGAGGTCTTGCAGAAGGAATCCCTATGGGAACAGCAGGTGAAATTAAGAAGACAGAAGTCCTTCCAGGTTTTGTAAGAGCTTATCTTTGTCACTTTGTTCTCACAAAGATGGTGTGGGAAAGGTTCCCTGCTAACCTGGCTTCACCAGGTCAGGCAAGTTTTGCCTGACCAACCTAGTGGCATCCTATGATGGACTGACTATGTTATTGAACAGGGAAGGAGCTACAGAAGTAATTTGTCTGGACTTCTGTAAGGCCTTTGACATGATCTAATACTGAGAATCCTGCCATACTGGGTGTGTATGTTCACCCCCCCTTATACTTTGTGTATAACCCCCAGATGACCTTATTTTCCTGTCACTTGAGTAAAATATTTTTTAATTTGAAACAAACTCTGTTTCAATCACAAGAAAAGAATGTTATTCTTTTAAGATACTAACAAAATTAACAAAGTTCCAATGTTTGTCTTTTTTTCATACAGGTTTTACAGTATCCCACTGTTAGAGGTTTGTTTCTTACAGACTTTGTTTCTTAGGGAACTCCCTATGTGATTTGAAAATTCTTGTGCAGGGTCAGTTACCCAGTATTATCATGTAGAATCACAGAATGATAGGGGTTAGAACAGACCTTCGGAGATCATCTAGTCCAATGACTCTGCCAAAGCAGGGTCACCTAGAGCAGGATGGACAAGAGTGCCTCCAGGTAGATTTTGAGTATCTCCAGAGAAGGAGACTCCACAACCCCTCTTGGCAGCCTGTTCTGGCAAAGTAAAGAATTTTTGCCTCATGTTAAGATGGAATTTCCTGTGTTCCAGTTTGTGCCTGTTGCCCATTGTCCTGTTGCTGGGCCCCACTCAAAAGAGCCTGGCCCCATCCTCTTGACACCTGCCCTTTAGATATTTACAAGCATTGATGAGATCCCTTCTCAGTCTTCTCCAGGCTAAACAGACTCAAGTCTCTTATCCTTTCCTCATAAGAGAGGTACTCCATTGCCTTGATCATCTTTGTAGCCCTCTGCTGGACTCTCTCCAGTAGTAGTTCCCTGTCTTGCTTGAACTGGGAAGCCCAGAACTGGACACAGTACTCCAGATGTGGCCTCACCAGGGCAGAATAGAGGGGGAGGATGACTTCCCTCTACCTGCTGGCCATGCTCTTTTTAATGCTCCCCAGGACACATTGCTGGCTCCTGGTCAACTTGTTGTCCACCAGGACTCCCAGGTCCCTCTCTGCAGAGCTGCTTTCCAGCAGGTCAACCCGTAACCTGTACCAGTGCATGGGGTCATTCTTCCCTAGGTGCAGGACCTTGCACTTGCCCTTGTTGAGCTTCATTAGGTTGTTTCTGCCCAACTCTCCAGCCTGTCCAGGTCTCACTGTGTAGTGGCATAGCCTTCTGGTGTGTCAGCCACTCCTCACAGTTTTGTGTCATCAAAAAACTTGCTGAGGGTATGCTCTTTCCCCTCATCCAGGTTGTTGATGAATATGTTGAACAAGACTGGACCCGGTACTGACCTCTGTGGAACACTGCTAGTTACAGGCCTCCAACAGGACTCTGCACCACTGATCTCAACCCTCTGAGCTCTGCCATTCAGCCAGTTCTCAATCCACCTCACTGTCCACTCACTTAACCTGCACTTCCTAAGCTTGCCTATGAGGACATTATGGGAGACAGTGTGAAAAGCCTTGCTGAAGTTGAGGTAGACAATGCCCACTGCTCATCCACCCAGCCAGTCATGCCATCATAGAAGGTTATCAGATTGCTCAAGCATGAGTTCCCCTTGGTGAATCCATTTTGACCACTCCTGAGGACCTTCTTTTCCTCTATGTGCTTAGAGACGACATCCAGAATGAGCTGTTCCATCATCTTTCCAGGGATGGAGGTGAGGCTGACTGGCCTGCAGTTTCCTGGGTCCTCTTTCTTGCCCTTTTTGAAGACTGGAGTGACATTGGCTTTCCTCCAGTCCTCAGGCACCTCTCCTGTTCTCCATGACCTTTCAAAGACAATGGAAAGTGCCTTCACTTTCCATCACATCTTCCAGCTCCCTCAGCACTTGTGGGTGCATCCCATCAGGGCCCATGGATTTGTGGGTGTCAAGTTTGCCTAAATGATTTCTAACCTTGCATTTTCCCTAGTCTTCCTTTTTCTACTGATGTACTTGAAGAAGCCCTTCTTATTGTTATTGACACCCCTTGCCAGGTTAAATTCCAAGTGGGCCTTAGACTTCCTCATTGCANTATTGACACCCCTTGCCAGGTTAAATTCCAAGTGGGCCTTAGACTT
>VZSF01007185.1:0-45003 GCA_013398295.1 Chionis minor
TCAGCCTGGAGAGAAGGCGGCTGGACAGGAGGGGAGACCTTCTCGCTGTCTACAGCTCCCTGAAGGGAGGGGGTAGCCAGGGGGTCGGTCTCTTCTCCCAAGTCACAGGTGACAGGATCAGGGGAAATGGCCTCAAGTTGTGCCAGGGGAGGTTTAGGTTGGATATTAGGAAAAATTTCTTCACCAAAAGGATTGTCAAGCACTGGCACAGGCTGCCTAGGGCAGTGGTGGAGTCGCCGTCCCTGGAATTATTTAAAAGCCAGGCAGACGTGGTGCTGAGGGACACGGGTTAGTGGTGGTTTGGGCAGTGTTGGGTTAACGGTTGGACTCGATGATCTTAAAGGCCTCTCCCAACCTAGGCAATTCTATGATTCTAAATGATCTTTGGCAAATGAGCATTTATCAGAAGATACCTGCCACAGGCCACCTGATGTCACTGAAGCCTTAGGGAACAAAGCATGGATTTTCTCTGAAGCCATTTGCCAGAACTAAGAACAACGTGTCAGCTTTTTCTCTGAAAATACCTGATATTCTTGGTGGGGTACTGCACTGAAATACCAAGATTATTTAGATTAAAGGGAGGTGGGATTTTGGATGGGAAGGGAATGAGAACGAGTGGTGCTGAGAAGGTGGGGAAAGTCTGGTGCTTTGTCCCAGTTGGCAGCTCTTCATGTTTGTTGTTAGTCTGTTGGAGAAGAATCATTTCCAAACACATAATTTTCTCTGTCTTGATGAACTTGGAAAATATTTTATGTTGATGCACAATAGTTGCATTGTGAGAGCATATAGAGATTGTTACAAACTAGGAGCTGGCTCAGCGTGCTGGGCTGCCTCCATTTCTGAGGAGAATCTGCAGAAAAGTTACCAGCTTTTCAGAGTCTCCAGGAGAACTGCTGCTAATTGGAAAAACAGATGGGACCTCTTCTTCATTTCTGGAGGAGGAATTAGAGAAAGATGCATGACTCTGGAATTGCTCTGTTGCGGCTTAGGGAGTTCCCCCGGGGACCTTGGGTAGCTGGAAGGAGGGATTGGGTGAGAGGAGCTGTCTAGTTTATGTTAAATATGCCTAATCGTGTTTAAAAATGTCTTTTTGTGGAACATGAGCCTCCAGGCAGATTGGAACAAAGGAAGCGTCTGTAGTTGTGAGTACCTTGTACTGGGAAATGCGTAGTCAGATCCGTAGTAGTCCGTGATGTGTCAGGTTACCCACGTCGTCCTCCTTGATGGATTTGAGGTGGGATTCAGCCACGTAAACAGTTACTGTGGTCAGTCTCGGGGGTTAGCAGGGATGGGTAGAAGACAGCCGGGTAATAAGGGGTATTTCTGAAAAAGTCCTGAAGATGAAATGGCTCAAACCCTTAAGCTCCAGGCAGAGTCGCTGTGTGTAACTGTAGTGTACTTACAACCAGAAAGATGCTAAAGCAAGCTTAGGTGCTGGTATAAAATTCAGGTGTAGGACAAAAAGATTCTAACAGTTTTTTCTTTTAGCAGAAGTAGGAGATTATTCCTCTGCAGGAGAAAGAATGCTGATAAAATAGGATCTCTGTCCTTTCAACTCTGTGATGAGCTAAAAATTACCAAAAATACGCTGTTTCAAATCAAGCATTTTTTGTGTTATAAAATAGGTTAAATGATATGTGGACAATTGGCCTGCAGGATAGAGAGCTAACATGCTGGGAAGAGGTAAGAAACTTTAATTTGAACTAAGACGTAGAATTTTCTTTTTTGGTTTTCATACACAATCATTTAAAATTCCCTATGCTGGACTGCGCTGCTCTCTCTTCAGAGTGCATTTGTCACACAGCTGAAAAGAAACAGTTCAAATCTGATTTTGTTTGTGTACTTGGAAAACCAAGCATATGTGAAAGTGTGACTTTTGCTTGTGAGTCTGTGAACCGGACCTGGACTGCCTGAGGTGGCTTTGCTGTGCCCCGTGTAAAAAGGGCCGGCATTTCCCACTTTAACCACAGCCACAGACTGGGAGCTTTGCTGGCTGGCTGTCGAGATTAGAGTCCTGATCCTTGCAGTATCGGGGGCCTTGGAAATGTGGCCTCCCGTCCTTTTTATCCGTGGTGAAATCAGTCTGTGCAGACGTGTAAGCACAGCGTTAGTTGATCACCTGTAGCCAGATTTACAGGGACTTGACTGTCTGCCCACGTTGCTGCCATGTGGTCTGTCTGTCCGCTGATGTATCGCGGTCCTGCAGCAGACTCAACGTGCACAGTCGTGCACTACGATAATACATCTTCGTTATCTTTCAGATTGAACAAAGTGGTGAAATTCCTCCTTCGTGCTGTAATTTTCCCGTGGCTGTTTGCAAAGACAAGATGTTTGTTTTCTCTGGCCAGAGTGGAGCAAAGATTACCAATAACCTCTTTCAGTTTGAATTCAAGGAAAAGATGTAAGTGTAGACAGTTAAGTTGCACAAAATCCACATAATCCTTGACTACTTGAGTTGAGNGTCTTGAAAAATTTTGAGTATTCAGTTTGAGATGTTTGATGTGACTTGCTCAGTGTTGACTGTTGCTCTGAAAACGTGGCCGCTCTGATGGGGGGGAAAAAATGCCAAAAAGTGGGAATACGGGTGCACTGATCTGTTCTGGCAACCTGGTCTGTCTGGTTTTGAGGGAAGTGGAACCACGACTGAAACAAGGGCTGGCAGCCTCTGGACCTTGGCTGAAATCGTGGTAGCGTAGTGAATAAGCCGTGCCTCCCCAGCGTGGGGTGTGGTGTCAGAACGGTGCCCCTTGTTTCGAAGGGTTAGCTGTTGAAACGCGGGATAATAGATCGCTGATGCTTTCCCAAGGTGTGCTCTTCGAGCTGCTGGGCTTTACATAAATACATCTGGGCTGTGCAACCGTGTTGCCTTTGTGACATTTTCAGTTAGACATTTAGCGACACGGAGGCGATGTACGTTGCTTGAGAAATCTGCGGGATTAGTTGTCTGTTCTCATGCAGGTTTAATGAGTAGTGTAATAGGGCTCCTTTTTATTCTTACAATCTGAGAGTTAGAAAACTTACTCTGCAGAAGAGAACTGTAAAAAAAAAAAAAAAAAAATATATANATATATACTGTTTCATGTTTATTGTCTCAGTTGGACACGAATTCCTACCGAGCACTTACTTCGAGGCTCCCCTCCTCCTCCACAGCGAAGATACGGCCACACGATGGTTGCGTTTGACCGGCATCTCTACGTGTTTGGTGGCGCTGCAGATAACACGCTGCCCAATGAGCTTCACTGCTACGACGTGGACTCTCAGACCTGGGAAGTTATCCAGCCCAGCCCGGACAGTGAGGTAAAACGTTCAGGTCTTGTTTTTTGCCTTTTATGCTCCATCTTTTTTTGACTCATTTTCACTGTCAGGCTATGGACATGTTTCTGACAAGGACATTGACTTTTACTTAAACAATAATAGCTCCTTCCCACCAACGGGGAAGCTGCTGAGGTATTGTGGGCAACGGTCTTTAAAAATTAGTCAGTGTTGACACATTTAAAACTTTGCTTAGTACTGTTAGAAGAAGTACCATAAAACACTAGTAATTGAAGTTGTGAGTTAGTCATTATTTGACAAAGCTTAGTAATGAATTCGCTGTGTGGGTCAGTGGCTGTGTGGTTTGCTGTGCGATGCTACTGAAGCAGAAGTCAGAACTAGACAGGATTTTGATTGTTTCACAGTAATAATGCCTGTGTGCCTAAAATCTTACCAATTCTGTAAATGCGCAGAATAGCATTTCCCTTTTAGGTCAAATGTAAAGTATTTGCTACCGTGAAATAATAATAGAGATCATAGGGAGGCTCAGAAATGGCTTTTTAAAACATATTTGCATTCATAAGCTATGTAAATTAAAAAACATACCTTCCTTACTCAACATAAAAAGGCAGTAGACCACCAAGGGCCAAGTAAACACTCCAGATGGGAAAACATTAAAAAAAGCAGATGCTGAACATGTTAGGGTGTTTCTTTTGGGCTAATCATTGCACTGCAGTGATGTGTGATAAAATGCTGATTTTTTTTTCATAGCTCACTCGTAGATACCGTCTCTGGGTCACCTGGTATTTCCAGTGGAAGTGCTGAGGGTTTCCATGGTTTCAGTACACTTTTCAGATCACATTTCAGCAAATGTGATTTCGGTGGCTTCTTGTGATTTCACTCCCAGAACACACAAAAAAGTAGATTTCTTGATGCCTGCGCTAATATGTGTCTTTCCTTGCTTTGGAATGGTTCCGCTGACTGCATTTGTTCATTTTCATAGATTCTACCTTAAGCCACGTTAAAATACGTCGGCTGATTTAATAGCGGGTTTAGAGTGTGTTAGCTGATCGGTGAGGAAGAAATATTTGATGTTTGTGTGCTGTGTGGAGAGCTGCAGAGATTAAAGTTGTACCTTAAAGAGATGAATATTCCATGAATTAGGCTCAAATGCAGATTTACGAACTTTGCCATCATGAGGCGCTCACATCCTTGGCTGTTGCGCTGGGTTTTGGTTGGTTAGCATATACCTCAGCGGCTGATGAATAGGAAAATGCCATTTACACACTGCCCTTAAATTTACAATGCATATGGGCCTTGTTTTGAAAAATGACTTGACCAAAATATTTCATGGTAGCCTATTTGATCCTTTACAAAACGAATGTCTTTTCACGTGATGCTAATAAAACTGCATCTCCAGCTTTGTAAAGATACAGCTGCCTTGAAGAGTGTAGATACTGCTCTGTTCCTGCCAACCTTAGCATTTGACATTTAAGGCTTCGTCAGTCTTTGCTTCTTTGTAATGTCATTGCTCATCGCTTTCAAGAGCAAAACTGCTCTTGACAGGGTTGTAAAACAGCGTTATTACCTGACTTATCCCTTATTCTTTTCCTGGGCTGCCTGTAATCCCAGGCAGGGGTGGTGTCTCTGTTAGTTGCACGTATTTTGTATTTTGAAGTTTCAGTTATGGCATCTAGAGACTGATTCCGTAGAAATGGGATGTGAGATTGAAGCACTGTTGAAACACATCATAGGGAATTTTCTTAAAAGACTGATTAACTCCAAGATCTGAGAGACTTCTGGTGGTTTAAGTAAGTTTTAAATGGTGTAGTGTGTTCTGGAGTGATGACTAGATAATTTCTCAGAATTCTTTTCCTGAAGTTCCTACAAGCTGTTGGCAAAGACTTTTAATGGTGGCAATGAATCTGTAATACCATACTATTCTGGGCACTCTGAGCTTGAAATTTCCTTTCTTATCCATATCTACGAACAAAATTCTTCACATTAAGTTGAAACAAAATAGAAGATGATGAGTGCAATTCTGTCTCAGCACGTGAGGGATTCTTGTTTGCGTGTGAAATGATGGTGACCTCTGTTACTGTGCAGCAGAGTAATCTATCTTGGCTTTTGATACAGCTGGGTTTTTTTTTCCTTTGCTAATGGATGGACTGTATAGCATATGTTCTTCTTCTATTTTTCTGTATTATCTTATATGAGCTTTTAAGTGCTGCATTACAACTTTGCTTGGCAGCACTATAGCTAGGTTTACTTTCATACTCATCATCATGTGAAAAATTTCCTTAATACTTTCTTCTTTTGGACATTTAGCATTGGGTGGGTAAAGCCTCCAGCATCTGAAATAAGAGGCTTGGTGCTGATTTAGTTATTAAACCTGTAGTGATTTGTACAGTGCTTAAAAGAAGAAAAGATTGATACAAGAAAAGAGATTTCTTGTACTCGTGGTGAAGAAGAGCGGCTGCTGCCGTTCCAGTCTTTCTTGTTCTCTCAACTAAGACTAGGCCAGCCCTGAGAAGCTTTTCAGAGTGATCCAGGTAGTGATTTGGACTTTTCAGACTTCCTTATGCCAGTAGTAGAAATGAGCTGGCAGGTAGAAATGGTATTTGCCCCTGTTACCCTGTTATGGACAATGTGGAAGGTGACAAGTCACATGAGACTGAAGAATCTCACAGCTTTGACCCAGAAAAGGTGGCACAATTTGAGCGTTAATAAGAGCGGTGCAGGGTGAGTTCCAGGAAGGCTGTAGAAGTAGTTCTGGAGGACGGGCAGCAATGAAGTATCAGGCACTGTAGGGGCACTGTGGCAGTCTTGCATTTTCTGCATTTTTGGGTAAACGGGTAGAACAAAAACTGGAAACGAGTCTGGCAATGGACCTGTTCTAGATCTCTGCCCAGGTCTCTCAGAATTATTGACAGTGCCTCGCTGGGGCGTGGAGGATGGGAAAATGTAGAAGTTCATAAGTAGAAGAGGGGAAACTAAAGGTTGGAACTTATATTTTATGCTTTTAGGGTGTCTCCAAAATGAATATCAAGACATGCTTTCTGAACTGTACAATTGCAATCCATAGCTCCTTGTACCTTTGTCTTGATGTGATAATATATGTACATACATATTTTACAGAGCACACAGAGCTATTCTGCATCCTTCGTGTTAGATGATCCTCACAGCTGGAGGTTCTGCTTTTCTAAGGCAGCTAGAGGAATATTAGGGCTGAGTCCATGCCTGCCTGCATAACACTGCCAAAGCTTCCTGAAGGTGCTGGGTTTCCTTTAAACAGGGCTATCAGAGGATTTAAAAATAATTTAATCGATTTTCCTATTTCTTTCTTGACCTTGAGTTTTGCTATTGAACTCCAAATATCCATGGCTTGCTGAAGAAGGTTGGAACAGCATAAAAATTCAGCAGGCAATAAGAGCGGAAAATGCCCCATCTTGCACAGTCGCTTCCCAGCAGGCAGGAAGACAGACAGACAGACAGACAGACACGCCTGCACCCAGCAGTCATGGCTCGTGCTATAGCAGAGGAGTGAATTTGCAGGGAGTGGCAGAGGAGCTCGAGGTCCGGGAGGGACACACATCCATTTGTGGACACAGTCCTGCAGAATCAAAAGTGATGTTTGGGAACAGGCGATGCCTCGTAGTGGACAAGGTGTCGTAGGAAGAGGAAGAAAATTCTCCTTCCTGGCAACGCTTAAAGAAGGTCAGTGCGTGGGATAGTTAAACTGCCTGTGGATCGCTCCTGTTACCGGGTAGGTGCGTCACCATCATCTCCCCAGTGACCGCAGGGACTAGCGAGCAATCTGTCTGTCCTGAAGTTACAGGAGAAATCTCTAAAACTTGGCCTGTGAAACATTTGTCTCACAATTAGGCCTTTCAAAGTCAAGAGCAATAAAAATTTCTGACTTTCAAAGCTTTGAATTTTTCTTCTAATAAGCAAAAAGGAAAATTAATGTGTTGGTAATCCTCTCTGGCTTACTTTGAGGCACAGTTCTGGATTTCTTCAGCTGACGTGGTTCGTGGGCAGTTAAGAAGGATTAAAGGGACTTACTCATTGACTGTGGGTGAGCCTGCCGCGGTCTCCCTGTGCAGAGATCAGTCACACCCCTTGGGGTATCTTCAGGCAAAAGAAACATGTTATTATGTGAACAAAACCCTGAATTCTTGCAATGAGGCCCCTGACAAGATCTGCCTTCAGATGTGGTGAGTGTAGTTGTCGGGGCATCATGTTCTGCTGGAAGATTTAGCATTTCACAGTCCAAAGACAAGACTGATACTTTTTATGTTAATAAATCATATGTAGCATTGAGACTTGCATCCTTTTTAGAAAACATTTTTTAAAAATGTGGCGTCTTCATACCAGTGACCTTTTCAGGTTTGTGCTCAGTAAGCTGGAGACATCTTGCAAATGTTAATATTTGTAAAAACCAGGTTATCAGAGTAACTGCAGCTGAGATTGTTGCACAGCTCAATTTCTGTTAGTCAAATCTACATTCCTATCCTTTCTGAGGGATGTTTATTACGTGCTTCCGCAGAGTTCTCCAAGAGAAGGCAGAATGCAGGTGGATGTGAGTGACAGGCAGAAGGAATATATTTCTGTAGCTCACTTACTGGTAAGGAATTAGAACAATACACTATTAACGTGATTAAGTGGGTATAAAGTTGGATAGCTGAAAGAGATGAAATACGGTTTTGAAGGAGGAGTAGTTACTCTGCTTAGGTCCTTCGGGGACTGGTTCTTGTTGCATTGCTACAAGCTTTTGTCAACGCAAGGAAACGAAGATCACAGCTTTCCCCTGATATTTGCTAATTGTCCTGAGTTTTGCCAATTAACGATTAAAATAACAGTCTGCTCAGAGTGATTTGGTTTTCTTCTCAAGGTGGGCACAAACGACATGTATCTCAGTGTGTGTGTAAAGCCATACGTCTGAGCACAGGGTGTGTGGTCTGTGCAGAATAGTTTCCCTTACAGCGTCCCTGGAAACAATGACTTCAAAACCGGAGTCATTGTGGGTAGATGAGACAAGCTCCCTGTAACGCAAAATGGCTGGAAGTGCTGATGATATTCTGGGCTCCAGAAGCCGGCATAGGGTAGTATCGTTTAGTATCATAAATGTATTACCCCTGTGTTTACTAGATAGATCTTCCAGCGTAATATCTCACCATCTTGTGTTCACAAATCAAGGAGGTTGTTTGGAGAAGAAATCTGAAAATGATTAAAGATTGGGAAACAGGGTGACCAGCTGTGAAGCGTAGTCTTTTTTAGGGAAGGTTTTGAAAACGAATTCTTCACTGGCCTAGCTGGGCAAGTACGTCTTTTTAAGCTATTGGTAAAAGATAAAGCAACATCCAGTGGCTTAAAGCTGAAACTAGAAATATTCAGATTAAAAAAGAAAGGAAATAAGAGTTTACAAATTGGAAAGGAGGAGGGTAATGTTCCAAATTCATTGGAACATTTTATCAGAGCTTTTTGGGAGATTATTTGCTACTACTAAATCAGAATTTGGTATTTTCTGAAAAGAAAGTTTTCCTAAAAGAAAGGCTCCATTTCAGTACTACATCAAGGAAGTCTTGTAGGTTGTTGTAGGCAGGAAGTCAGATTAAGATCCCAAAAGTACTATTATGGTAATTTGATTTTTGACTACACACTAAAGTGCCAAAAAGAAGCAAATGGTTGGTCATTCAGTTTTTGTCGTCTGTTTTTAGATTTCAGTATATGATCTTTTGAGAGACGTTCCTTGAATTTGGCAATGAATTTGGCTCTTCAAATTGTCCCTAATCCTTTCTGATTAATTACACATTAACACTACTTTTTGAATTTGCAACTGATATATTAAAACGATTTTAAAAGAAAGAGAGTTTACTATTATTACAGCTGTAAATAAGTTAAAGATTGTCTCATATTCTGACTTCTGCAGTTATAACAACACGTGTTTGAATGTCACTGTTGAAGAACTAACCTCCTTGTTTCCAGGCAATCTTTTCCAGGGAATGTCAAATGGAAAAATGTCATCTTCAGTCTAGGGCGGAATATCAAATGATGTCCGCTGTCCCATCCCCTGTTACTTACCATAACTGGAATGGCAAAATCTCTAGAAGAGCTGATACCGCGACAAGCTTTTTTTATTTATGACTGCTTTTGTATCTAGTGATTTATCCTGTATGGTGGGTTTCTTTATCATGGTCTTCAACGTTCTATCCTCTGCCACAATCCATGACAACCCTTCTTCTTGATTAACTGCCTGGTATGAGGAAGTGCTACTTCCTGAGGTGATCCTCTGCTTTACACCGTTGTTAAGCTGTAATAGGCGAGTTTATGTTGGCAGTGTAGGTGTGACGATCTCCATTAATGCGGTGCAGACAAAATATTTTTGACTTGCTAATAGTAGTGTGGTGTTGAAGATTTCATGAGAAGTTTTGATAAGTGTCTACCACTGGAAGAGACTTTAACAACAGGCTAGATGACCCTCTCAGGAATGAAATGGTTATTGTTGGCCCTGGTTGGGGCAGAGGAGTGGAAGTAACCTTTGAAGAGGTCCTTTCCAAGTGTCTGTGATAGATTTTTAATTCCCTGTTTTCTTGTATGGTACAATCAGGAAAGTAAGAGGGGAGAAGGAAAGACTAGATTTCCATCTTAGACGTAAATTAAATGTCCATCCTGACTAGAGCTAAGCTGGGCCTCCAGACCCGGAGTATGTTAAAGAACAGGAGGAAATCTTAGAATCACAAAAGCAGGTAGGTTGGAAGGAATCTTCAGGGATTTCGAGTCTAACCTTGTGCTCCGAGCTGATCTGGTTAGGGCAGGGTGCTCAGGACCTTGTCCAGTCCATTTCTGTGTGTCTCTAAGGACAGAGATCCGACAGCCTCTCCTGGCTTCTGTTCCACTGTTTGTTTACTATCATGACACAAGACATCTTCCTCTCGGATTGAGAAGGCATTTCCCATGCTCTGACTTGTGCCTGTTGCCTGCTGTCTTTCCACTGGGTTGCCTGCTGTCTTTCCACTGGGTGCCTCTCGGAAGAGTGGCTCTGTCTTCTCTGCAGTCCTGCTCCAGGTAGTTGCAGACAGTAGGGTATCTGCTGTGTGTTTTCTTCTCACGTGCATAATGTGCTCCAGCCCCTCGTCATCTTGGTAGCCCTCCACTGGACTTGTTTATGTAGGTCAATGCCTTTCTTGTACTGAGGAGCCCAAAGTTGGGCAGAGTACTTTGCATGTGGTCTTGCAGATGCTGGATGGAGGAGAAAAAATCCCTTCTCTCAACCTGCTGGTTGCACACTTGCTGCTACAGCTGAGGGTGCTGTTGCCCTCACTGCTGGAGAACACTGCTGAATCCTCTTCAGCTTGTTGTCCACCAGGACTCCCAGTTGTTTTTCTACAGGGCTGTTTTTATTAACAGCCGGTCCCCAGCCTGCATCATTGCAAGGAAATACTCAGTCCCAGGGACTTTGGCAGAACTTCATGATGTGCCCATCAACCCATTTTTCCAGCCTGGAGAAGTCCTTTTGAACAGCAGCCTCCAGCATTTCAGCTGCTCCAGACAATTTGGTATCAATCAGAGACTTGCTGAGAATGCAGTGCCCTCCTCTAGTCTGGGAAACCATTTAGCATTTTGTAGGAGATGATCAGGTTAGTCAGGACAAGTTTACCCTTGGTAAATTCCCAGTCACCTCCTTCGTGTGGTGGCAATGCTTTCCAGGAGGATTTGCTCCATAACCTTCTCGGGATGGAGTTGTGGTTAGCTGGGTGCTCCTCCTTACAGGTGAAAGAAGCCTTTGCCCAAGCTTTATTCCTAGGTCCATATCATGCCAGATTTTTAAAGGTAGTAAGTGCTTTGTGGATGACAAACAGCACTTTCTTTACTCTCAGGTACCTACAGCCACAGGCTCAGGTAGATGAGTCCATCGCCGTAACCTGAAAGGAGTTCCCGGCTGTGGGAAGGCACAATACAGCCCTTCAGCATTTGCTCTCCCCTCCTTGTTCATTCCCAGAGCTGTATGTCTTGAAGTTCCCTCTAAAATGAGTCTGTTCCAATTTTGTCTGAAAAGCGCATAGATTTTCTGCACCCAGCAGGTGAAAACATTTTAAATCCTTAAACCTCTTTGATCTTAATAAATACCCAAAGCTGTGTCTGCCCATCTGTTTGAGAGTTCTGTGCTGTTGCCTGGTGTGATACTGTGGAAGCATCTCTGGACATCTTGTTTGGACCTGTTGTANTGGAAGCATCTCTGGACTATAAGCAGCTACTAGTAGTGACATCTTGTTTGGACCTGTTGTAGCTTATGGTTTTCTTCCAGTTTCAGAGGAAAAATAAATTAATTTTCTTTTTTTTTAACCTTTTAGTTTCAGTTGGTTCACCAGGTTTGTTTGTTGATGGCTTTAGGTCTTTTTATTTCATTTTGGCTTCAAGTTTTTAGTGGTATTGGAGGATAGAGATCATCAGTGTTCCTAGATTGTGAACGAGATCTGAGCGCATTTTTGCTGGCTTTGGAGTTCAGTGCAACAATCAGCTTCCTTAATGCCTGCTCATTCATAGATGAGGGTGAGAAGAGTTAAAATTGACACAATTATAAATGTATTCTGTAAATACAAGAAGGCTTCTGAGAAGCTGAGAGAATGAGAAGGAAGAGCCTTGAAACAACTGTGGTAGATTTGATTCTAGCTGTTTTCTAATCTGGCATATAGTGTTGAAATTCCAATCTGAAAAAAGCACTGAAAACATGTTAGAAATGCTTTGAGAAATGAATAAGAGGTAAAAGAGAAATACTGAAAAGAACATAAGTAGTCACAGCCGGCAGCAATAGTGTAGCTAATATATTCTTCACAGCCAAGAGAACGAATCTCACTACAAGAAAGCACGTTTTTGTAACCGACCCCGAACTCTTGACAGAGGCACAGGAGAGTTGTACCTGGAGTGCGAATAGGGCCTGCGAAGGCCCTTGGCCCTTGAGGAGCCCATGGCTCCACTGCCGAGCAGCGGCAGCTGCGTTACCTCTCTGCAGGTTGCCTGTCGTCACGCCATCAGCAATAGACAAGCTTCTGCTTTCTCATCTTCCAAATGTTTTAGTCAGCTGTGACACAAAGTACAGGTTGTCACTTTGTGATGATCCATCTGCCCCGTTCCTGCATCAAGCCCAAATGTGGGAAATCTGTCTGACTGTGGGAATAGCTGACAGATACTGTCTCTTTGCCATCTTTGTTCCTGATCTGCATTCTTCCTGCTTGGAGTAAACAGAACCCTCAGCTTCTCATGAAGAACTATGGGAGGAGGAAGGCAGACAAAAAGCAGTTAATGCTTAAGGTTTTAAGATCTGTCATTGCAATAAACTTAAAAAAACTACACGACTAATTTGTTAAATTGTTCAGTCATAGCGATAGGCTCCAAACAAGACAGCGGTGCTTTCCCTGGGCTGATTCTGAAGGGTTTGGATACATGAGCACGATCTTTTGGAGCTTCAGCCTCAAGGGGGACCCCTGTTCTGTGTCCAGTCGCTCATGTTTCCCATCTTTTACACACTATTGTTTTTAAGTCTTGTCACCAGGTGTCCCATCCAGAAGTGGCTGAGAGAGTATCTGCCCCAGAAGAAGCTCCCTCCTTGCCCTTAAGAAGGTGGTTTAAAAAAATGTCAGGACGTATTTGGTTTAGATTTTGGCATAACAACAATTAAACAACCACCCACAGCAGACTCAGAGGTATATAAATAAACACTTAGAAGTGAAAAAGACTTCAAAAATGCAAATTAAATTTATGCCAGGAGAGAGAAATGAATTCCAGCCTTGTATATGCTTTTTTTCCTCCACACCTTTTTTCTCTCCTTGAAATTTATCATGAGCTATTTCATCTTAAACTGTAATCTAGGAACCATTTAAGCCTTGACTCTGCACATGTGAGTTCTAAATTGCTTATAGAAAACTAGTATTGACCCCTGAGTGGATACTATTAATTTGATTTACTTTTACATTGATTCAACTTAATTTATTAAGGACTAAAAGTGAAGCTGAATGTATTCCTAGTGAGGTTAAAATTTAAATCAATGAGTTTATGTAGGGTTTTGCACAGGTTTAACTAAGTTTATTTTAAAGTGTGTGAAATCAGCCCCAGAGATGGTGCTCAGGGCTGTAATCTCAACTGTTTAAATGATCTCTGGGTGCTCCAGCACAGGGAGAAGCAACACTAATGCACAGCTTTGTAAGTCAAGTCAGAACCCTGATGAGCGTCACAGGACAGACTCAATTTGTGCTGTCTAGACAGGATATGGAGTGAGTTTGGAGCGCTAGAAATGAAAAAAATTAAAAAAAAAAAAGACTTCTGAAATATGTGAATTTTCAAAATGACGGCTCAAATGATTCTGGCAGTGTGGAAGGGTATAGTGAAAGGGAGGCAAAGGTGACTGATGAGACCTGCTTTTGAAAGCAAATATTCCAGCTTGAAAAGAGCCTCAGCTTGCAAATCTCATTAACTTTAAATAGAGAAAACACTTGAACAGCTGTAACAGGGCAGTGTATCCCAGAGAGGGGTGCCAGCCTGGATCATCAGAGGTGTCAGGATCGAATCTAAAATTCTTTTTGTCAGGCACTGCTAATGAAGTAAGGAGATTGAGAGACAAGTGTAGGATCTGGAGCTGACGAATACATTCAGACTGGCAGTGCACCTTAGTCGGTGATTTTTAGCATTCTACCACACGCAACCATCTGGAGTTGCGCTGGCGGAAACCCTCACTGATATTACAGTTATTGCAAGTCAAAAGTGTAGTTTTGCGCAGGTTATCTCACCTGCCAGACTCAAGTTATATTTGCACAGTGCTGGTTTTAGGGAGTAGTTGTTGTTACACCAGAGGACTTTGCCGGTAGGTGTACTGGTATGCTGTTACCGTTAAGCGTACCTAACCCAGGCCTGGCTCTGTGGTGTAGTGACTCTGTTTATCACTCGAATGTTGGGTGCAATTCTCGCCCTGTTACCTGGAACAGTTACACTAAGGTACGTCAGGGAAGGGTTGCCATCATCAGAAGAGAAGCGGAGGCTGAAGTGGGAGGAAGCATCTGGTGCACAACGGGATTGGGAAAGCTCTTGCTCTCCCCTCGTGAAAACAGCCCATCTCAGCTCCTCTGCGGAAACAGGCGTAGCATGGGTGACAGGAGGAATGAGAAGGTCATGCACAGTTGCAGGCAGTGGCCCTGTTGGACGTGGTGAGTTCGCTCACATGACCAGACAGGCTGGGAAGGTGAGGAGAAGGGGTTGTGCTCCACGGGAAGAAGTGCCTGGAGCTTTGCCTTGGGATGGGTGGTGAGCCAGTGGGAGTTAACGGGCGAGGATCAAAGGAGAGAGCAACACGGGTGACGGATTTTAGCTTCAAGTGAAACAATAAGCAGCAGGAAGAGAGTGCTGACTTTTAGCACTTTAGAACGTGGCCAAGTCTAAAGAGAGTTTCATGGGACTGTAAAGGGACAGCGGTCTTTATGACTGACAGGACTTTGGAGCTTGACAAGGGGAAATAGTGGGAGAAAAGAGGGCGAGAGGACATCAGGAGAAAACCATCCAACAAAAAAAACCCTGACAGAATCATCACATAAAGTGTATGTTCGTTACTTGGCAGCTCTTAAGCGAAAGTCTGCACTTCACATCAGGCTCAGAGCCCTAGCAGCTGGACCTAGGATGCAGAAAGTACCAGAATAACATTACAATTTTACCCAGAGCAGGCAGCTGAAAGATACCCTGCAGACTGTGCACGTGCTGTTAGTCTACTGTAGTCTTTATGATCTCAGAAAAGTAATACAATTTCTTTGAGCCTTCTTGCCGACTGTAAAATAAGGATGACCAGCACAGTCCTGTGTCACAAGCAGGATGTGGGACAGTTGATTAGACCGTGCCTGTAAAAGAGAGGAATTAGGATCAATGTGTTATGTTGCAAAGCAAAGGCTGAGTTTCATGTTTGCCCTGCACTGACTCTGTCTCTCTGAAGGCAGGAGTTCCCAACTGTAACCTCGGGTTGGTGTTGTGAGCAGGGAGTCACTCACCACACTTTTGGGTGAGAGATTCGTTGCCTGAGGCAGTGCTAATAAACTGCAACCTCTGCTTGTGCAGGCAGATGGAGTACGAGTATGCGGAGCGTTGGGAGAATCCATAGGAAACCTGTAAGAGCAACGAGCTGATATGACCCCCCTGAAAAGCTGAAAGAGCTGGAGGTGCCTAGTGAGGGGAGACGAGAGGTGAAGCGTGCAGTTTGGAATGCAGGAACAGTTACTGCGGAAAGGAGGGAAAGAAGCTCTTTTCAATGTTAACGTGGTTAATGCTTAAGTTGCAGCAAGGAAGGAATAGCTTGAACAGAAAGAAATATGGTGCACCTTTTTCTACCTACAGAATTATTTGTAGTAGAGTGATGAAAATCGGGATTTCTGTATTCTTTCAGGCTCTAGAAGAGGATTGTGATCCAGTGGCTGTGGCCCTGTGGTGCTTGATTCTGGCCTTTCAGGTCGTAGATGGGTTTGCTCGATTATAGACGGTGATTCTTGTCTCACCTGTGCATGAACTAACCTTCTTGGGGTTTTATCAAATCAGATTTGACTGTGTGCACTAGTACAAGGGATGAGACTTTGCTCGTTAATGAGGAAGACAGGAATACATAAATACCTGTGTAAAAGAAGCTCAGATTCAGTTCTTCTGGTAGGTTATAAGCCACCTGAATTATCTCAGCCTTAGGCAGGACAAACCACGTGGTTTCACCAAGCGTGCATTCTGTGAAACACAGGTCCATGGACAGTGAGCAGAGCAATGGTTGTTCTCTCTGGTGTTTAAAATAATACACTGTAACTCCAGCCTTCCAGTGCTGGACTGCTGAATTTGGCATGCAGGATGTAGTTTTGTGTATCCATTTTTGTAAATTCCATGGTGAACTTTTTTCCTCTACAGAAGCCCACGCTGGAAGGATTTCTGACCATCCTGGCCAGCAAAATAAATATTATTTTGTATCTGTTCTTATAAACTCTACCTGGGTTGAGTGTATTCAGCAGTGGACTTTGCAGCTTGGGAGGTATCCTAATGAAAAATTCAAGATAGGGCAGGGTTTTGGCATCTGGAGTTGGTGGATGAGGAACATGGAGCCCAGCCTGTCTCTCCAGTTGTTGATGTCTCTGCAGAGCTCCTGCTCCTGAGCTCTATTAACCTTTTTGCCCTCAATAGTTTCTTCTTGAGCACCCAGCTCCCCTGGTTTGCACTGGGCCAAAGTTTTTCTCCAGCCAAAGCCTTGATCCCGGGAAGGCAAAGCGTTGTTCTCCTTGGAGGTGACATCAGTGCCTGACCGCTCAGCAGGGTTACTGTCACCATGAGAGATTTGTGCTGGCTTGAATCCCGCTATTCTGATTCAGCAAAACAAATACCCTGAAACCCTCAGCTGCACAATGTTTTGATGAACTGTATGTGGCCTTCCTTTCTCTGGGCTATCCTTTCATATTTTACAGTTCTTTAAATGTATTTAAAAACTAGGGTTGTTTGATTGCTTAAGTTACTACCGAGTGGCAAAGCTCTGGTTCCTCGACCACTCTGGTACCAACCATTACAAATTAAAAATCATCATTATAACGTTCCTTACAGATTGTTTGAGTTAAATATGATGTGACTAGCAAGTATGGGCTTACTTGGTTAAATATTCAGATGATTCATGTTTCCTTTCTGGCACCAATTGTGAAAATGCTGTAAGTTTTTTTTGATTGAGAAAAACGTGGTTGTTAAATAAAATGGCTGCTTTATAAAAGCAGCTACTAGAGAATATTGAGAGTCTTTTCAATTAAAAGCAAAGCTAAAGTATTATTTACTGGGGAGGAGGGAAGGCAGGGAAAATTAACTGAATAAGTATGAACCAGGTGGCTTGCGTTTGATCTCTGATAGAATAGTTAACTTTTTTTAGTTTTTTTTAGAAAGTCCGTTGTAAGAAATATGTTACAATACAGCTAATACCAGCCCATCTGCTACTGTGGAAATAGGTCTTGGCGAGCAAACTTTATATTTTGGGATGAGGTTGGAGGTCCAGTTGATAAAGGTCACTGATGTATTTTTAACTACTATAATATGTTTGATTTTTTTCTGTCAGTACATCTTCATTAATGAGATTACTACCAAAAATGAATAGAGGCCATATAAAATAAAGTATATTTGACAGTTAATCTCATCCTCTTTTGGAGAGATACTGAACAGCGGCCCAATGTACTAATGGATCAATATTATACCATAATCTTCCAGTCACAGTATTTTTTAGCACCGACTTTAAAGTTTCTTTGATAAAGTATCCATAAATTATGCTGGAGACAGAAGGTATCATGTTCATCCGGAGGAATCTAGATGGCTTGTTAAACTGGCACAGGCAAAGGTGCGTTTTGAGGTGACCAAATCTGTGGTTTGTACATCTGAGAAAAAAACCAAACAAGATGGGTTTTAGTTGCTGCAGGGGGGATTGTATCCTTAAAAGCTGTAGTTTGAAGAAAAGAAAAAGTCATGGAAAGTCTGGTGAGTAACAAGCTAAATGAGACCGTTGTGTGATGCTGTGGTAAAAGGGATAATTCGGTGGTAATAAAAAGTGCCAGTCAGCATGGTTTCCTGGAAAATATGTCTCTCCAGATAAACATAATCTTGTTCCGTGTCTGAGTTTACTTGAGTGGTGTCTATAAATATGTATGAGAAGAGAAGATTTCTTATACCAGAGGGCTTTTTATTTTGTAGGCAAAGATTTAACGAGATTTGCTGCCTGGAAGACAAAACAAGCCTGATCAAACTAGGGGAAAAAAAAAAAAAGTTACTATTGCAACTTAAAGACTTTGTGAGAGATATCTCAGTGAGCTGTGCTGGTTTGATCAGCTACCTTTTGTGTAACCTCAGAAGAAATAGGTTAAAACGATGTGGTCTGTCCCGTGCAGGAGGATCACAGTGGCTTTGACCCCTTCCCGCTTCAAAAATCATCCAAATTTGCAATTCCAAGGTGAACTGTGTGTCACGTGGAATGGTGCAACCCCTCAGTCCTAGAAATAGCTGGGGATTGGTGCAGTGTGGGGTGAACCTGGCATGATGGAGAAAGGAGACTTGACTCCATGGTGCCAGCTCTGGAAAATCTCCAACTTTGGGCTTCGGTGCAGAATCTGGCATTGCTGGAGGGGCTTGTTAGCCAGATGGCTCAGCCCCAGCAAGCTGTGGGGAAGATGTGCATTTACAAGCCTGGAGTTCAATATCCTGCTGGGATAGATGATCACGTACCTTTCAAGTTCTGACAGCATTCGGAATAAGCTCTGAGTTTGCATTGTGATCACATTTGCAGAATCTCTTTATTTCTAAAAGTGTTTTTTATTTTTCTGTGTAAAACTTAGGGTTGAGCGCGAGTTTGGTAAATGATATATTTTGTAATTCTCATGCTATATAGAGCCCTGTGTACATACTGTTCTGATTAGAAGGTGCAATGAAAAGGTGTTTTTAAGTGTGACTGGAAAGTATGTTATAGCTACACTAGGAAACAATCCTAAAATGCAATAAATGTCAGTGTTCGGATGCAGCCATTTGTGTCACTTCAGAATACATTCATTTTCCTTTCTCCATTTCATTTCATCCATTTTCCTTGCAGGTCCTTTTTCTTGGGAGAAAAACTAGGCTTTTATTTATTTATTCCCTCACCTATTTTGTCCTTTTCTTTCCCTAGTTACCCAGTGGGAGACTCTTCCACGCTGCAGCTGTTATCTCAGATGCTATGTACATCTTTGGCGGCACAGTGGACAATAACATTAGAAGTGGAGAAATGTACAGGTTCCAGGTAATTCACTGATAAAACATCCACACCAATTCTGCCTGAATCCTCCTGGCCCTGCACGTGGCAGAGTTTCTGGTTTGGCTCGCCATGAGCTTGGTGGCTTTCGTTTCACAGCCTTCCTGCAGGCCGCCCTTGCATTTCAGATTCACCTGCCGACGATTAATCTTTAAAATCTTCTGAGAAATGTTATCTGGACAGACATTTTGGTAAGGCCAAGCTGTCCAGTGCCTTCTAAAGTCCTAACGGAGATCATGGCAGGTTATCTCGACAGATTATTGAAAAGTGTATCGGGCAGGGTTAGCCAAGATGTTTAACTGGAAGTTGACTGTTCCTCTTCACGTACTGTCAGGTTCGGGGTTCCTGAGTCAGAGCATTTTGTATTGAAGTTTTATCTTCATGCAGCATTCCCACTCTTCTAGTGGCTATGGGGATTTCAAATTTTAAATTTCAAGATACTCGCACGAGGTCAAATTCTTGATACTCGCACAAAGTCAAATTCTCCCTACACTCAAGTTCATTTTTATTGCGTGGGACGCTCAGACAAGTCCCGAGAGCAGTTGAGGTCCTGGCCACCAAGTCCCGAAATCTGCAAGTTGTGATGATACACAATTCTTCTGTGTTACCCTGTGTTATCTTTCGTTACCCTCACCGTAGAGGAAGCCCTTGCATGTGTTTGGCTTGGTTCTTGTTTTCAACTTTATATGCAACATTAAGGCCAAGTTAATAAGAAAATCTGGTGATAGTATATGTAACTACAGTGCTTTTGGATATTGCCATTTGAAATTAATTCTGTTTGCTGTGGGTTTTGTGTTGTGTTTTTTTTTTTTTAAAGTTTTCTTGTTACCCTAAATGCACTCTACATGAAGATTATGGAAGACTATGGGAAAACAGGCAGTTCAGTGACTTGGAGTTTGTTTTGGGAGAGGTGAGTAGAATGTATTGAAAAGGTGCCAACAGGGGTGTTTCTGCGCGCGTAGCCTGTTTGCTGGGGAAAAGCAAATTGTACAATGATTGTGCCAGGAATGCTGGGATCGAAGTTTTAAGAACGGCGTCACTGGCAAAAATGATGTCTGTCTGCTTTGTCAGTTACACTAATCCAGATAAATTTATAAAGCTGCAGAGAAGTTTTTAAACTGAGAAGATCTGTGGATCACTGAGACATAACCCAAATTTATCAGAGCGCATTATACGTAGTCGCAATATGAAAGTGATGCCAACGGCCTCTGTTCTCTGAGGTCCCAACTGTCTCCTGGAAGGAGCAGGACAGTGGTTTGCAGATCCTGGTGTCATTTCAGGAGACGGATTTAATTATTGAAATAAAATAGAACGAGAAAAAGCAGCACCAGGGAATGATTCTCTAGTAATGAAAGCAATTATAAAATTTTAAAAAGAACCTGTTTTCTGAAGAAAATCATAAAAAAACTGAGCTTACCTGCATTCCTTTTGCAAAAAAAAAGTTATAGAGCACTTTGCAGAGATCAGATAACAGTCCCTCAACAATAGATGAAGCAGATTATGGAGAAGAATCACAAAAAAAACATAAGGTTGTTTTGAAAAGAGAAAATGAAACTGAAAATCATATGCAACACTAAGAATCAATGTCTGTGACATTGAACCTACTCAACAGCTTCCATTCAATGAAGGTAACAAAGACTCTTCCCAAATGGTGTTTGCCCTTAGCCTTTAGGGAAAAATAGGTGTTGAATTTCATCTGGAGGTGCAGAGCAGTTGCAAAGTTGCCTTTGAGTCTGACTTAAACCGTATAGTAACCTGGAGTTCAGCCCTGGTTTCTGTGACTTCTGCCATCACCGTGTGATTTGGGAAGAAAAGTTTAATATGTGTTACTCCTTTGCCTTTGACAGAAGGAAGAACGAGTCCGAGGGCACACTGCAATTGTTACAGCTCGCTGCAAGTGGCTGAAAAAGAAAATCATACAGGCAAGGGAGAGGCTGAAACAGGTATTTCAGAAAAGTAATCTTGCAGCAAGTTAATGCTTATTGTGCCCAATTTTGGAAATAAGGTTGTCAGGAGAAAAAAAAAAATCTGCCGAGACAGATGTGTAGGACTGGAGCAGCATCTGATGCTAAAGTGCTCTTGAGCAAGTAAAATAAAGAGGATAATTAGTATTAACATAGGCTACTGGATGTGTGTCGGGCCAGGTGAGGAGTGCAACATGGAGAAGCCAAAGTTAATCCAGTTATCTGGATTTGGCAGTATGGTTCTTGGGAGCTCATGTAGCTGGCTAAGTTTTAATCTTGTGGAATACCCCTAGGGAGGAGCGCGTAGCCTTCACTCTGGGGAGGGTAAAAGCTGCAGGTCATCGGGGATGGCTTGCAAGATTAGACAGATTAGAGGGAAGGCAGTGTTAAGGTTTTGATGCTGGCTCTGTTCCCTTTACCTTGGCATTTCCTGATTATTTTGCAGAGTTGGAGGTCTGGTGCCTATAGTTCATTGTCTATTAATTTTAACTACTTACAGCTTGTCAGCGGCAAACATTTTCTTGTTCTCAAGAAAGTGGTAGCGCACAACCTGCAGTAAGACACACAGATGCCTCATTGACCCTTAGTTAATTGCTTTGCCACCCCACGGCCCTCCGTCTTCATTGGAAAAGGCTGTAGAGGAAGGCTGGCAAAGTGAAACCTGAAAGTAAAGGAGTGGCATAAAATACTTCTGTGCAGCTCTGACTTTGGAAGCAGGGATCTGTGGAACCTGCTCCTACATCTTCCTTCTCCGAGGAGAGATGCTGTTCCTGCTGAGGGCAGGGAATGCGAGCTCGGGGGAATTCATTCCTCTCTTTTTCTGGGGTCCTGCTTTTGAGCTTTATTCAGGCGCATATGGTTGTTCTGATTGTTGTTTGTCACAGGGAATGGAACAGTAAGTCTAAGACATATGAATTCCTTGGTGTCTTGAAGATAATCTTGAAGATAAAGATCTGTGCAGTCACGAGAAGGGTATTTTCTCTGGTTGGATAGTCGTGTGTGTGAGCTGACACAGCCTTGTTGCCATGTTTGAGTGTTTTTTCCCTCTCATTAGAAATCAAAGCAAGATATTGAAGATGAGGGACATGCGCCGTGTCAGAAGGATGGGATTGGTGGGAACGTCAAGTTGTGCCGCCTGCAGCCACTGCTGGAAGTGCCCATCCGAGAGGCTGAGGCGCAGCCCTTCGAGGTGCTCATGCAGTTTCTGTACACAGATAAAATAAAATACCCTCGCAAAGGTAGGACGACAGCAGGATCAAAAAAGATACTAGCAACTGGGTAGCAAACATTTATTTTGATACAGAGCAGAAACATTTGCATTTGATGATCAGTCCTGCTCTAAGCACTTCATTACTTACCTGAGATTAAAAAATTAGCAGGTTTCTATCAAAGCATACTAATGGTGCTTTGGTTTTTCCTAATTCTTTTCAAACATCAAGGAAAAGCAGGTTCTTGCTCTTTCCAAAAGACGTGGGGGGGAACCAACCAAACAAACAAAAATTTCATAGTATTTTGAACATTACAGCAGCCTGCCTGGAAGGACCGTGTATCCTGAGTTGCCTTATTTCCTTTTTCTGGCGGTGTTTTGATCCGTTGCAAACTCAGCCCACACAGAAGGGCAGAGCAAGCCAGTATTTATCATCTCTTCAAAATGCCAATCCAAAGGAATGCCTCAAGAAAGGAAAAATCCATTTCATGCGTTCATTGAAGATCCCTGAGTTGAAAACACTCGCAAGGTGGGAGGTAACGGCCAGGGATCTCTCAGCTCCCACACAGCAAATCTTAACTCGTAGCCACGTTTGAGTGATGAGGGTGGTTGGGCTGTGGGAGTCAGACTGGACACCCAGGGGGAACCGCAGCTGGTGGAGCTGGAGGAGCTGCAGCCACGTGGCACAGTGGGGCAAAAGGAGGTACATCTATCCCAACAGCGGAAGCTTCGCTTCAGCTTCAGCCCAGGGTCTTTCCTTTCTATAGAAGGTCATTGGCAGGAAAAGAACGATTTGTATGCAGTTGTCCCAAGGCTTTCCCTGCGACGTGGCCTGGTTGAGAGCAAGCCTAATTAGTGGGGATGAGAGAAGCTTCTCATTGGCGTCTGCTGGGATTGCCAGATCCTGCCGTCGGCCGGTTCATTGATCCTCAGCGTGCTCTCAGCAGGACAGGATCGCACCGAGGAATCACATCAGTACTGAGCTCTTCCCTTTGTTACAGGCTTCCCAGGCAGCCTGCAACCCTCCCCCCAGCCCATTGGACTCTCGCCCTGGTGCTTACCTTTCTGCTGAGATCCTCTGGTGGCCCTGTCCTGCCCATTTGTATTCCTAGTTTCTCCTCTCAGTTCAGAGAGCAGCACCCTGGAGATCCATCCAGAGGCTGAGCTGATAAAATTGGGCATGCTTATCAAATGGGATTTTCCGATTAGACACAGGGAAGGCACGTGACATGCAAGAAGGCTTTTCTGTATCAAAAAGTACTTACAGCAGATGGCCAGAGAGCCGTGAGGAAAGCAAAGGCTGTGGATAATTATTGAGTTGGTGTCCCAGAAGCCCTAGTAGCTGTGTCCCACAAGGGGCCCTGCTGCCCCCCTCCTACTTCAGCCCTCTCTTCTAGACCAGCCTCGAGTCTATACCCGCCCAAGCACAGAATGCCTTCATAAGGGTCTGTCACAATCAGGGAGCTGATTGCTAATATCCCATAAAACCCAAGGAATTCGGAGCTGTTAGCCACTGAGCACTTTGGAAAATAGGACTGCTAGCTTTGGAGCTTGTTGATGTTTTTAGAGACTTCACTTTCTTTTGAGGATTTTAAAAAATTGTGATCCGCATTATCAAAAAAATCTTTGTCCAAAAAATCTTTTGGGTTGGCTTTTTCATGCCTCAGTTTTGAAACCCCTTTTTTTCTTTTTAGTATCAATTCAGATTTTATCTCCCCAGCAGCAGAGTTTTTTTTCCTCCGTAAAAGTAGCCCAGTCGCTGCCTGTTCTACCATTCGGAATGCTCAGGTTGATGGAAAAAGAAATATTTTGAGAAAGATTCCTCTTTTTGTTCTGTGAGGTCTCCAGCATTTTTATCTCTTGTAATTTCAGGACACGTGCAGGATGTGTTACTTATTATGGATGTATACAAACTAGCCTTAAACTTCAAGCTCTCTCGACTGGAACAGCTCTGCCTTCAATATATCGAAGCATCAGTAGATCTGCAGAACGTGCTCATTGTGTGTGAAAATGCTAACAAGCTTCAGCTGGATCAGCTAAAGGTAATCACATTTTGCATAAAAAATAACTGGTAAGAAGGTTTGAAAAATAAAATTTATGTAATTAACGTTTTGCAAAAGCTACTGGCTTTTGAAAATTCAGTTTTTCCCTGTATAGTTCCTTGAGTATATGTTAGCGTGGGTTGTCCTGCAGTTGCTTGTGAATATTATGTAGGTTTTTTTTCATTAAGTGTTTGATATTTTTGCCCATCTGCCCTGTAGGATATAAAGAGCAGAGTGACTTTGGCTCTTCATCAATTCACCCTCGCTGCAGCGAGATGGAACCTGTGTGTTTTCTGGTCCTGTTGTTTTATACAGAGACTGTAAACAGGTTCTTTCACCTGGTCTGATGAAAAAAAGAAATTCTGCTCTCATGCCTTTGATCTGAAAAATGGAATGGGTCTGCGATTCTCTGTCTCTGTGTAGTGGGTCAAGGGCTTTTATGCATTTGCTGAAAATCGTGACCGCGTTGATACCCCTGGGGCCTCAGACCATGATTTGCTGGGATCTTCTGGTTCCCACCAGCAGTGGCCAGGGCCAATTCTGCTTCAAGCTGCAGAGGAGCAGCTCCTCCTCCACCCAAGTCCAAGAGTCAGTGGAAGATCATGCAGTGCCTGTTTGAGCGACCTGTGCACATGGGTTGGCTCTGTCACTGCTGGTTGCAAGCAGAATGGGGCTAGAGAAACCAGTACGCACCAGCACTTCCTCAGACGCTCTTTACGTACTGGATTTGAGCAAAGGGAAGGCGTCCAGGAGGACAGCAGCTGTCAGCAGCAAGCATGCAAATGCTGGCACAGCCTTTGGTGCGTAGGACCGTGATGCCATTAGCTGCCCAGAAGCTCAAGCAAGAATTGGGCTTTGGTATTTCTAGTGCCAGTAATTTCAGATCAGCCAGCTACCTCCACCTGCCGCAGCTACCAGCACAGTGACAGGGGCTCTTCCGCACAACTCCCTTCTGTCAGGATCACCTTGAGCTGGCATCCTGTCTTCTCAAGTGTGCGTTGGTCCTCAGTGGTAGGTGCCATCTGCAGAAGGCTGCTCTTCCTGGCGTCCTTGTCATTGTTTAAGCTGGGTTTTGGACAGATCCCTTTGGATCCCAGGTGAAATAAAGTGGCAGAAGGTGGACAACAGTAATTATTCTTTAAGTGAATTTTGTACCTGCCTTATGGTGAGCTTGTATAGGTTCTATTTTTTGCTTATTAAAGTGTCCTGAGGGAAAGCTTTCATTTGCACTGGCTAATGAAGTGCTCTTTTTTGTCACTTTTAACTGTTTAGAGAGATCTGGTTCATCTGTCACCTTTCCACCACTTTGATCTGCCTAGCAAGTTTGTCACACGAGAACCTACGAGAGCTCTTTGAGACTGTTTGCAACCTTTACAGAAAAGGCTAAGGCAAAATCCACACACGGAAATCCTGCAAACTATTTGTACCCTTACTGGATAGTGTTTGAGAGTTAAGATCTCTTCACCCTTCTAATTAATTTTTGGTATCTAATTGTATAAAGAATTATTATGAGATAGCAACCAATCTTAGGTAGTTCGATGAGGTTTTGGCATCTCCCGAGATACCTATTTTAGAATGCTTCAGAGCAGCTGGATGGGAGAGCGTTATGCTTTTCCTTGTTATTCTTTCTTAGTCAGGTTTTTCTAGAGGCTGAGAATTGTCCTGAATTTCCTGTTCAAGCAGGAGCCTAAATGGTCACTTAGATCATTGTTCCAGGTGCAGGATCCACGTGGAGGGTTGTAGAAAAGGAGAGCTGTTTACACATGTAACGTGGTAACACTTATGTGATGCTGTAGGACGACTTCACACAGTAAACTGTTTTTTTTTCATTACTGCTTTTTTTTTTTTTTAATTTAAGGAACATTGCCTGAACTTTGTGGTGAAGGAATCACATTTTAATCAGGTAATAATGATGAAGGAGTTTGAGCATCTTTCTTCATCCCTCATAGTGGAGATTGTACGGAGAAAACAGCAACCTCCCGTTCGAATGCATTCCGATCAGCCGCTTGACATCGGTAACTTACGCTTTATAAAGTAATTAGTTGTGCTGGTTTTGCATTGCTAATGGTTTGTTTAGCCTAGGAAAGAGCCCAGGAAGTAGACCACTGCAGACCACCTCTTGGTATAACTGTGCTCAGGCAGTTTTCCAGACGGAGACAGGGCGTGCCGGTTCTTCTACCAGTGAGCTTGGATCAGAACAGCCTCCCCATCAAAATATATGAAAGATCACGTTAAATATAGTTCTGTTCTTCCTGCAATAAAATATCCTGATTCTGTTAGGAGAGAGACGAGGCAGAAGGAACAGAGGAGTATAAAGAATGATTTAAAGAAAAGGCAGTGGATCAGTTTAAGTGGACTACAGGGTAACAAAGCTGAGCAGGGGGGTTGCCTGCTCGTAAGTTCTCCCTGAAGAAGGAGTGAGTGAGGAAGAGGATCTTGGCAGACAGCCCGTGGTGACAAGGTAGACCTTATTGAGGCGGGGGAAAGCATGGAAAAATTAACCACAAAAAAGAATGGAAATCAAAAGTTAAGGAAGAGAAGATAGGGAGGAGAAGACTTTGAGAAGATAAATAACCTTCACTGATGGTCCTGCCTTTAATTTTCATTCTGTGGTTCCGCTAGAAGATGGAGATTTGATTTACAATTCATCAAGGACTGATTTGGGACTAGTCTTACTGAAGATTTTATCATCCTGACACACACCAAAAAAAAAGGAACGTAATAATGAAATTTGCTGAGGCCACAAAGTTCAGAGGTATTGCCAGTATTGATTTGGAATACTACACAAAAAAAATTGAGGACTGGCGAGAAAGGTGGAGAAGCCAGCACCGGAAGGTCAGGAAAAAGCCTTGGGCTGGCATTTGTCCCAGGGAGAAGAGAGGCGCTCCATACAGGCGGATGACACAGCCAGCCTCTGTATCCAGAGCTGGAATGGTGCGGGAGACCCAAACCTCAAAAAAATTGAAAGGTCAACTTTGAAAATATGAGTGAGTTTGGATCAGACTTGAATGTGCTCTATTTTGCAGTTACTGTGTATTTTCAAAGGTTAATTAAAATGTTGAATAGAAGAAGCCTTTATTGAGGATTTGGGAAAACTTTTCCATTAAGAGACAAAATTTTGTATTACATGTGTTTGGAAATAATGAAAAGGGGGGGGGGATCAGATTTCTTTATCTATAGAGAACACCTGTCACTGTAGCCGCTGCGGGTGTTTGCTGTCAGCAGTTTGGAAGCAGAGCTGCCAGGTTTCTTTCTGGGATGGGCAGTAACGGATTGCAACGGGGAAGGGTGAAGCCCATTTTGCTCCAAGATGATGCAAAAGGGCCCACCTCCTCCTCACCCCAGGGGTCCCAAGGGAAAGAGGGGCTGGAGCCATGTATTAGTTTGGTAGCACCTGGTCACCTGGAACTATTGTGTCTTTAACTATTTCACTGTGTTAATTTTTAGGAACATCTTTAATTCAGGACATGAAGGCTTACCTAGAGGGAGCTGGCACTGAATTCTGTGATATCATCCTGCTCTTAGACGGCCACCCGCGGCCAGCCCATAAAGCAATCCTAGCAGCCCGCTCCAGGTGAGTCGGTGTTCACTAAAACTATAACAAATGTTATATGTGTAAAATTTGTGAGACAACTGGCTTTTTTTTAGAAGACAGGGAGGAACTTTATATCCACATCAAGTGTAAGATGCAGCTTTGCTCAATGAGTGTAATAAGCCTTTAAGCAACAGTGATTAAATACTTTTTTTCAATTTGATGCCCAGCAGGGAAAGATAGGAGGAAATTAAAACTGTAGAGATTCTCTAGAGGGTGTGTAAGAAGCTGCAGTGCAAGGCAAAGAATCTGTAAAATCACAGGAAGAGGAAAAAGGGTGTAAAACATAAGGCGATTTCAGCGAAGCGAAAAGCAACAGATGTCTGCTGAGGTCAGAAAGAGTCCTCTGATGGTGAACATCCATTTTGAATCATGTGAAACTGGAATCTCTTTCTCACTTGCTGATATTTAAGCCCGGGGATGAATAAGCATAACACAAAGTGGTGCATAACAGAGACAAGATTGTTCTGTATTTTGTTGCAGGGGCAAGTGCTTCACCCTTCAGAAGGTGGGTAGTGTTCTCCCTCCTCAGGACGTGGGTGAAGTGGGTTTGTCCTTCGCTCATGTGTTCTGTGCACTCACACCTTTACGTTCTGCTAAACATTCAGTGTTCACATAAAATTTCTATTTCAAATACAGTCACCATTTTTTTTCCGGTCACAGTAACAATATTCGGTATTAGCTACTGTGGTATTTTACCAGAAGCATTTCACAGCTCTTAAAACTGCATGATTGGCAGCCTGGAGATACCAAGGAAATTCATAATGGTTTAAACTCTCTACTGGGTCTTATGCAAATGAGATGAAAATCAAAGCACCATGTGTCCTAGTTTTCAAGAAACAGAGACAAATTTCAGGTAGTGCTGATGGAAATTAGGGGGATTATATTTGGAGTTCTCTCACAGGCAGACGTATATGAAACACCAATTTAGCAGTGTTGTTGCCCAGATTGTCACCTGAATTTACTTCTGTGGAAGCTGCAGTGCTTAATAGCAGCCTTTGAACAATACTGGGTTAAACCGTCTGTCTGCAGAATGTCTTACATTGGTTTTATTTCCTTTTCCAGTTACTTTGAAGCCATGTTCCGTTCCTTCATGCCAGAAGACGGGCAGGTGAATATTTCTATAGGTGAAATGGTTCCCAGCAAGCAAGCGTTTGAATCTATGCTCAGATACATTTATTATGGAGAAGTAAACATGCCTCCTGAAGACTCCCTGTATCCTTAAACCTAAAGTAATTGAAGTGTCTGTCTAAAGTGCGCGTACAGCCGCCCACCTCCCTTTTGCTCCAGATTGCCAGGCACAACCTGGGAGGATTGCATTAACAGGCACTGTATTTTAACTTCTGGCATTGATTTGTATTTACAATCAGTGCTGTTACCTTTGCTTTACGTTTTTTTCTCCTTAATGAGATAAACAGCTACCTCTTCGCTGCACCTTACTATTACGGCTTCTCCAACAACAGACTGCAAGCCTATTGTAAGCAGAATCTAGAAATGAATGTCACAGTGGAGAACGTACTCCAGGTAATTGTTCCCAAGCAGCTTTAATTAGTCGCTTGAGTTAGACACAGGAAAGCCAAAGGATCTGGTCAAGAGGGTACCCCCAGTGCCGGGTTCGTTGGGTCACTTCCAAACTGACATCCACTGAGACTGGGCGAACCCTCTAACGATGGTGGCCCTGTGTGGTTAACACGTACGCGAGGAGCGCAGCCTGCGTAGGCTTTGTTTCCTTATCCGCTTTGTGTGTCACTAGTGCTCCTGTGCTGAAGCATTTAGAAGCTACTGCTCAACTGGCCAACAGGATGTTCCTCTCGAGCTCCTTGTCCTGTCTTGTAGGCCAGTGTTTCTAAAGGGCTTTTTACCATGTGCTCAGCACTCGACTCCAAACCTTTTGGTAGACGTTTGTACCAGGGCAAACGGTGATGTGCAGGTGACATTAGTCTTGTTTTATCAGTAACGCTGACAGGACCTGGCCATGAAGTTTCAGCTAAGAAAAAATACTCTGTGATGAGAAAGCCTACAAAGCCATCTACTAGGTAGGCAGAGCGAACCCGCTGCAACACAAGCAGAATCAGTTCTAGCGTTAAGTGCTCTTGGCTTTTGCCTGTGCCAGTCTCGCTGGGGCACTTCAGGGAACCTGGCTCTGAAGCAGATCTGCAGTTTCCTACTGATTATCTCCTGAGGACTCCATACGTGTTAAATCCAAGGCTTATTTTTGAATGGTTCAGGAAAGATTCAGGTTGGTAGTGAGAAATGGAGACGTTTCCCTGGCTCAGAGGAATTACCTCCTCTGAGTCGGAACGGTGTTTGTGCCCTGTGCATCTGAGCCACGCAGGAGGAAAATCACACTGTTGCTTTTGCTGCAGATTTTGGAGGCAGCTGACAAGACCCAGGCCCTGGACATGAAGAGGCACTGCCTGCACATCATCGTTCACCAGTTCACCAAGGTTGGTTGCATCTTTTCTGGGGCTTTTGAGAGCTGCTGTCCTCTGTCGCTGCGTTGGTTAAAGACACGTTAATGTAGGAATGCGTTTCACCCTTTCTCATGTGAGACAGCTGAGAGCGTGTCACTGATGCTGACTGGCAAGTCTGCTAGGTGTACTTTTCACACTAAAAATAAACGAAAGACTAGAAGAGCCTGGTTTAGGAACATGAAGACCTTCCAAAACAGAAGTTACACAGAATTGCTTCCTTTTCCACTTGTTCCAGCTGTTAATTTTGTGCCGTGCCATCATTGGGTTCTCAGGTGTATAGCAAGAAAAGTTTGTTATGTATTGAGGGCACAAATCTCTCTTTCCCTGGTGGTTACGGTGTGCTGCTCATATTCCTCGTGAAGTATTCCCTGGCATAGATGTTACATGTCACGTGCTCAAAAGGCAAATTACCATGTTCTGGCTGGACTTTCTGTAGTTCCCATGTTTTGATCCGTGGGAGGACACATTCGTGCTAGGAAAGGTCAAGAGCCTGATGTGCCGATATTCCTGTCCTCCCTCGAGAGAATAAGGGGTTTGTCATTTAGTTGTTCGTGTGAGGTACGATCCCTCCATGGGAGTTTCCCAGCGTGTCACCAGTTCATTGCACATTGCATCCGAGTCGCTTTGTTGAACTTGGTAGATAAATCATAGGAGTTGTGATTTTGGGATGCTACACACTTATAGATAATAATTCCTTAGTTAGTATTCCAGTAGCAAACTCTCTTTTGTATATTTAAACCCACAATCCTCCCTGCGCTGCCCATGGGGAAGGAAAGTGCTGCTCGGTCCAGTTTGTATCTAGAGATGAGACAGGGAGGTGTTCAGGCTCTTCGTTAAACGCCTGAGCTGCCCAAGCGGAATGCGTTCTGCATCCAGAAATAACTGAAAATGCGGAAAAGCTTTGAGAGTGGAGCCAGCATCCAGGAATCGCGCTCCCAGTGCAGAGTCCTCAGCACGAGGTTACAGCCCCTGCTTTCATCTTACGTATTTTCTCCTGGCCTCATGAATCCTGCGGAGTGGCCCGACTTCAGCAGAGGGTGGAGGATGGTCCCACCACGGGTTATAGGCTAGCCTGATGGTTGGGACTTCTCCTGGGGAGAAGCCTCCTGGGACTCTCCTGACTTCTCCTGGGACTTTCTCCTGGGTCAATGCGTTACAGTCCCCAAGAGCTGAAATCTCACGGTTTCAACTTCCCAGTGGAGACCACAGGAAGACAAAAACGGGTCAGTGCGATTTTCACCAAAACCGTGATGGGGGGAAATGAACATTGCAACATTTCAGAAGGAGAGATTGGAACTGAAGGGCGTTACTCAATTGTTCTCCGTGAACCAGAATATGTGGAAATATTTTATATTTGAACTGTTGACTGTTAGAACGGTTTTCATGGAAATGTGGCTGGAATACTGTCAAGCAGATGTGCACGAAGAAATCTTAATTATGCAATGTTTTTCTTTGGCCTGAGAGGCTTCAGTGTGTGATTTTTTTGGCCCGGCACAGGGTAACTTTATGTGTGGCTGGGCACGAACGCTCGCCGTTCTGCTCCTGGGCAAGCCACAGGCTCTGCAGGGTGGTTTGTTCTAGCTGCGCAAGCCCGCTGGGTCGTCGAGGCTTAGGCAGGCCGGCTATACGGCTGTTGGGATCTGCTCTTCTTCCAGCTTGGTTAACGCTGTTCTCGCTTCCGACTGTTAAGGAGTTTTCCCTACAGTAAGAACGTTCATTGAAGAGCTGTTCCCAGAGGTTTGCTAGTTTGGGCAATGTGTTTTTAGGCTCTCGTGTGTCAGTATTGTGCAAAAGCCCTAATAAAACTGCTGTTGTGAAGCGTTTGTACTGACACGCCGATCTGTTCCTTCGCAGTGCATGGCTTGGTGCAGGGACAGGATTCCCAGCAGTGTTAGGGGCGTCTCTTTCCATCCCAGTCCTCTCAAACCCTAATTTTGGGGATATCACATGTCCTGAGCTCTTCCTGAAAGCGTACTCAGCCGCTTTCTTCATGGATGATGGGGGCATCTTTATTCTTTATCACAGTTGAGCTTCTTCGAGTGAGGCGATACCTTTTATTAGATCGGGGAAGACATATTGGGTAAGTGGGCAGGTTTTTAGGCAGAGTCTGCCTTCGAGGCTGGGCATATCTGTTAATAACTCAAGGAAGAGGGATTACAGGCTCGTTCCAATGAGGTTGTGGAGGAGGAAAGAATGCGTAGAGCTCTTTTTTGATAACAGTAGAGCTTCTGAACAGCCTAAGAGCTGTTTGTTGTAGGTTCTCATGTACCTGACGTGGCAGAGGTTTTTGTTGGCTGGTGCTCAGTGACCTGCTTTGGCTGCGGGAGATGTGCCAGCAAAACCAGGCTGGGCACTGAGCACGACCTCTCCTGAGGAGCACGTTCTAAGTCACGTTCTCCATAGAAACACACAGACTTCAAAGTTCAGAGCTGTGCTGGTGCCCAGCTTTGCTTTTAGGAGAGTGCTTACTCGGCACCCATTAGCAGAAGGGCTGTCAATATAAACAGTAATTACACTCCTTTGTCAGAGGAGCAGCGCTGGGCTCAGCGTTTCTGCTGTTCCCCGTTCCCATCCCCTCCATGCAGCGGTCCGAAATGAGGTTGTAAGCGCAGGAAGCTGGGAATGGATCCCCGGGGGCTGCCCTCTGCAGCCCAGTGCCGTGACTCTGATTTCACGCTGTATGACTTGCCTGACCTGCCTGTTTCACATGGGGTGGCAGGGGTAAAACAGTGGTACGTCAGCTGTCATTTGGGGAGGGGTTTAATTTCTTTCTGTTTTGTTTTTTTTTTTCTGTTGTGTTTTTCTTTTCCTTGAAGGTCTCCAAGTTGCCAAATCTCCGCTCCCTAAGTCAGCTACTCCTCCTTGACATCATAGAGTCGTTAGCTAACCACATATCAGACAAGCAGTGCGCAGAGCTGGGCTCAGACATATGACATGCTTTGGTAATCAAACTTTTCATTTGTTCCTCAAAAAAAAAAAACTAGCACTTTATGGCTGACTTTGTTTTTTACCATTCCATACTGAGCTGCTCGGTGTCTACACAATGCAGCAGGCGTCCTGGAGGAGCAGGGGCAGCCAGCTGACTTGCTCTCCCGTGGATTTGCTTGGTTTGTACCTTTGTGGAAAAGGGTTTGGTCTCTGTTACGCAAATGTAAAATTGAAACCATTACAGGAATGAATTAATTCCACGTGGTTTTGGGGAGTAACTGAGTTCAAAATCAAGCCCATTATTACTTTTATACTGTAAAATGAAGCAGTCATGAGTAAGAGAGTCATTAATACTTTGAAACACGATATTTAAAGAATACTATTTAAAGAAGTTCAGCTGACACAGCCAGGGGCTGTAAGGGGAAGTCAGATGTAACGAAACTGGAAAGAGAGCGCATGGGCTTTGCAGCGAGGCTGACCGTTGGACCAGCACGTAGTGACTTTTCAGAGACTCTCCATGGTGTGGATTAAAAGATAAGCCATTTTGCAACTGTCTGGATTGGTGGGCTGCAGGAAGTCCAGGCCTGTGCTCTGCAGCAGGTCAGACTAGAAGATTACAGCAGTCCTTTCTGACCATCAAATCCATTAATCCTGTCTCGCTAAGCCTTTCTAAATCAATTTATTAATAAAGAGTTAACATCTTCTCCTGGCATTTTGTGATTGACTTGGCTTTCATTTTGGAAAAAAATGAAGCAAAAAGAGCTCTGAGCTTGATGAAGGTCACTTTGTTAAAAATAAGCGTGCTACATCTTGTTACTAATTTTATGCTGAAGTGTCTTCGTTAGTCATTGCCTTTGCGGGAAGGTGAATGAAGGCAGAGCACCCTTCCCAGCCAGTTCAGAAACAGCTTCTCTTTCCTCCCAGTTGCCGCGCTGGGGGCTCCCCACACTGCAGAGGGGAGAGGAGGGTTACTGCAGCTGGGTTTGGGAGAACCGGAGATCAGCGGGGGCTGGTGAAACATCTGCAGCCAAAACTGCTCCCCAGGCCCGGAGCCACCGCAGCAGCCGCAGGGAGGGAGTGACAGAGCAGCTGAGGACCAAACTCTTGCCCTGCACCGGGTCAGAGGCGAAGCAGACAGCGCTGGTGTGGTGCTGCTCTCGGCTCGGCTCTTTGGAATGGCAAGAGTTGGTTTGGGCTGGGGCGGTGGAAGACCCCTCCTGGGAAGCGCAGCTGCCCCTGTGGTTCCGGCCTTGCCGTTGTGATTTTTAATTCAGGTCGGTGAAGCGTTGCTGGTGCGGTGCGAAATGTGAGCTCCTCTCCTGCATCCTGCAGCCCGGCCTGCACCTGCGGGAGAATGTGTCATTTCCTTTAATCCCAGGGAAGGGCTTTAGGGACCACTCGATCTGTCTCCCAGCTGCTCAGGTGAGTCAGACCAGAGGTGGCAGATGTGAGGCTCATTTTCAACCGGAGGGATTATTTCCGGATGCCTCAGAGGTAATGAAGTCTCTTAGGTCAGGTTAATTGTACTGACAGTCTGGGTGTTCCCTGGGACAGGAGGAGATCTGCAAACGTAGAAGGTTTTTACGCTACAACTTGCAGGAATACGATGAGTGATTTTCAGCAATGCTGAATCCACTAGAGGACACCCACTTCCCAGACATGTGCAGCCCCGGTCCCTCAAGAAGGAAGAATGGGCTGATTTCATCTGTGCCATAACTGGCCCCTTTCCCTCCATTTTTTTTTCTCAAACTAGTTGGGGTTGGACCTCGCTCCTGCGCCCGTCGGTGAGGAAATGTGCAGCCTCTCAGCCGGGGGCACTGGGGGCAGCTGTGCTTCGGAGGCAGTTTTGGTTTATGCTCCCCCCTCCTGTGACCGTACGCAGCGTTGCAGTGCAGTGGTGGGTTTTATTGTCTGAAAAACTGTGCTCAGCAGCACTGTTACCTCGTCGGCGCAATGTGCCTCCGGGCTGCGGTTGTGCTGGGAGCGGGCACCCCTTGGAGAGAGGAGCTGGGGACGTGCCCCAGGGGCAAGGCTGACCCCCGGCAGCCTGAGCTGTCCCCCCGCTGTGCCTGCGAGCGCAGCTGGGGCTGTGGCACGTCCCCCGTGGGGCTGGAGGCAGGGGAAGGGCCAGGGCTGGTGGAGGGGACAGGCCGGCCTTGCCGTAGGGTGAGGCACACACATGGCCCAAAGGGGACAGTCCCACCAGCCCTGTAGGGCAGCCCGGGGTCCCTGAGGGCTCTCGGGACAGGAGACACTCCGAGGGGTTCACTTGTGCTTCCTGAGGCCACTGGGTGGTGTCACTGCCACCTTGGAGTGTCCTTTTGAGCCAGTGGCTTCAGGGACCTTCATGGCTGGTGAGTTCCCAGGGTTAGTGGTGTTAGTGCAGCCTTGGGGCAGTTTTGTAGAATTTTGGGGCCTGAGCTCCTATTGCAACTTTTGCTGGGGAGTGACAGCCCGGCTGTTTGGCGTTGCCTTATTCCTGCAGTCTCCGCTGTATCTAGGCCATGCTGACTCATTAAAACCATCACGTCCTGCTTTACTGGCATCCTTGTCCCCCCTGTGGGGTTTATCCCAGCAGCCTGCGAAGCGCAGGTCTCTGGAAGTGCGTGGCACCACCTCCGCGTGCCCTGGGGTTTGGGGCATTCGCAGTCAGCGCCTGGCTGCTCACCAGAGCCTCGGGCTGCAGCTGCTGGGCTCGAAGCCCCCAAGGGGCAGAGACCCCCCCCCCTGTCGTTCCGCTGCTGTCCAGAAACCTGCCGCAGTCGCTCCCCACGCATTAGGTCCAGGTTCAGGAGATGGTCTTGGCCCCCACCAGGGCTGGGTTCCCCAGGGACCACGCAGGGAGGCCGAGCGCCATCACCTCCACCTGGCGGCACAGAGCTGGGGCGGCTTCACATGCTCCACGTTAGTGAAAGTGAAGACCAAGAGCAGCAACATTAAGCAAAATTTGGCTTTAATGTTGATCGTGTACTTAAGCGACTCTCCCATCAGTGACTCTCCCATCCTACGCTTAAGTCCTCTGAACGACTAGTCCTTTTCTGGAAGGACAAACTTTTAAAGTAAAAATGGTCTAGATTGAAGTCTCCACAGAACAGAACGTGGATGGAGCCACAGACAAAACATGCCATAAACACCCTAATTTTTAGGAAAAAAACCAACAACAAACCAAGTGAAACATCAGTTGGCACCATGTTTCATTCATTACATTTCTACTGGCATTTCGGTGCTCAAAAATTAACTATACTGACACCAAATAACTACTCACCAAAATGTAGATACACCTAGAAAAATAAAAGGCTATTTCGAACTTGCCCATAAAATTAGTACGAACAAACCAGGAGAGAAACACTTGACCCTAAAGAAGGTACCAGGAAGCTCCCAGTTTATCCTGGATGACTTTTTTGACCCGGAAGGAAAACATTCCTCACTACCAAGGGAGCCATCCGGGAAGGAGACACACTGTGCTGGGAGAGGCCCGAAGTGAACAAGGCTTTGCCCGCAGCAGAGCCCCATTTCCTCCCCCAGGAGAGGGACCAGCGGTGGGAGAGCAGGAACATTCCCCTCTCCCCAAGTGTCAGGCGCAGGAGAAGCCATTCCCACCCTTCCCCACACCCAGGGCACTGAGGCCAAGAGGTCCCAGTTTTGCCCCCCCCAGTGCAGAGCCCCTGCAGGGTCAGGTCCCCGTGGTGCAGGTGGCACCAGCCCCCCCAGGCAGAGGACGAGCTCCCCCCGTCCCTGCTGCCACACGGAACCTGGGACAGCGTGGCAGGGGCTCGGCCCAGAGCGCAGGAGATGGGGGCCACGGCCTCCTTCAGCTGCTCCAGCCCTGGAGACGCCAACACCAGGAGAAGCCACCAGCCTCCTGGAGCAACCTGGGCATCCCAGACCAGGGCTGGCGGGTCCCCTCCTGGGCCACCAGCCTGGTAAGAGGAACAGAGCCACACTAGGGCTGCCCGTGGGCACGGGGAACAGGAAAAGCATGAAAAGTGAAAAAATAACAAATTTTAATAAGGAAAAGCGCAGCGATAGAGGGCTGAGGACCAGCCCGAGGGAGAGCCCATGGGGTGGTGGAGCGCAGGCTGCACTAGTTCTCTGCCACCTCCAGGCCCAGGATCTTCTTGATGTAGTTCTGGACATTGACGTGGAGCTGGGGGGCTGTCGCTGAGAAGGTCTCCATGGCCAGGGCCCGGGCTGACTCCGACCCGCCCCACATGGCCCGGTAGAGGGGCAGGGTGTACTTCTGCTTCCCCTGCAAAGAGAGAGCAGCGCTTGCACCCCATCTCCCGTGGGGTGAAGCCCCGGGAGCCCCACATCCCCTTCAGGACACACCACCTCCAGCATTGCCCTGCAGAGCTCAGAGGTCTGGGCCAGGGTGGAAAACACCACCATAGGCAGCCCTTGGCACTGCAGCAGTGGAGGGGAGACGCCCTTGACCTTGGAGAAGGAGGGGGCCCGTGAGAAGCTCATGAAGGTCTAAGCCAGGTGCAAGGTCCTGCGCCTGGGTTGGGGCAATTCCCCCTACCAGAACAGGTGGGGGATGGATGGCCGCAGGGCAGACCTGCGGAGAAGGACAGACTTGGGGACAGTGGTGGGACACACGTTGGACATGAGGTGACAACGTGCACTCGCAGCCCAGAAGCCAACTGTATCCCGGGCTGCACAGCAAGAACTGTGGCCGTCAGGTGGAGGGAGGCGGTTCTGTCCCTCCCTTCCACGCTCATGAGACGCCACCTGGAGCGCCATGTCCAGCTCTGGGGGCCCCAGTGCAAACCAGCCCCGGCCCAGGTGGAGCAGTCCGGTGGGAGCCATGGAATGGTCGGAGGGCTGAAGCCCCTCTGCTCTTGGGAAAGGCTGAGAGTTGGGGTGGTTCAGCCTGGAGACGGCTCCAGGGAGACCATGCTGTGGCCTTTCCCTACGTAAAGGGGGCTCGTTAGACAGACTTTTTAACCAAGGCCTGCAGTGACAGGACAGGGGGCGACAGTTGAACTGAAGGAGGGGAGGGGTGGATCGGACATCAGGAAGAAATGTTGTATAAGGGTGGGGAGCCCCTGGCCCAGGGTTGCCCAGAGAAGCTGTGACTGCTCCATCCCTGGAGGTTCAAGGCCAGGTTGGACAGGGCTTGGACAGAACCAGGTCTGGTGGAAGGTGTCCCTGCACAGGACAGGGGGTGGGACTGGATCTTTGAAAGTCCCTTCCAGCCCAAACCATTCTGTGGGTCTAAGAAGAGCAAGAGCCAGCCCTTGGCCCTCTGGTGCAGAAGGTCCTGTGCCCCGTGCCCATCTCTCCCCTGATGGCATGGTGCCGGGCACAGCCACCACCGCCCAGGGACAAACCTGGCTGTGGAGGAAGTCCTTGACCTTGCTGTACTCGGCCTCGAGGTTGTTCTTGAGGATTATCTGGCACCAGCGGAGCCGCAGCTCAGCGTTCTGGGCCTTGGAGATCTTCGGGTACATCTTGCTCAGCGCCTCCACATTGCCTGCAAGAGGGGGATCATCACCGCCCCCATGGGGGCTCTGCCTCCAGCTCCCAGCCCCGGCTCCGAGGGCACCCTGTGAGCCTGGCTGGGCTGCAAATCCTCCAGGATCTGGCCAGCCCTGGACTCCCTGAGCCTCCCAGCACCCCCAGCTCTGGGAGCAGCCCAGACACTCGCTGGCTCCCGGGGCCAGGCAGCCACGTGCCCGGTGGCTTGGGATGCCAGCACTAAGGTGTGCAGACCCCTCAGCAAAGAGCACAAGGAGAGGCTGGCACAGGGAGGTGACAGCCCAGCTGAGCCAGCCTTGGGGACAGCAGGGTTCCTCCCTGCCACTGCACGTGTCCCCATATGTCTAGGAACACTTCCCCTGGCTCTCCACCCCCCACCACACTGATTGAGGCTTCCCAGACACCAGGGATCGCCCTGCTGGAGCGCAGCGGGGATGGGCCGATGGCCACGCACCCACGTGTCCCACTGCTGTGTCCTCGCATCCCTGACCAACCAGCTGGACCAAGGCGCATCACCCCGCGTCTCCCCTGGGCACCGAAAGTGCGGGGGGTGACCTGGCCCTCACCTTCTGGCAGGGGGGATTTCTGCAGGACCTGATCCAGGAAGTAGACCAGCTGGTACGTCCTCCAGGCCATGATGTCCACAGCTTCAATCGCTTCCATGTCCAAGCTATCGGCTGCCCAGAGCTCTGCCAGCTCATCTGCCGGTTTCATCAGCTGCTCCCCCGGCGAGAGGTCGGGCAGGTAGGGGGGCCAGCCCGGTGTGTTCAGCCAGCGGTCGAACTCAAAGCCTGTGGCAAGGAAGGGAGGGAGAGCTGGGAGCAGTATCCTGAATCCCGTGCCCCACAGTGCTGCCCAGACGACCATCCATCCCACTGCCTCCTCCAAGGGCATCCCCAGCACCAGCAAACCTGCCCAGGAATGGTGACAAGCGGACACTAACGGGGTGAGGCCGTTAAGCCACCCTGGGCTTGGTTCCTGCTTGTGCTGTAACGGCCCCACCGCCGCCAGCGAGAGGAGCTGGCTCCAGCTTGGAATCCCCGCAGCGAGGCTGAGCTGAGCCCGGGGCACCGTCTGAGCCTCATCCCGGCACTTGCCAGCAGCTCCGTCAGCGAACACTCATATCCTGCTGCTACAGACTCCCTGGGCTCAGCTGGGAGGGGAAACCCCATGAAACGGGACTCGAGTGCAGAGCACGGACTGGATTTGTATGGAAAAAAATCAGGCTGAGCAGATGCGCGCCTGAGCCCAGATTAGTGCCTGATCCCGGGCTGGCCAGTGCTGCGCTGCCTCTGTCAGAGCCAAAGTTGGTACCGGCAGCAGCATCTCCAGAAAAACCCGCAAACCAACATGCAGGAACGTGCCGCACTGACCTGGGATGGAGTCCACGCCTTTCTCCTTCAGCTCGGGGAAGTACTCCAGGAAGAAGCCAAGGGCATCGTCTGCCGTGATGCTCTGGAACTTGAACCGGTTCACATAGGCCTGCGGGGACGGCCGGGGCGTGACGCTGCGTGCACTCACCACCGTGCCCGGCACTGCTGCCGAGTCCTCCCCACGCTGCAGCTCACGAGGGGTCAGTGTTGCCCAGCCCACACCAGCCCTCCCTGACGGGCTGCTCGGTCCCCTGCATCTCCTGAGATGCCTTTGACCACCACCACCACCTGCGGCCAGCACGGGGCCAAGCTTCACCCTCATCTCATTCCTCCATGAACATCTCCCATTTCCCACCTCCTCTTCCTCTCCCCAGCCACCCTCTCCAGTCTGTCCTTCCTGGGACTCCCACTGCGCTCTGGCATCCCGCCACAGGGTTCTGTAGGACTTCACACCTCCACCTGGTACCTCCCCGTACCGACCTGGAGGAAGGCATCGAACTTGCTCTGGTCCCCCACGAGATGGGCCAGGTAGCTCACGAAGCAGTACCCCTTCTCATAGGGCGTTTCGTTGTACGTGTCATCTGGATTAACACCTAGGAAAAAGGAAAACCCTCAGGAATCATCTGCCCATCTGCAAAACACAACGGCCCTCACATGCGCCCAGACCACTTTCTGTGCTGGGTGAAAGCCTGTCACATCCCTCCTGGAGCCATCGCCTCACTTAGGTCCCACCACCAGCACCAGTTTTATTGCAAGCCATGAAGCACCCCAGCAGCAGCACAGCGTCCTCCCCCCAGCACGCCATCCCGCTCGCCCCTGCTCCCCCCAGCCAGCTGCGGGAGGGGACAGGGACACCCCACAGACCTGGCTCGATGACCACGCGCAGCTTGTTGAGCGGATGGTCCTCCCCCGTGTTGTCCATGTGCTGGCGCAGGAGGGCCCTTCCTGTCGCGGCCTCCAGGCAAGTGTACGCCAAACCTGGGAGGAGACAAGCAGGAGGCGTTCGGAGACCCCCACCAGACCCCCGTGCGCTTCAAGCACAACGGGTGCCGCTGCAGGAGGGAGAGCGCATTAGCTTACGAGCTGGGAGAGGAGGAAACCGATAAATACGGTGTTGGGATGGTAGAGTTGTGGAGAGGCACAGGAGCCCGGCCCTTGGTTAGCAAAAGGATTTTGGAGCCATTAAAATGTAGCTGGATGCAGCAGTGATGGAAGCACCTAAGCTGCTGGATGTGACTGTGTGTCCGGTGGGAAAGTTGCAGACTTTGGTACTGGCTCCCCCCCAGGGAGCTGCAGGAGCAAGAGGAAAGTGACGCTGGACAAGATCGCAGCGCCTGCGTCGCTGGCACGTGGCTGCGGGGGCTGCGTCCATCTCTCAGAGCGAAGGCGGTTTTGTTGCTAAGCCGAAACGCCGGAGCGTTATGGGCTGCTGCTCTTCCCTGCTGCCGAGACACAGCACGGGCTCTGGCGCCGCACGCAGCAGCACATGCACCCCAGGCCCATGTGGGTCCCGCCTGTGACGGCACGGCCACACGCAGGGACTCGGCGCCCCACGGCCAGGCGAGGCCACGCACCGTAGACCTCGGTGGAAATGCGCCTCTGGGCGTACATGGTGAAGCCCTCGTTGAGCCAAAACTCGCCCCACGTGGCGTTGGTGACCAGGTTGCCAAACCAGCTGTGGGAGATCTCGTGGATGATGACATCCGCCAGTGAGCGGTCCCCGGCCAGCAGGCAGGGCGTCACAAAGGTGAGGCAGGGATTCTCCATCCCGCCGAAGGGGAAGGAGGGCGGCATGAACAGGATGTCATACCTGCCAGGGAAGAGCAGACGGCTTGGGTCAGAGCCACCTCCCTCCTGCAGACGCGGCGGGGGATGGAGGGACGCTCCCTCCCCGGCCCTGGGGCACAAAGCGCATTGGGAAGAGGAGGCCCTACCTGCCCCAGACATAAGGTCCAAAGAGCTTCTCTCCAACTGCCAGGAACTCCTCGATCACCCCGTCATACTCCTTCTTCGCAGCCTCAATCAGGCAGGGCTCGGCCCAGACACGGCTCCTAGCCAAGTGTGCGGAAGAGGAAGTTTAAACCATTAGTGGACTTTTACCCTATTGCTTCACCAGAGAAAAACTGCACGTGTTTATTCCACAGCAAAGTAAAGCCTGCTGATAAAGGAAGGGAACGAGAACGATAGTGCAAACGGCTGTAACTTCTGTTCTTGTCTGAATGTCAAAGGGCTTTTATAGGGCTACTGCGACAGCCAGCAATCAGAAGAAACCACCGGCCTTGGGAAGAGACACGGGACCCTCCGTGAACACGGACCCGCTGCTCTCGTTCCTGCACACAGGGGAGAAATGGGCAGAGCCAGGGCCACCCTCAAAGGCAGGGGGACCGGGCACCAAGGCTCCTCCTGGCTCTGGAGAGTGAGAAGCAGCAGAGACCAGCGGCCCAAGGACGCAGCACCACATGCACAGCAGATGGGGGACACTTAGGGTCGGTGTCTCCATGCCTGCCTGCAGCTGCCATGGGACAGCACAGCACAGCAGCTTCACCATGTGGCTCCCGCAGTCAGGACTTAACGCTCAGGTCTCCCCCAGAGCCACTTACCTTGGGCCAACGTCAGCAGACACAATGTCCCCTACAGCCAGAGCAATCAGGTAGGAGGGGATCGGCTCGGACATCTTGAAGACAAAGGTGTTATCCTTCTGCTTCTCCCAGCTCGTGGCACTCATCACAGCCGTGAAACCCTCGGGGACCTGGACACATAGATAAAAACATCTCTTAGAATCACACAATCACTTGGGTTGGAAGAGACCTTCAAGATCATCCAGTCCAACCATCAACCTATGCCAAAACCACCCCTAACCCGTGTCCCTCAGCACCACGTCTGCCCGGCTTTTAAATACCTCCAGGGACAGCGATTCCACCACCTCCCTGGGCAGCCTGTTCCAATGCTTGAGAACCCTTTCCGTAAAGAAGTTTTTCCTAATATCCCACCTAAACCTCCCCTGGCACAACTTGAGGCCATTTCCTCTTATCCTGTCGCTTGTTCCTTGGGAGAAGAGATTGACCCCACCTGGCTAGAACCTCCTTTCAGGGAGTTGTAGAGAGCCATAAGGTCTCCCCTCAACCTTCTCTTCTCCAGGCTGAACAATCCCAACTCCCTCAGCCGCTCCTCAGGAGACTTGTTCTCCAGACCCCTCCCCAGCTCCGTTGCCCTTCTCTAGACACGCTCCAGCACCTCAGTGTCTCTAGAGCCATAATGTACAGAGCAGGACAACAGCTAACGCAGCTGGGAATGCCGTGATGTCTGATGGCAAATGCATCCCAGCACACTGCAGGTGGCTGATCCATGGCGCTGCAGGTTTTGGGGCACCGAGCAGAGCCCTTGGGCTCAAACACCCACTGGATGCAACACCAGGAGCTGCCCTGCGAGGTGCCAGGGAGATAAAGAAATGCTGGAGTTGCAGGTGCTGAGAGGGCAGAGGATGCAGATCTTTCAGACGCTGGCTCTCCTCCCATTTCTTACACAACAACTTGTTTTTCCCGTTCTCAAGCCAAAGTAGAACCCATGGCCGATCCACCGGCCTGTGCTGAGCCCTGGGAGACCGATCTGGTCCATCCTCCTCAGAACACAGGGCAAGTGCAGGCCACGGGGAATATGGTTTTCTTGGTACAGAGCATCACACCAGGGCTCTACAACAGCCCAGCCCCGAGCTCACCCATCCGGGAGGAACTCTGCCAAAGCTTTAAGGGCAGAAATTAGACCAAGAGGCAAAATAAATAAATTCCAGCATCACCAGCTTGTGCCACCAGCATTGGCTTGGTGTCACACCCATAAGTGGCTTTCCTTGCCCGCAGCGGGCCAGCACGCTGGGGCAGCCCAGTGCTGGTGCCACTGCATGACCACCCGCACGCCAGGAAGGAATCTGGATTATTTAATCACAGTTTTGTACTAAAATCTGTGAACCACCGGCTGCTCCTTCCATCCTGGAAGCGTGGCAGCCCCAGCACCACCACCAAGACTTGGTGTGGCCCAGCATCGTCCCCTCAAACTTGGCTTGTCCTGGTCACCCTGCTGCTGTTACCCATGCCAAGAGCGGGCACCCTGCTGCCCTGTGACTGCTACGGGGCAAAACCAGGGTTTTCTGTGATAAATAGAGGAATTACTGAAGACAAACACGGCGGCACAAGGGGGCCAGAGAGAACACCCAGTTGATCACAACAGTGAGCTGATATTTTGGCCACCTCCCACTGGGAGAGAAGAGCTTTCAGCAGGACAGCCGGCACGTGCACCCGCTCGTAAGTTAGCGCACGCAGCGGTGCCCAGCACGCGTGGCTCAGGAGAAGCAAGAGGGCCACTGAGGTCTGCCTGTACTCATCTAAAGAGGAGTATAAGAGAAAAACAGAAGTATGAATAAACTATTTCTCAGTCCCTTCCCTGCTGGGGGCCTGCAGTGTGACAAGCATCACCTCCAACGTGCTGGAGCTGCGCAGAGGCCCGCGTGGTGCTGCTGACGCGACGCCCAAACATTTCGGCACGTCCTGCAAGCGAGCCAGCAGCTTCCTCGCAAGCAAACTTTGCAAACGCGCGCTCGGCGTGAGGGGGACGGGTGGTTCTGCGCCCCTGTGCGCTGCCGGGGGCGCCGCTTACCTGCACCGTGGCCGAGTACGTGCATTTGACTGAGGGGGTGTCGAAGCAGGGGAAGAAGGACCTGTTGAGGACAGCCTGGCCCTGGGTGTACATGAAGGGCTTCTGCTTCCCCGCCGTCTGCTCGGGAGTGAGCCAGCACACCTGGGGGAAGGAGGGGAAAGCCCCCGGGGTGAGGGGTGTCCCCGGCTCCTCGCCTATGGGTGCTCTGTGCTGATGGAGCTGGGGTTTCTCCCCG